>PYWC01000047.1:853695-875404 GCA_003182015.1 Tuber magnatum
CTTAATTGAGTGAAGCGTCAGGCTTAACGATATTAAGTTTTACCGTCTACTTTACTCTTACAATTGTGTGAACTTTTGGCGATAAGTTTGAAGTTGTTTGGTGCGGTCGCAACCTTGGGATCCATCTTCCTAGGGGTGCCCCCGTTACACTGGAAGCTTAAGAAGGCCATATACGGACTCAAGCAATCCCCACAACTATGGTACCAACGACTAACCAAAACCCTCAAAACCATGAACCTTAAAGTTACCGACTTCGACCCATGTATCCTTGTTGCAAAAAACCGCTTTTGTTGTATTTACGTTGATGATATTCTAATAGCCAGAAAACCCTCACTAGTCGATACATGTATTGACAAAATACAATCCCATTATCAATGTACGGACTCTGGACAAGCATCACTATTGTTAGGCATGCAGATTGAAATCTCAAAAGATAGTCTCAAAATCTACCAGGAATGGTATATCACGGAGATCCTTGAACGATTTGATCTAAGCGAAGCCAAACCAGTCACCACTCCTATCGAAGTCCATACTACACTTATGAAAGCAAAAGACAATGATCAACTATGCAATCAACGACAATACCAGTCTATCATTGGATCACTGATGTACGCCGCTGTCACTACTAGACCTGACATCGCACATGCAACTGCTTTCCTCAGCCAATTCTCCTCAAAGCCTACCACCACACACCTTACCGCCACTAAAAGGGTACTAAGGTATCTAAAAGGAACCAAGACCAAAGGACTACGATACAACCAAGACAACAAGGAGCAACCATTGAAGATCTTTAGTGATACTTCATTCGCCTCAAATCTTGACGATAGAAAATTGTTTACCAGTCTGATCATACAAGTTTACGGAGATACCATAATATGGCGATCGAAAAAACAAAAAACTGCAGCAACATCTACAACAGAAGCTGAATATGTCGCACTCGTATTCGCCGCTCGACAAAGTGTCTGGCTAAGCCGAGGAATGTCATATATGGGAATTGAGACTGTACCGATCCTATACTGTGACAACACAGCAGCTATTAAGCTTACCAATAACACGGGCATTTCTGACTGAACAAACCATATTGACATTCAGTACCACTACACTAGACAGCTATGGGAAGTGGGGAAGATAGATGTGATCGCAGTTGGAATGGAGGACAATTTGACGGATATATATACACAGGGATTGGTTAGAGTGACGTTTGAAGGGTTTTCTATTAGGCTGGGAATGGAACCGTAGGGGAAGTGTTCAAAGTTACGGCATCTCATTCCTGTACGGTGGTGTGACTGTGTCGGTCATGTGACACAGTCCTATGACCTGTTGTTATGCTAGAAAATTCTAGCAGGTTAGATAGATTTACTTGGTATGAGTCAGTGTTCGCATAACCATAGAAGGGTATAAATAGGGGTGTATTTTTCCTTTCAGTTAGAAGAGCACGCAAGCTTGGATTAATCTATGAGTCTTAAAGATATATTTTGTTCACCAGGTCTACTCCACTATCACAAGTGCAAGTGACTTAGATACAAATATTCTCACGTATGAACAGACTGAAGCAGAGTTAAGCCGTTTTCGTACGTACTATACTAAACACAGAGGATTTGGTTATCTTTTCTGGTATCATGTAGTGCTTGGTGTGTCGTCCGTGTGGTGATTTCTTTGAGAGTTGTTCGCCGAAATTTACTCTGTTGGGTCGGTTAGTTAGTTTAATTGGAAACACTGGATCGCGAATTATTCTAGGCACCGGCAGGAGACCTTTCATCAGCGTATTAAATGACTCCTCGAATCACTACTTAGGTTAGCCGCCCAGTGGTACTTGGTTTTTACGAGCATCACAACCGCCGGGAGGATAAAGTGGATTATGGTAAGTGCAGCAACTGACCCTGACACCGCGCTGCGGTGTGCGGGTACCGTGCCTGGCGATCTCCAGGGACATCAAAAGGCAGGGTTCCTATCCTCACAACTGTTTGCCGGGAGTGTCCTCATGCACGAATCGGAGCCACAAAGAACTATGCTTCCATGCGTCAAGTTGAATTGTATTAAAGTTTTTCGACTGATTCGTTCATAAGGTTTGGTGCACGTGTATACCAGGCTAGCCGATTCAATCGCAGGCTCTCTAGCGTGTTCGTTCATCGCAGTGCAATATTTGTGCTGTGCCGCGGGATAGTACTGTACTTCGAGAGGTGTGGGTTTTCCTACTCCTGATGCTTTACCGGTAGGCACAGGCAGCGTGTTGTTGGGACAACTTTTGGGGGGTTGGCCGGGCAGTCCCACGGCATCCCCGAGGTTTCACAAACGACCCGCTCCTTTTTCGCTCCAGGGAATTCCGATATAATCGTTGACCCCGCCCCTCATGATGTACAATATCCCAAGCGGCAAAGAAAGGGAAAACGTCCCAACCCCCCAGCAACAATACCAACCCTCCGAACACGACTGTTAATGTGTCGAGTGTCTTTACCGTTACCGATGACCTGCGAATACTATACTAGGCGGTCTTGACGAATATTAAAAATTCCAGTCCCGATCTCCACCTAATGAAGTGCAGGGTTACTGCAAGCGCTTTACGAGTTATATTGACATCACGAAGAAGTAAGTACGCAGCCATGCTTTAAGTTGGGCGATAAGTTTTTCGACTAGCTCGTTCATAGGGCGCGATATACCCGTATATATACTAAGCAAGCAGATATCACTATGGGTCAGGCTCCTTTGCCTCGATTTTCCAGGTGTCGCTTTTGGTTCTCCAGGGTAAAGCACCAAACTCACTCTCACGATCCCCCTAAGCCGAACTCCGACGTTTCATGGGCTTGGGTGCCAACCCTAATGTAGGATTTAACCGCGATATCGCCTCCGATACTTAAAAGCACCAGATTTCACAGCAGAGGGTTGCGGTTTAAACAACTTCATAGTGGCACCCGTGCCTACAAAGCTATGGGAAGCAATAACCACCGGGTCGCTGGCTCTTCCTCGATGGGGGGCAAGCCTACGAACCGTTCCAAACTGGCGCCCTCGGCAATGTGTGGTTGGTATTGCGCTACCTCCGGTTACACCCCAGTCAGGCCAGTTGTGCAAAACCCCTCTCTGGAGTCTAGTACTGTACACTCGGGCTGGTCTCGGCTACGGATATCACTAAAGGTTTCTTGATCCTCAAATCAAGGCAAGGGTCTGCCCCGTTATTCTACGGCCGGGACGACGAAGGGTCCGCATCACTCATAGACGACCGTTTAGCGGTTGGAGGGGGCCCCGACAGTCAATCCCGCCTGCCTCCTTAACGGCTGTAGTCGTGTAGGGCGGACGGATGGTGTTTACTTAGCCTGCCGGGTAAAGTTAGAGTGTTCCGTGGTGGTTCCAATTGCCCCTGGTATAGCAACGTCCTCCTTTGACCGCCTGGCAACAAGAGTTTGGGACAGCCGAAAACTAGGTAAACACTTTTCAACTGTCTGTTGTAAATTTAACACAATCCTAGATTTAACGCGACCGTCTAGTTCCACTATAGAAATTTTAGACGCAGACGGTTGGGTAAGCGGATCCGAAAATGGGAATTGATTGTGGTACCATTTTTTGTTTGGTGTCTACCGGAGGTGATTTCCTTTCCTGCCTGCCTTTATTACTTGGGGGATGTGCAGTTGGTTCCATGGAAGAGGGACTGTAGCATTGGAGGGCATTGGAAGGGGGTGGGATGCTTGTCCTTTGTCAATGGTTTAGGCCTCTATGTCATCACTCAGGCTGTATACAACGGGTGAGCCCCGGTCTTGTACTGTACAGCACTTGGGTACTCTACCTAAATCGATTTAGGGATTTTTTTTTAAAAAAGGGACAATACGATCTCATCTCACCACGCTATTGTACAGCAGGGCAACTTAGCACTTAAAGAGGTGTGGGATCTATTGCTGCCAATGCAGCGCCGGTAGTGGTAGGCACAGGCACAGGCACAGGCTGGATACTAATGGCGCCAATTTGGGCAAAATCGATTGGGCAGTCCATTGACTAGTTGGGGACCTAGTATATAGCGCATTGGCTCCGCCACCTATGGTCCGCAGTGTCCTAAGCAGTAGAACAACAACCGAAAAATGTCACAAAATTTCAGCAATAATATCAACTCGTTGAATCCGACGTTTAACGTGACGAATAACTTTATCGTCCCCGATGACCGATCGAATATCCTCGACTGGCTATCTCCACTGGATCCCAAGTTGCGGCATCGGGACATTCAAGATCGCGCGGTCGAAAACGTAGGGGAATGGCTCTTAAAAACCGAGGAATATAGAAGCTGGTATGCCGGAAGTGGTGGAGGTGAATCTAATAACCCAGTCTTGTTTTACTATGGAGATCCGGGAGTCGGGAAGACTTATATCAGGTAATAAGGGCGATCNTTTACTCTTACAATTGTGTGAACTTTTGGCGATAAGTTTGAAGTTGTTTGGTGCGGTCGCAACCTTGGGATCCATCTTCCTAGGGGTGCCCCCGTTACACTGGAAGCTTAAGAAGGCCATATACGGACTCAAGCAATCCCCACAACTATGGTACCAACGACTAACCAAAACCCTCAAAACCATGAACCTTAAAGTTACCGACTTCGACCCATGTATCCTTGTTGCAAAAAACCGCTTTTGTTGTATTTACGTTGATGATATTCTAATAGCCAGAAAACCCTCACTAGTCGATACATGTATTGACAAAATACAATCCCATTATCAATGTACGGACTCTGGACAAGCATCACTATTGTTAGGCATGCAGATTGAAATCTCAAAAGATAGTCTCAAAATCTACCAGGAATGGTATATCACGGAGATCCTTGAACGATTTGATCTAAGCGAAGCCAAACCAGTCACCACTCCTATCGAAGTCCATACTACACTTATGAAAGCAAAAGACAATGATCAACTATGCAATCAACGACAATACCAGTCTATCATTGGATCACTGATGTACGCCGCTGTCACTACTAGACCTGACATCGCACATGCAACTGCTTTCCTCAGCCAATTCTCCTCAAAGCCTACCACCACACACCTTACCGCCACTAAAAGGGTACTAAGGTATCTAAAAGGAACCAAGACCAAAGGAATACAATACAACCAAGACAACAAAGAGCAACCATTGAAGATCTTTAGTGATACTTCATTCGCCTCAAATCTTGACGATAGAAAATTGTTTACCAGTCTGATCATACAAGTTTACGGAGATACCATAATATGGCGATCGAAAAAACAAAAAACTGCAGCAACATCTACAACAGAAGCTGAATATGTCGCACTCGTATTCGCCGCTCGACAAAGTGTCTGGCTAAGCCGAGGAATGTCATATATGGGAATTGAGACTGTACCGATCCTATACTGTGACAACACAGCAGCTATTAAGCTTACCAATAACACGGGCATTTCTGACTGAACAAACCATATTGACATTCAGTACCACTACACTAGACAGCTATGGGAAGTGGGGAAGATAGATGTGATCGCAGTTGGAATGGAGGACAATTTGACGGATATATATACACAGGGATTGGTTAGAGTGACGTTTGAAGGGTTTTCTATTAGGCTGGGAATGGAACCGTAGGGGAAGTGTTCAAAATACGGTATCTCATTCCTGTACGGTGGTGTGACTGTGTCGGTCATGTGACACAGTCCTATGACCTGTTGTTATGCTAGAAAATTCTAGCAGGTTAGATAGATTTACTTGGTATGAGTCAGTGTTCGCATAACCATAGAAGGGTATAAATAGGGGTGTATTTTTNTGCCGGAAGTGGTGGAGGTGAATCTAATAACCCAGTCTTGTTTTACTATGGAGATCCGGGAGTCGGGAAGACTTATATCAGGTAATAAGGGCGATCCTCGAAGAATGGAAGAATAAGGGTAATTGCTGATAAGCCATGATACTAGTTCATTGGTGATTGACAGCTTATGCGACCAGGCCGGAGGGCAAAATGTCGCCGTTGCGTGTTTTTACTTT
Organism: Tuber magnatum; assembly: GCA_003182015.1. Classification (NCBI taxonomy): domain Eukaryota; kingdom Fungi; phylum Ascomycota; class Pezizomycetes; order Pezizales; family Tuberaceae; genus Tuber; species Tuber magnatum. The sequence goes on from PYWC01000047.1 coordinate 859,645, forward strand.
GACTTCACCGCCAAAAAGGAGCAGTCATTGACGAGTATGCTGGGCGCCCTACTCAAACAGGTTGTGAGCGGACTGGAAGAGGTACCAAGGGAAATAGCGCAAGCCTATGAGAGCCACAAAAAAGTCATTGGTGGACGGGCCCTAAAACTTTCCGATATTGAGAAGTTGCTGCAGACTACCTCTTCCAAAAAGAGTACGTTCATCTGTATCGATGCTCTGGATGAATGTGCGGCAGAGTACTGGGTTAAGCTTCTTGATTCGCTGAAACAAATTCTCCACAAGTCTCCAGGAACCAGAATATTCGTGACCGGAAGACCGTACATCCGGCCCGAAATTGGGAAGCGTCTTTCTGGGAGAGTAACGAGTGTATCCATCACCGCCAAGAGAGAAGATATCATCGGGTATCTCCATACCAGGCTGAGCGAGGACACAACCCCGGATGCTATGGATAGTAATCTGGAGGAGGAGATCCTGAAAAAAATCCCCGACCATATTTCTGGAATGTACGTGGAGGCAAAAACACTTGGGACGCTACATCGAGTTATCCATTGACATACATATCTAGATTTCTGCTTGTCTCGCTGATTATCGATGCAATACTGCAAGAAACCACAATCCATCGCAGGCGACGAAAGCTCAGGGCAATGACCAATGGCGTGATGTTGGGGGATGCTTATGGCACAACGCTAGATCGGATAAAGAGACAGGGTGGGGAGAAAGCGAGGCTCGGCATGGCCACTTTGATGTGGGTATCTCACTCGGCGCGGTTCTTGAAGGTCGAGGAACTTTGTCACGCCCTGGCAGTCGAAATAGGGTCTCCGAATCTCAATACCGATAATGTTCCCTCAATAGGGACATTGCTGACCTGCTGTCAAGGACTTATTGTTGTTGACGAGGAGACCTCCACGGTCCGACTAATCCACTCTACCCTTCTGGAGTACTTTCGCGCTCATCCCGAGCTTTTTGGTAGTGCAACCCACTCGACAATAGCAGAAACCTGCATCAGTTATCTAAATTCCCAGCAGGTTAGGGCTCTTTCAGCCAGCCCTTCTCCCGATCTCCAAGGCATACCCTTTCTCGAATACTCTTCTCTATATTGGGGAACACATGCAACGAGGGAGCCCTCGCAATCTGCGAAATTGCTTACTTTGAAGCTACTTGACGACTACAATAACTACATATCCATTAGGATTACCTCGAAATCACAGAAACAGTACTGGTACGATTTTTATTTCCATAAGCTTTCCCTGTTCAGTGGCCTATACTATGCATCTATCTTCAGGATTGTTGATATCGTGGCTGGTTCTTGTGGGTGGAAAATTGTATATCAGCCAAAGCCAAAAGACTGCGCGGGTAATACGCCTCTCCCGTGGGCTACTTGGAAAGGGCACGAGGGGGCGGTGAGAATACTACTCAGACTGTAAGACCAGAATCCTGGTAAACCAGATATGCATGGCCGGACACCACTCTTTTGTGTTGCTTGGAGTGGGGGTGAGAGACGCGAGGGGGTGAAAATGCTACTCGGACGGGACGATGTCAACCCCGATAGTCCAGAGGAGAACGGCCGAACACCACTCTGGTGCGCTGCTTGGGATGGACACGAGAGGGTGGTAAAAATACTGCTCGGACGGACTAATATCAACCCCAACAAACCAGATAAGTATGGCGGAACACCGCTCTGCTCGGGGTGGGCCCGAAAGAGTGGTGAAAAGCTGCTCCAGCGGGGGGACGTTAGCACGGACAAACCAGATGTGCACGGCCGAACACTACCCTGCCGTGCCGCCTGGGGTAGGCACGCAGGAGTGGTCGAAATACTACTCGGACGGGACGCCATTAACCCCGACCAACCAGCTAATAGTGGCCAAACACCTCTTCGTGGTGCTCTTGCTACTGGGTCTGTTCTGCGCAGGTTTGTGGAGGAGGATAAAGCAGTAAAAGTAGGCTCGGGGTATGAAGATGTAATAGCACAAATGAGTGTTGTATCCAAAGTCCGATACGGTGTCTCAATCCTATCTCTTTTGGGTTCTTGGGGAATACCTTTTGTGTCTTGACGACAACACATCACTCCACTAGTCAGTAGTGTTCAAATACTTAATTCACATAGCGCACTACGCGGCGCGAGTACGATACGACACAGAGGAAAAAGAAAATCCAATTAAGGTTCTCGGATACGCAATTAACCCCCAGTATTGCGAGTAAGAATATAGTGGGTCCAACTTGACCCCTCCCCAGTAGCTTCCTTCTATACACAAACGTATACCACCCTCATTGTTAAGTCTCTTGCCTAACCATCCCCTAATATTACTCTTCGAGTTGACGATCCAAAATCCACTTGTTATAAGGAAATTTGGTTCACCAGCTCTTTCCACAACATAAACTCCTATGCCAAAATACAATTTCCAAGCATCAGATTTTATAGTGGGATACCGTTCTCCAGCATTGTACCTTATAGCTGTAATTTCCAGTACGGTATCAGTCGTCTACAAGACGACAAGGTAGGGTATTGTGCGAACACTAATGGCCCAGGACAAGGCAGAAATTCCCCTGCTTAGCTGAGGGGATCGTGAGATCTGTGACGCCTTGATAAAGGTTAAAACGTTCGGACAGCATCCTCCCGACCCCGCCTTTGAGAGCACGCCTAGAGGGTAGTCGCATACAAGTGGGACATCCGTGAAAACCGTGCGCATAGCAAAAACTAATCACAATTATACCTTAATTAACAGCTAGCTTTTATGTCGCCTTCTACGAACGTGCAAAGTGCGCGCACTTCACTTCCCCCACTTTTTGTTTTCTACTATACTTCAGGGGGGAGTGGGGGGGGGAAGGAATCATAGAAAAAAAAAAACAACGAATCTGCAAAGAGGATTTACAACCAGAAAGCAACTGTAAAAGTAGATGTTACGGGAATTTCAAATTACACGGGCTCACCTCAGTACGGTAGGTATGGCCCCCGCCAATGCCGACTCTATATTAGAGGTATCATAGAAAATGACGGATTCTGGCTTGGCTGCACGAGATCAATCCGTAACTTAACTGACAGATATTAGACAAGTATGTGGTAGGTATGTGTATTACAAATACTGCGCACGACGTCCTTCCGCCGGAGGAAAATACCAAGGCTGTTAAAGCCTGGTAGCGTCCCTTTTCAGAGTCCCGAGCAAGGTGGTGCTGGGTGAAGTCGCCAAGAGCCCTAGGTCATCGGATGTCGGAAGGTTCACCTTTTTTGATATCTAACAGCCTATTTGGATGCTCGGGGATTGAGATTTGAGGTTGGTAATCCATGGATTACTAAAGAATGGGTGAGATTGGGGCTCTGCGGGCTTCTTTTTTTTCTAGTGGTGTATGATATAATAAAAAATATCGCTGGTGGAGATTTGTGTGGTCAGAAAGACTTAAGGCTAGATGTGTTGCATGCAACTAAAAACTTACTTGTCGTAGGGGTATTCAAAGCTAAAAGGAGGTACTACCGGTATTAAGTAAACATGGGGAGTTGTAACGTGACTAATCAAAAGTCTTGGTGATTGCTTAGTCAGCGCTCGCTGAGTAGGTAGATTATGAATTGGCAACGTGGGCTTTTTGAAGTTTACCGACAATCATGCCTCCTAAATCCAGCAAAAAGAAGCTCAGCCCTAAGCCTCTCAGTCGCCACCAAATGTCTGATATGGAAAAAGGCATGATAATTGCGTTCTTCTGGACCTTCCAGAAGATTTCTGTAGTTGCCCAATTGGTCAACAGGCCTTGGTCAACAGTGAGGAATTTCCTTGCCCGGGCCTTGCAACAGAGTAGTACAGATAATTTGCCCCGGTCAGGGCGCCCCTACAAGCTTAGCGATCGTTATCACCACACAATTATCCGGGAAGCATGCAGGCATCGTGACTGGACTCACCAACAGCTGCAAGACTAGTGTGCCCTGCATGTTTCACGCAGGACTAGCAATCGCGTTCTTCAAAAAGAAGGCATACAGAAATGACTCAGTACCAAACAGGCAAAGCTTACACCTGAAGATGTCAAGAAACAACTCAATTGGGCTAGAGAGCATCATAATTAGATCACTGAGGATTGGGAAGGTGTTATATGGAGCGATGAGTGTTCTGTGAAGTGGGGACGCAATTTCTAGCAAAAGTAGATGTTTCGTCGCCGAGACAAGAAGTGGCTTCCAGAATGTGTTCAGCCAGTTACTAAGAGAAACGGAGTCTCACTCATGGTGTGGGGCTACATTTGGGGAGGCAATTGGGGTACCTTTATGCTACTTATTGTCCAATCAGTTGATAGCTGGGTCTACCTGTGCCTTCTGAAAAATTGTGTGGTCCCTGTTTTAGAGCGAGTACGCAACAACCTCGGTGATGCTATGTTTTAACGGGATAATACAATGATCCATACCGCCAGTATCATATCTGAGTAGCTTGATGAAAACAATATCACGGCCTTGAATCACCCTCCCTGTTCACCAGATCTAAACCCAATTGAGCATGTATGGGTAGAGCTCAAAAAGCAGCTTCACAATCAGCATCCAGATATTGCAACCACCCCAGGCAGCATCAAAAAAGTGAAGGAGCAGCTTGCAAAGGTGCTTCCAGAGGTGTGGGAGAGCATTCCACCAGAGTTCTTTGAGAATCGATGGTGGTCAATGCCCAGCAGAGTCCAGGCAGTGATAGATGCAAAAGGGTAGTATACATAATACTAGAATATTGGGAGGGCCGATCAAGATCTACTGTTACCGTTCTTCAAATTTTTTTTAATTAATATTTGACTCTTTAACCCTCTGACCATTGGGTTCGGATGATCATAGTATAGCACAATATATGCAAAATCATGTGATTACCAAGACTTTTGATTAGTCTCTTTATTAGGTCACTTTAAAGTCTTAGCGAATAGGGTCTGTAAATTTCTGGGTAGCATACCCAAATGCACCAAAGTGATCAAAGGTAAAGAGCAGAGGGTAAAACAGATCTTACCACTATGAAAGAAATTCTGTATACGTTTACAAAAAGTCAATGTTAAGAGACTTTTGCTCAAAGAAAGCGAATAACTATTCTCAAAGTGTGCTATAATATTTTAGGATTTCTTTTTGATTTTTTAAAATATCCCCTCTGCTTGATGTATCTATAAGGTCAAATAATACTCCCATAAATGGTATTCCACAGAAGTTACTAACCTCTTGACCTTGGTAAAAAAAAAAAGTACCTGGGGGTTAAGGGTAAGTGAGGCAAAATGGTTTTCATTGGTTCCTGGGGCACTCGGCCAATGAGAGAGTGTGAAGTTTAGTGGCTGGTACAAAGCTGGCTACAAAAATCACTGGTAGCAACCACAAATCTTATCTTCTGAACAATGAACTATTTCAAAGCAGCAATGATAGCTCAATAACAGAACTAGTAGGAAAATTTAGAAATGTTAAGTGTAGTAGAGAAGATGAATAAGAATAAAAAAAAGTATTAAAACTCTGTTTGCATACCTTTCTGTTCTTTGACTTGCATGAGCCTTATTATAGGCATACTATCTATATATACTGGTTCCATGCAGATGGCTGTAAACAATCCCACTCTTCCTGAACAGCTTCTCAAATTATAGATATTTTGAAAAAAGGTATCCTGGGCCTTGATCCTTTGCTTGAGTATGTGTCACACATTCTCAATAGGATTGAGGTTAGGCAAAAAAGGTAGTTGATAGTGAGGTAAAATACTAAGCTGGGGAGCATGTTTTTGGTCTCTCTCAACATTCCAACTGTTCCATAGAGTGGGGCTTGGTCTTTGATATGCTGGACCTCTGGAGAAGCATTATACTCATAGAGGTTTATGAAAGCAGGAGTAACAAGGAGCTCAAGTACCGGATATAAATAGTCTTGGGTAATGACCCTCTTTGAATCTATACTTTGAGGAAAGACAAGAGGAGACTTTCAATTACACCTGATAGTCCCCTATACTATAAAGAATGCATACCCACTATAGAAACTGTACTGCATACAATGTTTATGGTAGCACTTGGTCAGAAGCCAAGTGACTCAAATGCTCCCTCTCTAGAACATGTCAAAAATGTACTTATCAGAAAACTTGCTTTTGCTACTACTCAATTGGCTTATACATATGCTTATCAGTATAAGCTTTACACTTCTGCTAATTCTTCTAATCAATGAAAGGCTTTTTACAAGCCTTGCAGTAAGAGTAAGAGTAACCCTCCTTCTGCAAAGTTTGCTTAATTATAGTTGGAGAGATACTTAACCTCACCTCCTGCTCCAACTTATACTAGCAGAGTTGTCACCCCTCCCAGACAGTTTGGAGATGAAAGAATAGGTATTATATATCATACTCTGAAAGATATCAGGGGGGCCCAGAATAGTTGTATTGATAGCAGGACTGCATTATCTTCTTCCAATTACTTATTGTTTGTTGTAAAACTCCAGTCTGTTGGGAAATTTCGGACTAAGATAATCCAGTGTCCAGTAATATGAGGACTCTGGTTTACATAGAGGTATCCCATTCACCCCAAGGATTATTTTATAGTAGAGTAATAGTCATTTTCACCTAATAAGAATTAATATTGTTGTGGTTGCACTGTGGGATTTCTACCAGTGATTTTTGTCACCAGCCTCTTACATATTAGATTTGCCTTACTTTTTTCCCCTGTCAAAAAACATCGAGGTTGGCTGTTTCCATGATTATACTCACCAAAACTTAGTCAATTAAAACCTAGTTAAGTATTAACTTTGCATCACTTATACTCATCCCCCAAGTACTGTATAGCAAGATAATATAACAGTAAGTTAGGGTATATCTAGTTGCCACTGGGGTTCTAAAATGCTAAAACTGCAAAACACAAGTTACACTCTTCAACTGTACAGTCAGTCATCAGAAGTGTTCGTGATCTGAGACATGTTTAATTACGGTTGCGCCATACCTCCAGGCCGCAATAGTGGGGTTGTCAACGGGTATGATCGACGGGCGCGAACAATTCACTACAATCAATGGACACAAACTATTAACTATGATTAACTATGAGAATAGTAAAGTAAATTGAATAATAAAAATAGTCAATACCTTGTATAACCTCCCCTTGCCTCCAAAACTGCAGCCACCCTATCAGGCATTGATTTCCAAAACTTCTCAAAAAACTCCCTAGGAATTGTCTCCCAAACTAATAGTAATACATGTGCAAGCCTTTTCTTAACAGCTTCCTTTCCTCCTGGGGTATCTCCAATCCTTGGATACTGCTGGTGCAATTGCTTTTTAAGCTTCACCCATGCATGCTCAATAGGATTCAAATCAGGGGAATATGGGGGGTGTTCTTCAACCTCAATATAGTTTCTCTCTAATCAATCCATAACGCTATAAGCCTTATGAACGGGAGTATTGTCTTGCTGAAAAAGAATATCTTGCATACCAAAAGAAATCATTTGATGAATAATAGGAAAAAGATGCCTTCTCATGAGCCTAACATACCTGGTCTTATTGATATTTTGAGTAATAGGAACTAAAGAACCTTTTCTCTTCCCCCAAAAGCACCCCCAAACCATAAAAGAAATTCCCTTATCCTTCTCCTTAGGATGAATACAATCTGACAGCCCCTTCTCTCCAGGTTCTCTGAAAACCCATTGTTGTCTTGGATCCTTGTATTTCTCCACACTACATTCATCACTCCAAATAACTTCTTCAAAATCCTCTACTGTCCAGTCTTTATGAACTGTAGCCCACTTGAGTCTTTTTGCCACATGCTCAGGCTTGAGCTTTGGTCTTGATTTGGCTAGCCACTTCTTGATATTGACTTCTCTGAGCACTCTGTCAACTATTTTACTTATTAGCTAATCATGTCCTATCACTCATAGTAGTACCAGGGCTGAGATATTACCTGTAGAAAGGGAAACACCTGGGGCATATTTATCCCTAAAATCAGATCTGGTCATTTTCCAGTTGGACTTAGCTGCCCAGACAATTGTGCGATGCTGCTGATGGCTAAGAACTAGAGTACGACCAGGGCAAGAAATGTTTTCTAGTGATTGGTGCTCACATGCTCAGACAAGGAAGCTTTTAACTATGGTCCAGGGATACCCAATAGTTTGAGCAACAAGGGCAATATTCCAGAGGCAGTAGAAAAAGGCAATAATCATGCCTTTTTCAATGTTGGTCATCTCTCTTCACTTGGTTTTGGGAGTTCTTTTTTTTTTTGGTGCCGGGGGGTTTGCTTATCTAGATCTGTAAACCATGGTAAAAGGGAAAAATAAATTGAGGAGCAGGTTGTATGAATTGTATTGCTGTTCACGGTCTCGAGAGTCTGGCTTTTTTCATGAGGTAGCTGACTAAGCATCACGAACACTTCTGACGACTGGCTGTAGTTATTCCAAGTTAGCATAATCCAAAAAATCAGAGCAAAGGCAGTATATCTGGTTGACACAGAGAGTAAAGCCAAGAAATATATCTTGTCCATGATCATCATCTTGGTTATTATGAAAACAAGTCTAAGAACAGCTACTCAAAAAAATCAAAAAATTTGAGAAGAAAATACAGGTATTTGGGGTTGGATATCTATTTTTATTATTTCTTTAGTGCCTATTGTTGAAAGTAGTGGTAGTATTGTTACAATGCTTTTGTACATTTTAGAAGCCTTTTCATTATAGAGTTTTGTAAAAAAAAATAGGTTCTACCTATTTTTTGGAAACCTTCATTTTGGACTTGTTATCAGTAGTCTCTTAAATTCAATAAACTATCTCACTAAGAAGCATCCAATCCAGGCTTTCTCCTTCCGGCATTGCATATCACAATTTGAATGTTGTGTCTTGGTATCAACCAGACATGCCACTCAAAAGCAAAATAGAGTTTTGCTGTGAACCTCTATAATCAGACTGAAAACAGAGGTTTGGCATAGCAACCAGACGCACCCTAAGATTTCCCTCCTACAAGTACGAGTAGTACCTGTAGCTTTATAATTCACGTATGACCACTCTTTACCCACAAGAGGTGGTGTTCGGTCGGCGTTGTCCGGCTCGTCGAGGGATTCCGTGGCTGAAGTCCTCCCGTCCCAGTTGTATTCTCACCACTTCCCCGTGCCTACTCCAAACAGCAGTCAAGACCGAAAGTCCCCGAGACACGCTACCCGCACTGCACTACTGCACCCGCCTGGGGGTAAATTGATGAAGAGCGCAAATTCCCACAAATGCCGCCGGTTCTCGCTCATGGGGCTGTCAATGACCTTTAGGAGCAGATTGCCAATATCAAACAGGTTCTTATGCCTCCGCACTGACTCCTTCAGGCCTGCCACGGGTGCGAAGANACCCCCCCCCCTCTCCGTCCGCGCTCTGGAGATGTATCATATTTCTCCCTACTCCGCCCTAAGGCATTAATGAAGGTATCGTCCTGGAGGAGTATCGAACTTGGGGACCCGGAAAAACCAAGTTTTCCGGGGCCATGACGTTATGTGAAACCATCAGGCAGTGGTCCCCACTGGAAGTGCCAACTTGTTTAAGGAGTCATATTCTCAAGGCTGGGCGAAATCAGAAGATTGGAAAAAAGTGGATATCATATGTGTAACGAACGGTAAGGGTTCACTGAAGCATTCAAATAATAAACACCCGAAGGAGGCAGCGAGCAGAAGCCTGCTGTATCTTATTTTTTTTTCCCTCCCCCGGCGATGAGCCTAGCCAACTTAACAGGCACTCGATAACTGACTCCCGAATACCAACGTGATGCTAGAAAAATCCTCCAGAATTCTATCTATGCTTTGTATCTATCGAATATATATATACGCACCGTGTGCCTGTCCACCCACAGACCAACCCTTCCCTCAAGTATGCGAAGAAAGCAAAAGCGGCAAAACTGCCAAAAGGGAGCATGAGCCATATCCTCTTCCCCGTGCATCTCACCCAAATCACAGTACCTCCATCCAGTTCCCCTCCCCCGTTTGTCCTTCCTTTTCCCCTGCGTTTGTCCTAACAGGTAAGCTAGAAAGCACTTGCCATCGATGCGATCACCACAGATCACTCGCTCGCTGATTCCTTCTCGAATGTAGCGAGGTGCGAAAACACCTACTATCGGTTAAGCACTCTACCAAGTCGACCGGAGCCCCAAATCTTCCCATAAATTGTTATTTAATCCCCTTCTTGTGAATTTCTCGACTTCCCCCCGCTAGTCCCCCGGGGTCGTCGCCCTCAGGAGGACTTTTGCTTGTTTTACTGTTTTGGCTCTTGTGCCGTGCGCTTCGGGTCTGGGTATACTGTGAATGGGTTTAGGCGGGCGCCCTCTGTAGAGCTGTTGGCCATTGACTCTTTAGCTTTGCATTATGCTCCGTTCTAATCCTTCGTTTTGGGGCACCCCTTTATGCTGCGGAAAGCTGAGGGCGATACTATCCATTAAAACATATATCTGCACATCTTCTCCGGCAGCCGTGCTTTATCCTAGCTAACTCATTGCCCTCACGTCGTTCCTAATTATGTCTGGAGTCCTTGCGCTGCATTTCTGTCTATATAAGCAGCGCCAGGGGTAAAGTACAACGCATCGTATAGGGTGGAGAGGGTGGAGAGAGAGATTAAAGGGAAAGGGAAGCTTCCAAATGAGGATTTTAAAACAGAAGGGAATAAGAAAATTAGGTGCCATACGGGGAAAATTTCGAGCCATAGATTATACCTGGACTCATTAATCCTTGCTCGACTGCACAAGGGCCTCGGGGGGGAAGTTCGTGTGGGTGTGATGACATATGCATCCCCATCACATCGGATTTCCTTCGGTAAATTACATCAAAGGTCGGTGCCAAAGCATCCGTGACTAGCTTAGATCCGGAAGGGAAGTGAAGACAAGAGCGATTTCTACGCGTGAGGTTTAGCTGGAGTGCGAGGAGCGAATAATAGCAATGGTGGATATGTCTGAGGCTGTTACGGGAGTGGCGCATATATTGTCCGCGTTCGAAGGTGATGTCTCCTCGGGCTTAAATCGTGTTGGAGGTTGCGTGTTTCCGGGATCGTATTAACGCTACCGCTTTTCAATGTCCATTCACAGTAGTGAACAAAGTAGCACTCTGCCAAGACGATCCGGCTCGTTGGGATCGATATTTTTTCGCCCGAGTAGTACGGTATTTTAACAACTCCCCCATGCCCACCCTGAGCGGAAAACGAGGATGGTGCTCAGCCCCATCATCTGGCTTGCAGGTGTTGATCCCATCCCACCCTAATAATACCGGTATTTTTCCCACCCCCTCATCTCCATTCCGAGCGGTAGATAGGAGTGGCGTTTGGCTCCATTCGTATGGCTTGTCAGGGTGGACATTTCTCCGTCCGAGTAGTATATCCACCACCGCCCCGTGTCCACTCTCAGCAGCCCACACGAGTGTATTTCCCGGAAAACCGTTTAGGTGATACCAAAACCTTTCATCTCCACCAAAGCAACAGTTCTGAAGAGGGGTGCATAGTGTGGTCCAGTAAATGGGGGAAGGTTACCGGAGCGATCGCCTCAAAACTCTGTCTCTTTTAAAGGTGATTTAATATACGTGTGGTTACCGCACTCCTCAAATAGTCCCGGCGCAAAGTATTTCGCGCCACCGTCTGAGAATCCCCTTTTTGCGTGGGATCCAATACCGTATATAGAAGAATATTTGAGAAAGGGTGTGTCTTGGAGGTTGGGAGAGGGACCAGCGGAAAGGGCCCTGGCCGGTGGAGAACTCAGAAGCCATTGGTCCTGCACTGGCCGTCCCGAATGACAGAATCACACCAAAGCCGCCACGCCAAGCCCCGATTTCCCCACATCCTGCGCCTTTAATCCACTCGTGTCGCCGTAAACATCTCCCAACCCCAACCCATCCGTTTTGGTGCCGGATTTTTGTCTCCGCCGATATATCGTCGATTCCCGTAAGATTGCCTCAATATTTAAGGAAACGAGTGGAAATCTGGATACACGATGTCAGCAGATAACGTAGGGCGAGATTCCTGGTATCTTTGCTGGTACATACATCTCCGAAATATTTTTTGGGATTTTCCCAACCAGAATGCCTTCCTCCTGACTATCACCCGTCGCATCCGAATTTGTATCCTCGTCCAATACAATAAGGAGATATCCAATGATATCATCTTTGCTGGCGCTTATGGATACACTTATCGTTCGTCCAGCAAGAGGCTCCCCGACCTCGGCCCGAACAAAGTTTCCCAATGCCTGAGAACCTCTGGAAATTTTCTTTTAGCGAATCAAGAAGCTCGGATCGATGCCCCTCAACACATTCACCCAGGGCGCCGACGCATGTAAACGTGGGGAGGGCGTGATGGTCTGTTGCATCTTAACAATATCGGGGATTCGGGCTCCCCTTCCACCAATGTCCTTTTTCTGGTCTTTAAGCGCTTCGGATACTTCCTCCGGAATCATTTCCAGTCCACCAACAGCCTTTTCTGCTAGGAATCCTAGAATATTTTTCGACAACTGCACCTATTCTGTGGCGGAGTCAAAAGAAAAACACAACGGCGGGAGCCTGCCCAATAGCCTGATGGCACAAGCTATCTGCTGCAAAGGAACTGGGATCACAGCTTGTTAGCACTAGTCCCATTTACTTCATTCCTTGAGGATTCTTCTTACCTGATGCAGGTCTTGTCGAGCCCCGGATCCCCGAAGCAAGACAAGATTGCGTTTTCGGATTCACCTTTCCTACTCCCGTCACACCAGCCATTAAACCCCTTGGTCTGTAGAAGCCCTTCCTCCACACCGCCAAACCAGCGGCCTTGAGCATCCTCGTGTCGTAGCTTGGGCTCCAGTAGAGATAACCACGCTAGGATTTCAGACCGATCGTCTGCGACAATGAAGTTGTTCGGCGCATTAAAAACGTTAAAGGAGATGGTATTGCCAGTGAAAGATCGAGACATCCTCTGCTCCCCGCTGCTTGGGGGATTGTAGAGTATGGGTTATCGAGGAGAGTCGGTTGATAAAATCCCTGGGGACGAAGAAAAGCGGGGTCTTTAGGCTGGTACCTCGTTGCGAGATAAATTATCTGAGGACAGTCCAATCAACACAGTTGAAATCTGTGGAACCACCATCCTGGATGTGGCGGCACTGAATGGTAGGGTGAGCCGCTTGCCACCACACCTATCGACGAGTTCCGGGACTCGAGGGTTGAACCACTGGTATGACAATTTGGGAATAAATTTAATAGTCACAATTTCTTGTCAAAGTCGGGTGTCCTGGGTCAATCTCAACTACCTTATCCAACGTGATTTAAGATATTCAGCCTAAAATAAAATACCGGTAGTGATACGACAGTCCCCACAAATTTTCTAATGATGCTTTCCCAATGCCGGTACAGTACCGTAGACTATGTGAGGCATGTCTGTCGTATCATACCATTTTCCACCCTAGGTTGTCCAGGATTAAGCCCCAGAAAACTCTTCGTACTGTCGATCACCCGGGCGTTAACTAGCCCGAGTACTGTACATAAATCCAAACAAAGTGAAAAGCGAAATGTCACTCAACTCAAAGCATCCCGACCATGCTCTGCCCGACACCAACCAATATCGAAAAACTCTCTGCTGCGATCTCATCAAAGCGATTAATCAATATATCATACCTCGGGGTCTTGTGTACGATCTTTATCAAATGGAGCACGGTACTACACAGCACCATGTTACAATACCCCATACAATCGGTACGAGTGCTTTTGCACAGCGAATCCGTCAAACCCAAAACCCCTGTCGAGAATAGGTGCCTACGAGGGTGGGACGGGCCTGCTTACCGTACTCGAGTATTCTTAAGGTTCGACTCCCTGGCACCATTCCAACTTGGCGGGCTCGAGCTTGATTACTCCGGGCAGTGGGCAAGTGCCGGTACTCGTAGGTTGTTGTAGGGAGGGCCCTATCAGGAGAAATCTTTTCCCGCGGGAGTCGACCTCCGGATCCCAAAACTCATGCCCAAACTCCTACGGGTTGGAACTACAATCGCTGGTTGGCGCGGCGTTGATACGCCCTTCTATCGGGACACGGTAGGGACTGGAGAGTGTGGTTGGTTATCTGGAGGATTTAAAGTGGTGGTATCAATAAATGAAGGACTTGAATTCTACAGCCAGCTCTGCTTCCTCGTTTCCTTTTTTTAGAGCTGAGCGTCAGTGCTCGAGCGCCATGATTTGGGTGTTGTGTGTTTCTGTCACATTGCATGCTTACCGCAATGTGATACGAGCATGGATGTCGTCATCATCGGATGTTCCATACTGGAGTCCAGTGGAGAGTCATCGCGGTTTTGTCATCGCCGTCCTGCTTCTAGGGATTTCCCCTGGTATGGTGGCCTAGCATCACTTCCACTTTCCGCACTCCCTCCCATCGCAATGACAAATGGCTTGAAGATAAGTCAATTCGCTTCTCTAATCTCGAATGCCGTAAAATCTCTTGGTATCCACTAACCGGTGCCATGCATTCCGCGGAACCCAGCCCGTCTGCCCACGATAGGTTTAGTTTGGCGGGTTATCTGAATTGAGAATACCGGTTAACCGGACCCAACGCATCCAGTACGATAGACTGATCTTGTACTGTATAAGGAAAACGCTAACCTTTCTCAGGAGCTTTCGTCTCCGAATTCGGAGATTACGGGGCTAGCGGATAGTAGGGTTCAAGAGTTTTTGCGGTATCATACCGGCATTCTTCCCATAGCCCTAGGGTCGATACACAGATCAACCCGGGGCTCAGGCATTTATTGTGCCTTTCCTGTGATATATACCAATGGGCATATACCGGTACGGTACGCCAGTTTCCCACGACCTGATACCCGGATACAATCAAATAGAAAAGATTCGCCAGCCTGCGGAAGCTCGGTGATTCGTTCACTGGAAGATAGGGAGATAGAGATGGAATGTTCCGATTGGGGCTCGGTAAGTTACCGTGACACTGAGGGGTCCAGAATTCCCCCGCCGGGATAAGGGGTGAAAAGGTATGATAGCGAAAGGATTCTCCGCCCCATTTGAGATAAATAAGAGGAAATATACGATAGATCTTACTAGGAGAGGCAGCTCCAGCGGCCTCACGGGATTCTTAACTGCTCGTACGGTATTACAGTTTTTACGGTGAGTGCTGAGGTGCTTGCAACTTCTACTTGTGCAGTGCTCGAGTACCGATATCTCCAAGATATGTCCCATTTGGCTCTAGCCTATGATAGCGGGAAGTGAATTCCGATTGATTCCACTCTCAGTCGAGAGAGTCTGGGGGGTCGGTCAACGCTTCCGACCACCCACGGATGGAACACATCAAGAGAAGGCTAAGCGAATGTCCTCGAGTGCGATCCCGAAGATGCGAGAATTCCAAGAATATCCCTCATCTAAATCTTAAAGCTCATTGGCTGCGCATGGTTGAGAATATGAGTGGGCCCACTAAGGATGTATGGTGGCTTCCGATATGTCTCATAGGTCTCGTTCAAAATCCGCTACCGCAACCGATCAGCTTGGTGGTGAATACCGGTACGGTAGGTAGTCTAAGCAGGAACAGTTGTGGGCACTAAAGCACAATTTACCATTTCGGTGGCAGCACTGGCACCCTAATTATCTGCACTTCCAAGAGGAGCGAGTTGAGATAGGAAATGGGAGTGACTGATGTCCAAAGCGCGCCGCGGGACGACAATTGAGAGTTTATGCTTTTGGTGTAACCACTACTGGTTAAGGCATGATTGCTGTGGCCAAGCGAACAAGCACAAGCAGGCAGCGACTTCCCGGCTTATCATACCCACCAACCGACACCCGAAACCTTCAGAACACCATTGCTCTAACAAGAGCTTTCATGCTCAGCCCACCTCCAACTTCATCTCCCTTTCAACCACCCAACCACTCCCCC
>PYWC01000047.1:875438-934627 GCA_003182015.1 Tuber magnatum
TTTTTTTTTTTTTTTTTTTAGGAAAAAAAATCCCAAAATCCAGAGCTTTCCAGAGATCAAGGCCCGAGGTAGAAAGAGAATGTCTACATTGACGGTCTCACCTTCCCATTCACTCGCGCCAACAGACGGAGGAGACGAAACAATGAACCACCAATGGCGTCCTCGCACCTCGCGAACCTCGCGGACCTCTCAAACTTATACGCGAACGCAACTCGATGAGTTCTACTCGAGCGACTCTAGTACAATATCTCCTACTTCAACCGCACCCCCTAAAATCGCCCGAATCCTCGTCTTCGACAACGCACACCCGGACTTTCCACGCGAACTATTTGTAAAATCGTATCTGAGCCTACTCTTCGACGTTCCGCTGTCTAGCCTTCAGACGACTGCTGTGCCACTTTACCGACAGGTGCCCGTGGCGATTTCCGGTGGGCGTGATAGGTGGGAATTCGGTGGTTGGTACGTTATCGACGCAGTTCACAAGGTGGAGAAGCACTCGAGCGAATTGACGAAACGGTTGGAGGATAAGTGGAATAAGAGGAGTAGGGGTTCTTCTCCTAGCAATACTTGGCAGTCGCATGTGGAACTAGACTGGGCAGCTGTGATGTTGAGGAAGGTATCGGACGGAAGATGCCCGCTCAGTTCTCTGAATACTTCTCCATCTCCACCTTCCGGCAGCGATAATGGGAGTGTGAGTGCCAATGGAAAAAATGAAGGATACGGTGGGGCGGAGGAACAAGATTACACACCACACCCACCCCCGCCAAGCCGTGTCTCGGGTTCGCCAGGTGTGGGAGACGGGAAACACACTCAAGAGGAATACTTTATAACTCCATATCCTCCTCCGCCAACCAGGATTCCCACGATGTCTAATGATGAAAACGAGGACGATACAAACACGCTCATAATGGATAAATTGGATGAGAGCATCGTTAGCATTTCACGCCGATCGGAAGGAGACGAATGTACGACGGATTCTGAGTACGGCAACCTTTCGAAATCTGAAATCGATGATTGCGATAGGTGGAGCGAGTTGAGTACCGGTCCCGTTGACCGGCAGTGGACTGTGGTTTACACGGAGAAGGATGAGGAACTTTAATGGTGTTTTTTCATGGTTTTGGAAGGATATCGCGGACACGAGGATCGGGATGGAGTAGGAGGAGTTTTTTTCTTCTTTTTTTCCCATTCTTATTGTTTTGATTTTGATTTGGGCAAAAATCAAATTGTGATGAACCTGTTAGTAATGATATCAACCGTTTTGACTGGATGGAGAGTGGTGACACGTGGGAACCCCCCGATTGGGAGATATATATATCGGTGATTATTTCCCTGCAATCGATCGGAATGCGGGCGCGTGCTATGATAGTATCCCGGATTGATCCCAGAGGGCCTAATTATCGTGTAACAAAGTTTTAAGTGGCCAAGTATCGATGCAAAGTGAGGTTGGATTAAGCTTATCATCTGCTTGCCCTATAAGAAACCTTGATTCCAATTTAATCAGATGAGGGTTCATACCAATCGCGAACCAGAACCTCACGGGATATGATACATGTGGCAGGAATGGCTAGGACTACCGTATCCCACTCACACTCCCGATCGACCCNGGGGGGGGGGGGGGACAAGCCGTTCGTAATAAGGTTGCACTGCGTTCAGTTCATACTGCCGGTATATATATATAACCTGAACATCAGCCACTGCGGCATAACTTAGCGTTCCTTCAAGGGCCGGGAACGAGTAGAATCGGTGTATGGTAGCTTAGTTGGTGCGGTGTGAAAGATGAACTCCCGGATGGTAGTGTCAATGTTGATGAGAGACGCACCTTGATGCTGTCGATAAGGACTTGGAAAACTCTTGAGCTTCTTCTCGACCTTGGCCCCTTGGGGGCTTTGTAGGTTTGTATCATAACTTGTATATGTTTGGGGGTTTGGTGCTGCGGGTTGTGTTTATTTCTTTCCTCGTTTTTGTCGCAGCTAGATGGTATCATGGTAGGAGGGATTTTTAGGCTGTGGGTTGATTGGTGTTGTATCTGGAATGGGAGGGTTAGGTATTGTCTATTATAGATAGGGGAAATAAAACGATCGGAGTTGTTGGTGGGTTTGGGTTGATATGGCATGCAGGTATAATGTGATAGTACGGGTAGGAAATGGAAAGGACCGGATTGAGAGGTGGGTATGGGGACCTTTGTAGCGGGGCTTGATGGTTTTGGGCGATGGTTTTGGGTGATGATTTAGGGTGTAAGGTCCTTTCCTAATACAAGACTAGTTGTGGTTCTTGGAAAAATTGAGCTCTATTTACTCAGCATGACCAGCATCTCTACCTTTCCGGTTCTGTGTCCTTCATTTTTTACCCCTCGTTCTGGGAGTTCAGATATAGATGCAGTCTACTACAGTAAAAAATAATATAACTTGTGTTTCTAAGTATGATATGATATGATAGGATCAACATTTCGAGTCTCCATGGCCCTCCCGAACCCTCTTGAATAAAACACGATTGGGAGTTGCAGAGAGGGTTGGATAATGTGGGTAGCATCGAGGGCTCTGACCACCACAAGCACTTTATCATCCGCTGGGAAAAATATCCAACCAGCCATATCCCAACATTCCACACTTCAAAAAGGTACAGTTTGGATAAATGGCCCCGCATTGAAATGTCTGGATCACGACTAGTGTGTAAGGGCGAATATAGTACAGCGGACCTGAGCTCAACCCCCCGAGCCCATCGCGATATGTTTGCTGTCCCCAAGGGCTAGGGTAAGCTAGCTAGCTAACATCCGGGAAAGACTCTGTGGGTAAATTTGTATGATACACCGCCAAGTCACCGAGCCACCTCTACAGTTGTTATATCTGTGGCGCGAGCCCAAACGATATAGGCGAATTTCGGGAGAAGTGCTCCTGTTTCGCAGATACTAATTGGTCGGAACTCTACCGGTGTGTGGGCTGAAGTCAGACGGATCCGTTTTAGACTTATCAAACCTTAGTCATAGCTTCTTTTTACCAAGCCTAGGTTAGTCAACAGGAATGATTTGTGAGGTGGGTTTGTTAGGATTGATGCTTGTCGGAAGGTGAAGCCAAGAAGTGAATGTATTCTTGATCTTGAAATACCGCAGGAATTCAAGGTCTTGTTCTGCGGTATTCACGAAAGTTAAAATCCTCTAAGTTACCCCCCCCCAGGACCTTGCATCCCATCTCCCGTCAGAAGTCATGGGAGGGTCCTGAAAGGGAGGGGAGAAGGAAGTTGCGCTGCTGGATCTATCGCCTAGAGGATTGAGAGTTGTGGGCAAGCGCGACCCCACAATTTGCTCCTCCCTATAATTAATAGGGCCTCAAGTGACAAGTTATCTCATTGCATGTCTCTTACCGCAATCTAGCCGGGAGACCTCGCGATACCTGAGGGATAGGAAGTCGGTCTAGTGACACATCATACACCGTTTTTCCATTCCAACAGGTTCAAAAGAGAAGGGAAAGAGAAATAAAACCAGGGCGACAATATGAGCATTGTGGATCTCTTGGTATCATCAAGAGGTGAGGTAGGAAGACACGTAGGAGGGCTAACTAATGCGGCGCAGGATATCTCCCATGGCTGGTTCAACATATTTATTCTCGAGTTCGGTTTTAGGTACCTGGTAGAAAAAGCGAGTCACAAGGGGTGATTTGAGAGACTGTGGGGAGGAACTACGGCTCCCTTAGATTACCTATTCTTCTTCCCGCTATTGTCAGATACGAACCTCGACTGACAATCCTCCGCTCAAAACAAGCCACCCGATACAAGGTACCTTGGCATCCCCGTTTGCATTTCCGAAGTTGGCCAAAAGCTATGCATCACCTTCTGCGTTTGGGACTCCGGCGTGGTTCAGAAAATTCACACCTAGGCTGTGGAGATCAGCATCCGCATCCTGGATTTTGCAGGGTTGTCTGGAGTAATTCCCATCCGAGTCTGTCCCAGCTAGAGTCCAGACCCCCCGACTAGTGTTCGGCACAGCGCGTGTCCTCGAGGATTGCAAGTCCGAGTGCTGGTGAGGAGGAGAGTATCGAGGGTAGGTTCGAGATCGTGGAGGAAAGCCGCGGATATTTCACAGCTAGTGATTCATTCGGAAGAGGCAGAGATTGGAAGCGCTAACGCCACCGCCAAATGTAAAGGGAAATAGGTTGAAGCACTCCCCAGTGATAGATTCAGCTACTGGCCTCCGCCGACCCCAATCAGCTACTACGCCACACTTGCTTGTAAGCATTACACCTACCCACCCCTCGTTACCTCCTAGCACTCCTAGAAATGAA
This sequence comes from Tuber magnatum, assembly GCA_003182015.1. Lineage (NCBI taxonomy): Eukaryota > Fungi > Ascomycota > Pezizomycetes > Pezizales > Tuberaceae > Tuber > Tuber magnatum. Next base: position 879,713 of record PYWC01000047.1, read on the forward strand.
ATTTTTTTTTTAAGGATGTTTAATGCGGAGCGATAACTGCCCATGCCATATCGCATTGAATCTGACTTGGTCTGGTCATTCAACACCATTGCTGCTGTATAGAGCAACCAGCTCTTGGAAACACCTCATCTGCCCTCTCTTTCCACTGCGCAGTAAAACAATTCGGGAACTCTACAATGCTCCCAGAGACATACCGGAGGACAGTTATCTGAAAGGCTCGTGCTGTTCTGTTGCTGTTCATTGGAATTGTTCCTGAGGCACAAAGAGGGGGGCATGAGAACTTTGCGGACCCGGGTGTAACTATGCCGACGGAGCTACCACTGAGCGGGAAAAGATACTAGATAGACTACAATACGGAGAAGAGGGAGGTTGAGATGCGAAATAGTAGGCTGGGATGGGTGATAAAATAGGTCGTCCGATCCACTAAGTCCATGGACATGTTATGTTGAAGGCAATATCGGCAACTTAAAATTTGTATTACAAGCTTCCGCTAAAGAACTAAAACCAAAGGAAATCCCTCTAGTGTGTATATACAAACGCTCTAATCCTGCCCGGAATAAGCAATAGCCCGTCCAATCCCAACAAAAACTAAATATCACCTGTGCGAAGGAAACTAGTAGAATACTAGGGTATGTTAAAAATGGGGGCAGGGGCAGGAGCGGAAAGGTATGCAATCATCCAAGAGGTTTAGAGACATTGTGTGAAATGTTAAAGGTAGAGAATAGACAGAAGGGTGGGTTTTTGTCTAACATATATCTTCAAACCATGTAGCGTAATTTCTCATTCCCCAGCACCCTGGCAGCCACCCCCGAGGACATATCGGGATCCTGGATGATCACGGGTCCAACTTTGAGCGAGACGAGTAACATAGCCTTTTACTCCCAACTCCCTTCTAGGGGCCTCCTGCCCATCACTATCCTCGGAGCGGGCTCTCGGTCTACCCCAGGCTGATTTCAACCAGTGTTCGCCCGAAAAACTGGGGACCTAACTCCGAAGCTTCGCAGTGCCATAGCCGTATCCTTATTCCTAGGTGTTTTCCCGGTGTGCGGTTTGTATGTACTTTCCCCCCTCCTCTCTCGCACCCTGCCCGCCCTTCTGAGGTCGCCATGATATTAACGGGTCGGGGATTGGCTTCCAGATTGACCCGGAGTGCTCATCTAGTTGGTCCGTTGGGCCTTATATTGCAATGCTATGGGTTAACTGCGGTCACGGTAAAATTCTTTTAGTTGATTTCCGTGATATCCAGGCTGGTAGGAAGTTGGCAAGTAATTTCTCTTTAGCTCGGAGATGGCGATTTCCAATAAGAACTACATATATAAGTTATTCTTCACCGTCCACCGAAAGGTGGTGCGAGTGATTTCGCATGAACGTTGATGGCTTGGGTTCATCACGTGAATTCTAAGGTCCAACGAACCGGGCCGACAACACCCTCGATATAGGAAAGGCCGACCTAAGTCTAACATTAAGGGCGTCTCGATCTAACATATTCGAAACACTATTACTGAGCGCGCCTGGCAGCGCCTGCAGCTGCGCTCGTATCTGTGTTGTTGGGATGGAAAAGAGAGCTTGTTCCGTTGAATGGTATATGGCATATCCGGGCACCGTTGGAACCAAACAGAGACCGCCATGTATTCGTTCGTGCATCGGAATTGAATTGGGCCGGTGCCTGCATACCTTTTAAAGAGGTGGAGCCGTCGACACGCGTCAGGCGCTTGAAAAGAGCTAAAGATTGGTTCGTTGGGTGGTGCCTTTGCCTTCCACCTCTTGCATATACGATACTCGTGTTGGTAAAGGACTACCCCTTCGACAAAAAAAAAGCCTCTCTGAGGGCATTGAGAACTACCCTTCTTCCATGCGAAAGAATAATCAAATGACTCAGTAATGTGGATATTTGAGGTTCGTGAGTTAGAAGTTGAGATGGAATTTAGGGGGCGTCCGCCTCTGATGCACGAGTGCCTGTGGTCCATTGAGGTGGAATTGAGCCAACTATTCGATCAAGTTTAAACAACTGATCGGTCGATGGAGAACGCTTCTCCCTCCCTCCCTACCCCTAATTTTATGGAAGGCGGATACCATCAGTGGCGCCTTTATATGATATGTCTTGGGAACGCGGGGCGTGAGGAGGAGCATGGGGTAACGCGCGATGGATAGAGAAGAAAATAGGAAAGACTATGATGAGGAGGTTATGTTTTCTTCTATTTTTTTTTCTCTGCGTTGATTGTTTACTAGCATTGATTGTTTTCTAGCGGTGTGGTTACTCACTCGGTCCCGGGAGGGGGGCAGCTGTATTGGTAAAATTATCATAGGCATTCAGCCCCAGAGTCGAAAAATGTATCTCGGGTGACGAGTTCCGAGATGATCTATCAGTTCTGCACACAAGGCGTTACACACACTAGCGTTACTGTTTCGACTCCAAAAACTGCCAATACTGACTGTTTTACAAGATAGTATTATAATATTATTCCATCATACTCCAATAATTATTTGTCCTCAGTCTTCCACCTCTCACTCGGCCTCCGATATGAATCGAGTGAGATTGGATAACTACTAAACCACTAGCCGCCAGGGCTTGTGACTGAACCAATGCCGTAAATTTGTAATAATTAGAAATGACGCTAGGACGTCCAGAATTTCCCTCTTTGGGTTAGGCGATAAAATAGTGCGAAAAGGGAGCGGTCGTTTATTACGAGTACGAGTACTCGAGTACTCGGGTATGATATCATGAGGACAGGGGCTTAAGTTTAAAATTCCATGATATCATACCATAACAAGGGTGAAGTTTCTAAACTGTGACCTCTCCCGCACAGCAATCTACCCGTTATAGAATGAATCATTCTTCTAGACTCTGAATACATTAATACTGCGTGCTAAAAAAATCATAGGGTCGGAGGAAAATCACCGAAATAGACCCAAGCGAGGCCTGATTTTTAATACTTCCCCCAGCCGCAGGAATGGATGTTTGGCACAGCTATGGGGGGATTTTTTTCTTTCTTTTTTTTCAAAAAAAAAAAAGACAGTGCACTTGTTTGAGATATTGATACCTTGGTGGAGGCCATGGTTTTAGGGTGTGTTTGGCTCGAGGTGAGTATGCTTTCAACTGGCGATTTCTTGATTTGAGGTCGCCTTGGCAACCTTAACTTAGATGATTAAATAGGATTAGGGTTAACAGTTTCCGAAATCAGGACTAGGGCAAGCAACACCCCTAAGAAACTTGACACCCGTCATGCCGTAAAAACTGGGATAATTGGACCCGGTTTCATGTCGTTGGGCTTTCCTCTCTCAGTAAGGTCAAGAAATTTTTGTTTTTTTTTCTGTCTCGGAGGAGGGTAAGAGTCTGTTTTCGCTGTGTTTTTTGCCCCCTTTCCATAGGGGGAAATTTCGGACTACATGAAACCGGGTCCAATTATTCAAGTTCTTACGGTTGTAGAACTTCACCCCTGTCATGGTATATCATGGTATTTCAAACATAGGCCCCTGTTTTTCGCGATAATGAGCGATCGCTGGCGAAAGGGTTCTCTATCAGCTCTCAATCGAGACGAGTAAAAAAGAAAAAGGAATACAACTGACCCCACCAGGAGAGGCAACTCCAAAGTCCCACATAGCGAGATTCTCGGTTACCGGTGTTACAGTTTTTACGGCACTGGCGTTGCACTTTAATTGTGCGGCCATATGGGGTCTAACGCCACATTTCACACTTGCTTACCCTAAATAACCTCAAAGAATATCGCGGAGGTCTAAGCTCCCAATCCCAAAATGCTACTTATATCACTGCCCGGCAAGCTGACCCTCTAAGTCGTCCTATATAATACCGTATTATCCCGTATAATTGGCTAGCTCCGCAGAAGGGGCTAATCTCCGTCAACCCACAATAAGTTTAGTTTGGCAGGTTACCAGAGTTAATGAGATCCGACACACTCAGAACGCTCCAGCTTTCCTGTGTGAGGAAAACACTAATCCCTCCTAGGGGTCCTTGTCTCTGAGCACGGAGATTAACCCTTGCTCTAGAGCTAGCCAGTTATACGGGATAATACGGTAGTCTCCTGGAATTAATGCATTCCTACTCACGCCCTCTTGGAGAGCATCCCCCGGGTATGCCCAGGAGTCTGCTGCGGGCACTCATTGTACTGCGCCGTAAGGATTAAACCATGGTCAAGAATCCATTAGGGTGGGGGGGTGGTGGGGATCGTCTGGGTTGTGGCGGTACTTCACACCACATCACTGCTAAGCGATGTCGTGTTGGCGTGGGGTATACGGGTGGCGTCCTCCTCCACCTGTCTGCTAGTTTGATCCAAATGTGTGCGACTCCTCGGCGCGCAGGCCTCTGTGCGGGGCAGCAGATGTCTCGCGCTCGGAGATGGTGTAGGTTCCTTTGGAGGGCGGGAGTATCGATGTTAGCCATCAAGATAGTACTGGTACTGTCCTTACAGAATTGCAGTTGGGGATCAATTCCGGAGCTGGAGGGTTGGTGGAAATGTTGGTTGACGACGAGCGACTAGACGTTAACCTGCAGGATTATCACCAGGACGGAGGGTTTCATAGCGTTGTGCACGCATGTAATCGGGAAATGGTAATAGGGCTACTGGCTAATATGCGGGTGGGTGTGGACCATGGAGTTACTTCGCCCCTGGTGCTGGTAAACGTCGATCGTGAGGCCGTCGGGGAATCGCCCTAAGCTCCGCGGATGGACGTCAACCGACCAGCGTTCCGAACTCTCAATTAGACGCTCCTGCATAGAGCCGTGAGGAATACCGATGAGACAATAACCCGCCTCTCGGTAAACGACCTAGGTGTTGATGCCAACGCCGCGGAACACCACCACTGTAAACCAATTCTAGTCAACGCGTTCGGCGGTTCCGCGCCGTCGCATGTTGGAATATCCGGATGTCGATGTGAATTACCGCACAAGCACCTGGGGTTTAGCACTCCACATAGCGGTACTCTCTCCACCGCGGCTGGTGAGAATGCTCATCAGCGACCTCCGCATCGACGTAAACTCGCACACCCCCAGAGGTGAAATCCCACTATACAAAGTCGCCGATCTGGGCAACTGCGCCATCGTCCTGCTTTTCTGGATGACCCTCGGGTCGCCCCTATCCCGTGGGTAATATTGGGACCGCGCCATCGCACCCTGCTGTTGAGATTGGGGGGGGTGCGCAGTCAAGGCGCTCCTGGGGGAGATAGGGCTGATGTTAACAGGTGGAGAGTCGGGGGCGTACCCCGCTGCACAAGGTGGAAAGACGTGAACATTGCGGTTGCGAGAACATAGTTTGCCAGCAAAGATCCAGAGTATCGATCCACTCGGTTGTAGTGCGGTAGCACCGGTATTGGTCTTGGGCAGTTAGGATGACAGACGGTAGTGGCCGGTATCCCTTGGGCGGTGTGAAAAGTAAAATTCGCTCACAAGCACGCCAAGCCGAAAGTTGCTATCAAGGTGCACCGTAGCTGTTTTAGCAACCGAGTTGGCCTTTTCCAGACCACAGCTGACTCAGCACCTCCAGAGCACAGGAATTCTCAACGAACCACAAAATCTTATTTACTCTAGATCCGGCTTCGCCTACCTGGTAACGAACTTTATTGTTTTATTATACACTGCCCAAGGGATGGTCAACTGGCTAATGTGGATTTTGCTGGAGTTGGGGTCCGGCGGGGGGCCCCAGCCTGCTGGGAGGAGATGGGGCGATAGAGGGATAAAAGCGAGGGGCTGTGGCTGCAGGGGAACCTGGCAACAGCGGGGGGGGGCCCGCGACGCGGGTAGTATCATACCCGCTGAGGCACAGCAGTTGGTGCGAGGCATTGGCACTTCTGATGCATGATTTCCGGGAATGAGATCGGTTGAAAGAAACATCTCTAATGCGAAAAAATTTGAGGCCTTGGACCACCTGGAGGGGTGGCTGTAGAAGTGGGCGCCCGTCATACTCGTTCTAAAAAGTAACGATGCTTTACTGCTTGGAAGCGATATATTTCCCCTTCTGGGTACTTAGCCGTGTATGTAATCTGGATCATTCGAGAAAGACAGGGCAGCACAACACTTTCTCACAATACTCTTGTAAATCACCTATGGAAGGCAATTCGAAACCAGCAACTGCCGTCAAACCACAGTGGCGGGGCACTGGTGCTGGAGAAACCTTCTGCGGCGCCTCATCAAGGAGTGTCATATACCGGTACCAGTAATCTAGTCGGCGAAGTCACCAAATTATACCATAAGTGAATCACGTATTTATTCCTCATTCTGGCGGCTTCGGAAAATGTCGAGTACCATATCGGTGCCCGATAAGGTCGCATTTCACTCGGGTATCACGTTCGTATGCGGAATTGGGCGCAGTGCGAGTAGTACGGTAAAATTAGGCTGACGATCCGCAGCTACTATCCACTGTTTAACAACGCATACCCATGCTTCGGGTGGCAAGAGTAGGGCTAGCCCCACCCCCACTAACTTTTCTTCAAGAGCAATCAGAGTGGTATGTTATTCAGCGGCTACCATATATGGCTGCTAGATCCCCGGTGAAGTCCTCATCAAGTCCTCGGCCAAGTCACCCGCTGTTACTGTCTGCGCTGCTCGAGTGCTTCGCGATACGAGAAGCCGTTACACTATGTCTCTCCTAGGCTTACCGAACGAGATAGTCCTTCAGATCGCAAGAAACCAGGACCTGCCCGACACGAACGCTCTCCTGCGCACAAATAGGCGTCTATCCCGACTCCTGACTCACGTTCTTATCGACAACCTATTCTCAACCGACATAAGACTACAGCGCTATGGACGAAGTGCACTATTCTCCGCTGCACACCGGCAGGATAACGTGACCGTCAAGAGGCTCCTAGGCAGCGGGCTTTTGAACGGAGAGGAGGTACTCACAACGGCGGTATCCTCAATGAGCGAGACAACTATCCGCACACTGATAGACTGTGGTGTCGAGACGGCGGTTAAGGGGGGGAGTCGTTTGACGCCACTACACACAGCAGTTCGCAACATTCGTCCTGCAATCGTAGAGTTACTCTTGGCAGTGGACGGAATCGTCGTAAATTCGCAGCAAAATGGCCGAACGCCCCTACACGATGCCATCACGGCGGGCAGCGAGGAAATGGTGCGATTGTTGCTGCGCGATAGGAGGGCCCAACTAAACCAGTCATGCCCGGCAGGCCCGCCAGCCCTTCACCTTGCGGTCAATCTAGCGGACAAGAGGATGACGCAGCTGCTCCTGTCAGACGAAGAACTCGACGTTAACATCCGTGGCCCGTACAATAAGACACCGCTACATCAGGCCGTCCGTCGGGATAAAGACCGGAACGACATACTCTCAATACTGCTGGCAGATAAGCGGGTAGACCCAAACCTCAAAAACAGAAGCGGTCTAACACCTTTTCATGAGGCGGTTAAGCTTGGTTGCGAAGCCACGATACGGATATTCCTAACCTGCCCCGCGGTCGACATCAACGTCAAGGACCCGGCTGGGGAGAGGCCCATTCACCGCGCCATATCACTCGGCTGGAGGGGGGTGCTGCCACTACTGGTTAAAGACCCAAGGTTCGAGATCAATGAGTCGGATCGCCATGGGAGGACGCCCTTGTACCTGGCGGCTTCCCTTGACCAAATGCATACCACGCGGTTACTACTGGGTCATGGAGAAGTGGACATCAACGCCTCGTCGGCGTTCGGAGAGACACCGTTGCATGTTGCGGCAAAAAAAGGGTATGAGGGAGTTGTTAGGTTGCTGCTTGAAAGGGACGATCTCGATATCGATGCCAGTCGTGCTGGTATAGGCTCTGTTAGGTCGCTGGCGAGAAACTACTCCTCTACCATCAAAAAGCTTGTGCTGGCTTATGGAAACTCTGGGCAGCAGGACGTGAACGAAGCATCCGTCGATGCGAAAGAAGTTACTGGAAGGAGAACTGGGAGGAGGAACAGGTGGGGATATTCCTAAGGTGTGTATCATGGAAGCGTATAGGACGGAATATTGTGTATTACAATGATGAGGGCACTTTACTAAGTGGGTTGCTATAATTTAAGTTTTAATTGTATTATTTTTTACTAATCTGACTTGCCACACTGGTAGCAAATAAGTAGCAAAAGCGCAATAGATAAAAAAAAAGTCTTCGGAACTCAAGGGATACTCCAGCTAATCCAATTCCAAAGAAAGAAACCCGATGCTTCCTCAGAACAGCAAACTAACCCCTAGAGCACGGGCTTGGGGTTGCTCCGCGTATCAATTGCTTCGCGCCTGTTCAGCGGCAACATGAGCTACCCCCGTGGTTCCAACATTCCCCCGGGCCAGTGTATCCTGAACGACGCGCTCCATGTCCTATAATTAGCGGAGAGCAGAAAACGCGAGTACGTGAGGCAATTGTTCGCTTTTGCCTGGGCCTTCTTATCCTGTCTTCTGATCTCATGCGTGTGCAAAGGTGGAATTCTTCTAGGTTATTATTTATTCCACTGTATCAATAGAGGGAGGCGGGCGCTATAGGCGCCGTTAGGAGGTATACCCGGAGGGAAATTCGACCAGAGAATTTCTCGGTCTCTATCATGTCGCCTCCGGTCTGGAGAAAGGCGTTCTTTGCAGGCAAGCATGCAGGGGTGCTGGGGTGGCGCCTTTGGTAATTGCCCGCATCAGTTTCTCGTTCATCAATATCGCCATACTCCAGAGGTCGCCGAGGGTGGTTGGTATCGCAGTAACTCCATGGTGGGTGGGGTCTGATGGTTGTGCCCGGAATGTTTATAGTGTGACACTGAGGGATTTCCTGTCATAAGTGCCTGCAATGTACGAGGGTTAGTTGATTAAATAAAGTTAGAGACATTTCTAGGGTTGTGGTAGGGGTTAACTTAGTTGCAAGAATGTTCTCCCCTATTATGAAGGCAAGTGGTTGGCAAGTATGATAATAACAGCCTCCATTAGTTTTCCATTCTTGGAAGTTGTGTAGGCAAGATCGTATCTCTCATTAATAAATCTTTTCACAAACACAAATACTAATGCGGTGTGATGCATTGGCCTTTTGTGTCGGCGGTTTGATACTACCGGTATGCTAAGTCGCTAGAGTCGTATGATAAGAGATGCCTATGATACCCAATCTCTCTCGGGTTTTCCAACCCTTCCCACATCCTTTACTTATTTCTCTTAGAAGTTAACTTATGGAATGACATATTTCTTAACATACTGGTACGTAATCAGGACATCGCACTGTACAGTACAAAAAATGGAATGGAACATACAAGTATGATACTGGAACTTATCTAGTATCGAGCTTCAAATCATCGGGGCACGTCATTGGTCACGGCCACCGCTGAGACATGCGGTAAGCAAATGCCTGCTTGGGACCGCGCAACATTGCACTAGCTCGGCTGCTCTCATGCAGTACAAGCATGATACCACATTGACTGGCGAGATTCGCCTGGCACTAGTGCTGTACGTTGAAATAAAGTAGATGCTGAAGTAAAACGTCCAATACAGCCCAGGGTAGGGCTGGTTTGACCGGAAAAGGGGTAAACGAAGGCGTTTTGTTGCGAATTTGAGACAAGTTACAGGGGAAACTCTCATTTCAACATACTAGTGGTAGTGGCAGCCGAATCTCCCTGGTTAACGCGGTATTTGCTGGGAAAATCCACTACCGATAAGCACTCGAGCTCACTACCTGTGCTTGTACGCAGGCTTACCGGTAGGTGAACAAGTTAACGGAATTACAAACACCAGTAAATGGGATACACGAGTTTCAATTCGCTAAACCTATACCGCATCCGGTAAACTTTGTTCCTTCTCGAGGCGGTTTGTCCCCGACTGCGGAGACTGGAGGCCTGACTGAGATGGCAGTTTGTCTGGGTACTTAGATACCCTATGTACTTACCGGTAGGTGATCGGCCAGGGATTGGAACCACCAAAGCCTCTCGTTCGGTCGGGCAATTCCCATGCCAAATTCATTCCCTTAATTTCGTACTAGGGTAGTAAGATCAGGCCTCTGGAATCCCAAGCATCCGATCACCCACGTCTACACACGAGCAAAGACAGTACGGTACTAAGCTTTGATAGCAACCTTGAGAGTCTAATGCCGCTCGCCGGGCAGCTCACTCGTGCGCAGGGAAAACCTTGATATAAGAAGAGATAGAAGTGATCGTCGTTGTTGCTCTGATGATGTTCTATGGACGTTACATGGACATGCTATATAACAGGAGTGGAGCCGTTGCTCAGACTAAGTACAGCTCCGCCCACTCTGTGGGGTGACAACCCACACACACAGGAAACACCAGTCCCGCTCCCACTCCCACTGCTATGCCCTAGCTACCCAGCTAACTAACATACCACGATGGGGTTACCTCGTGCTCCGCACTCCATCAAGCTTGGCGTTTACCTTGGCTCACTTCGGTCCGACACCTTTGTGAATCGAAGTGCGGATAAGTCACATGACTTTCACAAGTCAAGTATGATACCGGGAGTATTCGTACCGTACTGCACAGTGCCGGTCCACAGCGGTTCGGCTCGTGCCGACGGGGGTGTACCCGGAAATTTGAACGCCGGATTGCTGAAAACAGCAACCGAGTCTGCAAGCCTGGCAGCACAATCCCCCGAATTCCCTCAGAGGACCCCCAAGGTGACCGAGTGATATGGGGTGGAACAAGCGGGGGTGGAAAAAGTGCTGGGAGCGCTGACTATTCGCGTGTTGAAAACTTTCTACAAACCCGAAAGTACGGTGAGTTTTTCTTTATCCTTCGAATTATTATCCAAAACGACTAGTTGCGGGAAAGGGGGAACACAGGCACCTGGCAGGCATCTGCAAGCTCGAAGTCTTCCGCAAAAGTCACTCCTCTCCTCCTTCCCATCTTTCCTTCGTTCACCCCTGCAACAACGTTCTGGAGCCCCTCTCCAGGCCAGGCGGTGGCAAATTGAGAAGCGGGCGGCTGTTATTATGGCGCACGAGCACCTAATGCATATGGGGGGGATGGCCTGTAACTCCATAGTGCCTCCAGGCGTGCGAGAGCGTGTCGACGATCGCTCATAATTGGAATAGACCTATGTTTTGATAGGAAGAAATAAAAGGTATAAGGGAGATGGTATATGTGCTGTAAGATTTCGGACAATTAGACTGTGCTCTTGGGGGTTGGCGTTGCCTCTCCCGGTAATATCTGGTGTTTTTTTATTTTATTTTTCTAAGAAACCACACTCTTTAGTATGTATTTCGCCTCATTTACGGAGGGGGAAATTTTGGGCTATGATACTAGCACATGGCCCAATTGTTCGGGTTCTTGTGGTATCATATCTATCATTTGTGTGTTGGTATCAGCGACGGGCCTACGTTGATTGCTGTTTCTGCAAGGACCTCCTATGTTGACCCCCCTCGATCCAGCGATTGGCTTCCGTTATCGGCTGAGACTTGGCGGCGGCGAGAATGGGGCAGAAAAGGGACTGGCAACCCATTAATCTCACTAGAAGGCGTCTACAGGGTATCCTTGATAATCTGGTAGCGGGGGGATGCGGCACTTTATTGTTGTGTAATTGCCCCGTGCCATAAGCACCCGAAGGGGTATTTCCAAAATATATGGTATGGTGGAAGCCGTCTAGACACAGTACTAAGTGGGACACTCCGGGGGACACAACGGGGGATGCCTTGGCATTAAATTTTGCTGAGCAGCGGTGGGTTGAGGTTTAAATTACTAGGGTACTTCATATATTTTCTCCATTATAATAGTATGACATTACTTATTTTTATGTATAATTTAAATAATATTATATCTTTATTATATACTGGCATGGAAAATACATTGAATATATAAGAGAAATTTAAATACAAATTGATATTAAACATATTTGAAAATATATACACGGTTTTTCTACCCTAATTTTGCCAAGGCGTCCCCCGTTGCGTCCCCCGGAGCGTCCCACTTAGTACTGTGTCTAGACGGCTTCCACCATAGCTGTGAAGCTAGTTAACGCCGTACATGATGGCGAGGGCTTACTCGCCTACCAGATATCCCTTCACCCATGGGTCCTAGCCGCCTCTGGGCAAATACCCAAAAAGGATATGGTGCTGTTGACCGCCATTGCCTGGAGCCATTGGATCCAGTGAGTTTGCATGCCTCAGGAGTGCATCACTGGAACTGGACAGCAATTTTAGGTCAAGCTTAGGACCTTCCTGCCGCCGTCGTTGGTAGGCAACTCCCCCCCTCCCCGAGTTGCTATCAGTTTGACGAGGCGTGGCCAACGGGAGTTAGTTTCTTGTCCTGCTCTCGCTCTTGAGGCTTGTCAAGGGATCGAGATCACAATCCTAGTTGGTTGTTGCTCGGCTGGGGTTCGAGGGGTTTTTCCCGTGTTTTCACTGCGCAAGTGTCTCTTATCATATCGTGAAGAATAATCTCGGACACGCGCTGGAGACTGGATGGCCCCAAAGGGGAGAGCAACAAAATTGTGAAAAAACCACAGGTGACTAGCTTGAAAGGCGTTGCCTTTCCGATGCCTGTTTGAATTCCTCCCCTTTTCTCTCCATCTCTTATCAACTGTTTCCATTCAGACTTGGGATGGGGTTGAAGGTGAGGGAGGTGTGACGGCAGAAGTAATAGAAAAAGCGTAAAACCCCCCAGAACCGCCGGAGGGCTGAAGGACACGACCGCCCTCTCATATCAACGTCAAACCTCACAATCGGTGCCAGAACGCCCTCTTAAGCATTGTTCACCTTTCACTCCTTCTGCACTACATAGCCCCCGCACAGCCCTCTCCCCAGCCTAACTCATTTTCGAGCCAACCCCCCCAGCCCCCACCGAAATGTCGAGACAAGCTTACAGCCCGGGAGCCGTCACGCGGGATCAGGATGCCGCAACGCGACTGCATTACAATGTGTCCAGCTCTGAAAGCTCCGAAGTTGCGCAATTTGGCCAGCATGCGTACCCCCTTCAGGAGCAGTTCGCCGTACAGAGCCAGACCATCACCGCTGGACTCTTCCACAGCGAACAGGCCTGGGCTAGCGAACCTGCGCCCTCACAACACCTTGATGCTCACCTAAGACAGTTTCCCTCGTGCGGCACCGGTGACTCGTATAGTAGTTCCAATACCGACTGCCCTCAGTCGGGCACTGCGTATTGGGGAACTGTCGATCCTGCGATTATTCACGAAGAAAGGTAAGCGCACCAAGCTCCTACCTCCTGCCTCCTCCTAAGCACCTGTAACCGTAATAGTGGGCTAACCATCTGCCAACTTTTTGATCTAAATAGCCACTTGCAATACCAGTACCCAATGCTCTTGCCCAGTATTCCACAAGCGACCTCCCCCAGCCAATTGAGCAGTCCCTTCTCCAGTCCCACCTCATTCCTTTATCAAAGCGACTCGCCCGCCCAAGAAACTGAATACGCAACCGGTCAAGGTCCTAACTATTTCGACCTTAATAGCGGTTGCTCACAATATCCCGTTAGACAAGAACAACATCAACCACCCAATAGCCTTCAAAGGAAGGTGTTTTGCCCCAACCCGGACATCAGCGATTTTTTGATTTCTCTGCCCCCTGGCCAACCCGTCCACCACGATGAGGAGCAGGATACCGCCGCCGATTGCTCAAGTCCGGGACCCAACGTATGCGTTTCTTGCAACGTGAAATTTAAACGCCAGACGGATTTTGAACGACACCTGAAGACATCAAGAGCGCATGTCGATCCGCGGGGGCCGGCTTGTCCAGAGAGAGACTGCAAAGTTCAGGATAAAAAATTCACCAGGCGTGATAATTTCAAGGTGCACTACATGAATCATGGAAAGAGCAGTGCTGAGGCGGATGCGTTTATCAGGGAGTGGAGAGCTAAGGGCAACCTCTAAATTCTCGGCGGGGAATGAGTGGTTAGGTGGCCTTATCGCGGTGCGGTGCAAGGGTACGGTAGCAAGGGCGGTGGTATTTGGTGGAGACGTGCGGTGGTAGGGTGTGAAAAGGGGGATGTGGAGGAGTGTGAGGAGGGCACAAAAGCGAAGGGGGTTATTTGTTCAAGTCACTCTCTTCCGTGGCTGTGGGGAGCGTTCGAGACGCGGTTTGAAAGAGGCCTGGCGCCAAGCTTCCTCTGTGAGTGAGGCTCTCGGACAGTGCAGACCGGTACTGGAGCGCGGGATGATCGACTGGCTGGTCACGAGATCTGCACACTTCTTTCGTTTTTCCTTTTTGCTTTTTAACTGTATTATACAAGATCATCTATTTTTTTGTTCCGGTACTGTACTTGATAGGTGTGATATATGTTCTACGAAATAACCTGTTGTGTTATTACCCGTTTTTTCTCTTTTCTCTCCTACTTTTTCTTTGTGCTTAAGGAATGGAAACGATGGGTTCACTTGGACACTGTGGATCACCCGGGACATCCTGGGACGTGGTGATATTCCGTGAAAGAAATCAGCGAATTGATACCACAAAATCCCAAATAATTGGGTCGCGCGCTATGTTGTTAGAGTTGCTTCCTCCGGTAGAGTCTACTAAAAAAAAAAAATTGTGTTTTTTTAGCAGGTCCGAAGAAAGGGAAATATTCATTCCCTAGCGCACTGTTCTCTGACATTGACACTGCTTTGGGTGCTGAATAATCTTGCCAAGATGCCGAATCTACTAAGGGAGTGTTTGGCAACGACCGTTGCGTTCCGTTTCCCCATACAAACGACCGTTTCCTTCCGTTCTGAAAGTGCCAAGACAACCCTTTCTCCAGCTAAAATCATCCGTGAACGGAACGGTCGACCCGCCTACTCGCGCTGAGAAAAAGTCTCCGGGCAAGGATGCCAAGACCTCACTCGATTTTTGAAAATCAAACGCTCGTGTGGCCAAGTTGAAGCAGGACACCTGAAGTGATAACATCCATACAAAGTAATCACCTTCAACTAGGCCAAAAAAGCAGCCTAAAGAGGTAGAAGAAAAACTAGAGTCTGTATAAACGAATAGCATAATCGAGAAATAAACAAAGATAATAAAATAAATAAATAGAAATGTTTTAGCCATTGTATAGGTTTCCACCATTTTGACGGGACACTTCTGCTAAGCGTCTTGGAAGTGCTGCAAAGAAGGAATTTGTAATATTAATTGGAATAGACTTCCAAATCTCCTCCCACGCTACAAGAGTAGCTTCCTTTGTCGTAGGAAAAGGTTGTCGTTTGGCAAGATGTCGTCGAATATAGTCCCATACCCGTTCAATCGGGTTGAGATCAGGAGAAGCTTTACATGTAAAATTTGTTTCCTTATTAGCTGTGCAAAAAAACTGAAATTACCAGTAGGAGAGAGTTACAGGCAGGCCAGGCAATCTTATTAATTCCTGAATTTGAGTGGTATTCATTAAGGAATTTAGAACGATGTGGTCCAGCTCCATCTTCTATTAAAAAGACTTGACCTCTCTCTCCATGTTCAGCCGATACCACAAGCTGGCGGTAGAAAGGATAGAGTAACTGTTCACAAACACTTTCAAGGTAGCGGAACCAATCAATTCCTCCCTTCCTCTTATTTCCTCTTGATTTTTTAGTGATCTTATATGGGTTCGCAGGTCGACCACGAGGTCTTTGACCTTTGGGAATGGCTTGACGACATTCCATTTCTTTTTTATACCAATCATCCCGCGCCTCTCGAATAGCCTCTTCTGCTATCTGGTTCTCCTTAGCTAGCATTTCTAACGCTAGCTCTTTCTCCTCCGGGGTTTCCTCCTCTCAAACAAAAAACGGACACTCTATACAAGGGATACCGTAAGCGATAGCACCCCAAAACATTAGACGTGTCTGACCTGGTCGTTCAAGGTTCACACAATCTGGATAGTACTCCTCGCCAGCCTTGCGTATAACTCTTTCAGGTCCATAGTGATCACCAACAACCAAGTACATCTCATCGGTTGAAATCCAACCATCAAAGTACCCCTGAACTGGTTGGTCTTTCAGTTGATCACTGAAAAGTTTTCGCTTGTGAAGATTGTTGGAGGAAACTTTAGGCTTTGTTCTTGGGATATGGTGATCATATCCCGCTGCTTTCAATATGTGGGCAAGAGATGTACGATGGATTTCAAAGGGCATTTCTTTTGCTAACATTGCAAAGGACTTACGGCACTGCTGGGCATCTCGGGTTGCTGTCTCAATGATAGCACGCTGTTGCTCCTCATTGAATTTCTTCGGCCTTCCAGAACGTGGGGCTGGCTGGAGCTTCTCATCATCCAGAGGAGAAATTCCCATCTCTGTCTTCGCCTTCGCTACACTAGTCTCAGTGTGAGCAATAATATCGTGTACGGTACTCTTGGGAATTCCAAGCTCGTTTCCGATCTCACACTCTGATAATGGGTGGCGTTCCTGGTGATGATACAAGGCCAAAATAGCTCCGCGGTGCGAGGGAAGGATTTCATGGTTGGGGACTCGAGGAACAGGTCCTTTCGATGAGATTTGAGGTGGACGGCAAGTCATAACTTGAAGTTGGGAGCAATAGGAGTGTAGTATTCAGAACTTTAGCAGGGGGGTGGCGATGGATTCATTAAGCGATACACTGACTTTAGTTGTGTTGCATACTCGAGCACTACCGCAACTCTTTCAAAATTCATGCTGGGTCTTGGCGTGCTTGCCCGGAGACTTTTTCTCAGCGCGAGTACCGTTCCCGCCAAACACAGCCTAAGATTACTTAAGCACACACATATGGTATCATATCATACCATTTTCGCCCTTCCAACGCTTGTTAATCAGATATTATGGGAAAAAACTGGGCTACCCTACTCTTAGCAATATTTTTGGGTCGCGGGGGAGGGCGATTTTGGTGTGCAACATTGGGCCTATCATATCATATGAGTCCTTCTGTACAAAATGCCCTAACTTCAACCCCTTGCAACTCCGCACCGGTGAGGAAGTGATGGGGTGACTTCCGTAGATTGGATGGTGTGTTCGACCGGGCTGCGCTAGCGGACTTTGACTTGCTCTGTGTTGCTCTGTGACCTCTTCGTATACTGTGAGATAGGGTGTTGAAAGATAGGCTTGTCCAACAACTGTGTGATGTGACCGATAATGCGGAGGTAAAGGGCGATCAAGCAGGATACGTATAAGGGAAACAATGACTGTTAGCCTGTCAGGTGGGGGTTGTCGCTCATATCTAATCAAGAGAGGACAGTGCCCGCCTATATATGATACACAAAATAAAGCATGTGTCAAGCCATGACTAAACAGGAAGTTCCATAGGATGAAAATCCCTACAGCACAGGACCACAAGTCGCTGGGCCATACCCCTTCCACAGCCCCGGCAAGTTATAATTTTCTAAGTTCAGGAGCGCCGGCTGGTAGAGCACATCAAGTAATATATGCTTCTTCTCTTAAAACCTCTTTTTGTCATATTGGTGGAGCAGTAGACCTTCAAAGTTGGGGATAATTTTCGCGAAAAATACTTGGTCTATCCTGACCGGCACTACAGTATATTAATTAGGGTATCTAAGTTCCTATAGCACTATACTCGAGTACTGTACAGTTGTGTCCAAAAAAATAAGCTTCCGCACGGTCCCTAGCAACTGCACAGAAACAGTTCTCCATTTTTATTTTATTTTAGAGCTCCTACACTGAAATTATGCAGCTATAATTTGGTCTATATCATATAGGAAGAGGGAATATAAAAAATTGGAGTTAAAAATAAAAATTTGTATATTGGATCGGAAGTTGTCAACAAGCTATTGAGCTAGTTTTACAGCCAAAAAGACTAACTACCGGAAATGGCTCCAACAGCATTGGGTTGAACTCTTAAGAGTCATATGCTGAACATGTATTAGCTCACATATCAGAGTATTAGTTCTGCTGTATTATAAGTTGCTATTAGGTATAGAATAAGTGATCTTGATAAGGAGTAAGGAAAGAAATAAAGGAGAGAGTGTATTTATCTCGTATCGCATGTGTTGTGTTGGGGTTTGCCGGCGGCGCCCATTCGGCGAGTGATGACATATGATGACGTCCACCCGTTCTAGCGATTGGGTCCGGCTATTGGCTCCCGCTATGGCCGAGCCCTGGTGGTAACGAGAAGGGACAGAAAGATGGACTAGCAACACCCAACCAACCAGAAAGGACCTCCGGGGCATCCATAATGACCCAATAGTAGATGCTGTACATTGTTATTACCGTGCATCATTGAGCCTGTGGATCCTGGTGGCAATGAAGTTAGCTAATGCCGCGCATGATGGCAAGGGCTCACTCGCTGTCAGATATCATACCCCTTGTTTTATGGGCCATATGGTCTCTATAAAAACAGCCAATGGGGATACGGTAGGGTTGACGGCAGTTGCCTGGAGCTATTGAGGTGAGCGAGCCCCCACGCCTTCGGTGGCGAGAACGTCTCAGGAGCGCCCCCCAGGGCCGGCTAGGGATTTTAGGTCAAGCCTAAGGCCTTCCCGCCGCCGTTAATAGGCGACTTACCCCCCGTGTTTCTGTCGGACTGAGGTGTCGCGGCCGACGGAGATCATGTTCCCGTCCGCTCTTGCTTGTGAAGCTTGTCAGAGAATTGAAATTCGAATTGTATCTGGCTGTTGCTTGGCTGGGGTTTGAGGAGTTCTTTCCGTATTGTTTCCATTACAGAATTGTTTCGTGCCATATCTAAGGGGGCATGCTTTGATAAGTACTGGGAACTTGACAGTCCCAAGGGAAGAACAACGACCCTGAAACACCGCAGGCTACCAAGATGATAGGCGTTGCCTTTTATGATGCCTGTGCCTGAACTAAGCAATCACCCCTCTTCCCCCGTGTCCTCTGTGTTTGTTGTTAGCCTAGTAGTGAAATTGGTAAGAAATAACCTACAAAATGGCGCTTGAGGTCAGACGAATCCCTCCTGAACACCCTCACACCCCAACATCAAACCTTATAAACGAGGCTAGAACGCTCGTTTAAGTTTTATTTACCTTCCGTTTCTTCTCCACTGCATAGGTCTGGCACCGCCCCTCTCCCCCTCCCCAGCCCGCCCAACTTCCGAACCCCACCCCCTCCTAGGACCCACCAGAATACCAGTGCCAATGCCAAAACAGGGCTACAACAAGAGTTCCATCGTGCGGGATCAGGATGCCGCGATACTACCACCCTACAATGTGTCCAGCTCCGGGGGTTCCCAAGTTGTACACAACGGACATGGGCACTCCCCGCAGGAGCAGTTCACCGTAGGGGATCAGGAAACCCCCGCTGGGCCGGATCCCAGCGAACTGTGGAAGACTCCGCCGCCACAGCCCTTTTCTAACAACGGCGAGGACTGGGACAACCAAGCAGTCCTCTCACAACACCCTGGTACTCGCTGGGGGCAGGCAGTGTCCCTGGACTGGAACTCTTCTATCGATCCCGCGCTTATCCGGTACGATAGGTAAGCACATAAGCCCCTACCCCCGTCCCTTCTTCCTAAACACCTGCACTCATGATCGTGAGCTAACCATCTACCAACCTTTTAATCTCGCAGTGCCTCGAAACGCCCGTACCAAATCCCTCCCAACAGTATGCCACTAATGGCCTCCCCAGGACAATTGACTACCGACGGCAGCCCCGCTCTGCTCAACTACCCAAGCGACTTGCCCGCCCAAGCCGCCGGATGCGCTAACTTCGACCTCAACCTCAATTGCCCACAGTATTCCGCTAGACAAGAGCAACGGCAAGCAACCAGTGGTCTTCAAGACCAGGGATCTTGCACCAGACCGAACATCGGCAACCCTGCGCTCCCCCTTCCTCCCCGCCAACCCACGCGCTACGATCGGAGCCCGGCTGATGTAGCCGGGCGCCCAAGACAAGGCCCCCACACATGCGATAACTGCGGGAAAAAATTTGGGCGCGCGACTGAGCTGAAGCGGCACAAGGAAACGGCTAAAAAGCATAATGCCCCGAGTGGGCCGGCATGTCCAGAGCCCGGCTGCGGATATATTGATAAATTCACGAGGGTTGATAATTTCAAAACTCATTACCAAAAGCAACACAATAGGACTGAGGATGAGGCGGTTGCGTTTATCACGGGGTGGAGGGGTCAGCGCAGCCCCTAGACCCCTAGTGCGGGAGAGTGGGTGTGTGGTGATGTGGCGATCCGAGACTATTGTCGCGAAGGGAGGTGGTGTTTGGTGAAGAGTGGACGGGGGAGGGTGATGGGTTTTCTGTTTCTATTACAACCTCACTTGCATGAGCTTGGCCGCTGGCGGCACTGTACTATACCGTATTTACCGGAATAATTGAACCTCCCGCTAAGACGTCTAAAATTCCTTCTCTTGGATTAGGGGGTAAAACCACAGGGAAACTGACCCGCTAAACCCCAGCTTGAGACAAAAAGAAAAGTAAAAAGGCGCTGTGCCTTACCAGCACAGGCAACTCCAACGTCGTAGCGTGAGGTTCAATTATTCCAGTAATACGGTATAGTGCAAATGGACCCAAACCGGGTCCTCCAAATAGGCCAAATGTGGTTCCTAACTAGTCAACCACAACAAGAAATTTTACAAAAAAAAACCCCCTAGGATGAAGCCAATTCCATGGAGAACAGGGTAGCGGTTTTTTTTAAAAAATTGAAGGCTGTCAGCAAAAGTAGTTAAAGATTAAAAAATGAAAATTTTGGTGAGAGTGGAGTGAAACAAGTGATAGAATCTACTTAGTAAGAAATACTGTGGATTACTAAGACATGGTGATAGTTGATGAACATAATGTATCTTTAGCTCAGAGTTCTTGTTAGATCTTGCTTTAAATACCCTGTTATGTTATATTAAGTACATAATTCTATTTAATTCTGCCTATTCACTACTTCATTCATTTCCCCAAAGTGTATAATTTCACCTTACTCATCAGGTCTTGGCCATTCTTGGCTCAATTCCGATCGGTTGCCACGGAATTGCTGTTCCACCGGAGGACCCACCTTTAGACACTTTCCACCGTACCTAACAAGCCATCGGAAATGGCTGGGTGCCGAGTCGGCTCTCTGAGAGGCTGCGCTGGCCATGTTACACCGGGGCTTGCCGGTTTGCGGGTCGTTCGGGTCGGCATCTTTTTCTTAGCTTCCTTTTTTGCTTCCTAATTTCATTCAAGTTGTGCTTTCTTCCCCTCGCCTGTGCGAGCGGCTTGTGTCCGATACTCTGTACGAGTGCTGTTCTGTCCGCGCCGACATACTCTTGTCATTATTATCATTATTATTTCCCTCCGATTTCTTCTGCTTTGTCCGTGCTTGAACAATCAAACGATGGTTTTCCCTAGGATACACACTGCGCATCGCTCGGAGGATCTTGCGATGTGGTGAGATTCCGTGAGTCCTCGGGTCCCTGGGATCGAACAGTGGTTTTGCATGGCCAAAGTATGACGAGTGACCACTATTGCGCGTTCGCCTTGAACGCAACCCCGTCCGGAGAAACTTCAAGATATCATATCATACCCGAGAATCGGCTACAGTATAAGATGGCCACTTGAAAAGACCGAGTTCAAGAAACCCAACCTTCGATGAAGGTTAGGTGGGCTCTTAGTGTCTGAGGCAACCCCTTGCAACACTATTGATAATTCCCACCGCGCAAACCCTCTATTACAGATTCCAAGTCGGTTAACTCCTCAGTTCATCCTGAACAATACGATAGCGAAAACTCCGTTCGAACACGTGTGAGTAAGATGGCGAGATAGTTGAAATAGCCCTCCCTGCCTACCAATACCATATAAGTAATTAGAGTAGAGATCAAAAGGCAAAACTAGTTGGGATTTCTGGTGATCAAGGCGAAAGTTGTAATAGGAGGTTGCCACACCCCACCAATTACCGGTTGTGAGACCCATTTCCAGCTATTTTTTCATGTTATTTCTAAGAAGAGCATAGATCCTGTTCGGGAGGCAGTTAAACCCGGGGTTTGAAAGCAGACACCGGTCGTTTTGATTGGTATGGTACCACGGTTCCAGAAATCGAGGTCGGAAAATTTGAAGCTTGCAATGAAGAGCCAAAGGGACCCGGTGTTTGAAACCTTATCAGAAGAGGAACAAGTATGGTATGGTAATATTTTAAAACCTCACGTCAACCCAACGATCAAACCGCTATTCCCGGGACGGTCAAAAGTACCACTGACTCGATCCCTACCGGACAAGTATCGGTAACCAGCCCTTCCGTCTGGCGCGACTAGCGGCAGAGGAAATCCATAGTTGCCGAACCTATAATTTTATTACCTCGATGCGCGTGAACGTCCCCTTAGCCATTTACAGTAGTTGTAGTGCCAGTTGTTCGAAACAAGAATCTTTTTATCGAGTGGAATTTTGGGATCAAAATATGGTCGTTTCGGTTAACTCTCTGGCGGTCAATGGTGGCCACCTACAACCGCGGGGGGGGGGGGGGGGGCGCACAGACAAGGAGGATAAAGTGAGTTCGGGTTAGGTTTCTAGCAGCTAGGTGTCTGCAGTAACCGGCTGAGTTCCCGGACGAGACTAGGAAGCCAGTAAAATGATATTGATGATAGGGGCCAACCGCAGTAAGAACTTGAGTGATCAGTCTGCGAGAGCGTTGGGGTTGCCTCTCTTCACAGGGTCGGGTATCATCTCTTCACAGGGTCGGGTATCATAAAAACTCGGTAGATCGGCCATTGAATTCGCAATCTAAGCCACTGAACTCGAGTACGGTACAAGCACTAAACCACAAAATAAGCTCAATGGAGTCCGCGAGTGGGTTAACAGAATAGCTAATACCAATTCATGAGATTGAGTAGCCTCAGTCTCTCCAAGCTCTGCCTCATTTGGAAAACACTATCCTTTCCTGGGTGTTTTTGTCTCTGATCAGGGAGATTGGGGGCCGATTGGCGTTGGCGGACCCAGCGAGCTTTTACTTGTACTGTATATCACTTTTTTTTTTTTTACGCTACCTTTCCATGCGTCCCCGGGGACCGTCTTGTCCCCCCCCCTTCTCCAGAGGTGAAAAATTTACTCGTAATGTCGCGACGTTTGTGAAATGGACAGCTGTTGCATACGGCTCAAGGTGGGTCAGAGCCTCAGAGTTTTGGTGGTATGCAATAGCAGTCCGTTTTACAAACGTTAGGAAATTACGAATAGACTGCCGTACATTGCCCGTTTATTCGGGTACTTATAGTAGTGAAATACCATTATCTGCCATTGCTACAAACTTGGGCCTCCAACACCGAGATTTTAACTCGAGAATCTTGAAACAAGAGAATGGCCGCGTGGGAATCGTAGGGGGGATGTACAAAAAAAATCAAAATTTAATAGAGAAGTTCAAAGAGTACCGTTATTTTAGCGATTTTTCTTCTTCAGTGTTTTAGTTCTTATGGGGGAATGTATTGTGGATATCTTAGGAATTAAAGGGTACTACTATACCCAGATCGATCTCAGTAAGCTATCGACAGGTCCTTCGTTGGCCATGGTAGGTAGTGTCAAGGTTTCAACCACTCACCCACCACTCACACCCTGCCGTAAGCTTAACCGCCCCCCTTCGACCAGCTCTATGATATTTCGTTTTTTTGTTTAATATCTTTTCTACCCCCGTTACCCCATTCCTGATATCATGTTAACACCTTATGTCCAAGACCTTTAGCGATTAACAAGTTGACAGTGGTATTCCAAGAGTTTTTCCCGCCCACCCTAAACCAACGCCCACAAACCATGGTTCAAACTCTGGGCCGTCTCACTCGCTGCTATTTCTTAGGGTAGCTACTACCTCTCCCAAGGTCTAAGCCTGTCGCGAATGCACTTTTCTCGGGATGCTAACTGCCATACAGAGAATAGCTGGGGGTCTAGTTGAATTCTAACCAGAATTTACGGAGCTAGGGTAGTTTAGTTGTGAGGCAGGGCTCGTAAACTGGATGGGATTCCTCTAATGTGGCCGCACGCCAATTCGCATACCCGAGACACCCCTCTCTAGAAACCGGTGAGCGGAACCACTGGTTTATGCGGTACTGTATCGGTCACCGGTCGATAGGCTTGCCTTTTACCCCCAATAGTGTGAAATCTCGGTGTTGAGAGACACTCCGAAAGAGCTTGAGTAATTGGATTGGTGCTGATGATTCCTCCTTTGCCCTTAATCTTGCGGTAAGCGAAGAAAAAGGGAGAAACACCACCAATATATATACATTCCAGCCACCAGATGTACGCAATGCTACGCAGTTAAGAGACCCTCAATTACGCAATCCACTATGTAACCGCCCCGAACCAGTGGACCTCCATTCTAATGCTGAACGCTTCTCAACACTTCTAACCCTCGGATAGAAGATGGGTGTGTTAGGACGTTGTATCATAGTTGTCTCTTGGTAAGGCCCCACTTACGGTACTCGAGTGCACCACCGGTACCGGTACAGTACAAATACATTCCTTCTAGTTTGTCTCAACTGAGGATGGGTTTGCGGTGTTCTCCTCCGGTGTTGCCGAGAAGGGGGGTTCTAACGTCGGGGCATACTCTACCGGACTCCCCGATGCAGTATTGTACTATGGGAGGCGGCGGAGCTCCTCTCGTGGTGCTGGATATTGTATGGGGGACCGAAGACCGGACTTACCGTGTTATACAAACGATCACTGCACAGAGTTGCTCTCATCACCGCCGCGAAAGGGTGACATTCGTTTCAAGGGATCCCTGCCGCCCTCCCGGGTTGATAGGGTTCGTTGGCCAATTCAGATAATCATCTGCAATGCCACCTCGTTTGGGAAACCAGCTAGACATCCCGGCCCTGTGGTACTGTGCTGACATTGACCAATTCTGCGCTACAATGCGTCTACGAAGCCTGCTCGACCTCAGGCGTGTGCAGAGTAGATAGAAATCACTTCTATTCGGTTAACGGACGCCCAAAATACGAACATTTATGAGCAGTAGGGGTATCCAAAATTAAAAGATGACACTTTCAGTAACGAGTAAACACGGCAAGTTGGATTACGTTACTTTATGGTGTTAGCCAACGGCGTTCATGCATTTTGAGCAGCGTATTTAGATGCACCAGGGTAGCCGAAAACAAAGAGTAGAGGGTAAAACAGCCATTACTAGTATGGAAACAACGCTGTCTATGTTAGGCAAGGGTCAGGGTTAACAGATTCCTGCCAAAAGGAAGTGAAGAATTATTCTCAGAATATTCTTTTCTCCCCGTGCGTTGCTCCTGGGGCCAGGTAGAGTTTGGAAAGTGGTGTTCTACTGTACCCAGGTTACCAGTATTTTCCCCCATATGCCGACTTGACTGAAACTTTTAAGTAAACTAAGATTTGTCAAATTTCCAACGTTGAATACCCCTAGCTCGTCTTCCTCGAGAAGCTAGGAGAGCCGGATACGCGTTACCTGCCACCAACTACCGTATTATCTGAGTTAGGGGTCGGGTGCGCTCAGTGCCTTCGAGGCTAACCCGCAGGTTCGAGGGGCCCAAAGGAAGCAGGACCCGGTAGCGGAGGGACGGTTTTCTGGCGCGTGGGGAATCGGTATTTTCCAGCGGAAGCAATTAGACCAGCGCATTGCAGGCACCACTGGTCTCCTGATGCGTTCGCCACGACTGGAATGCCGATCACTACAACAAACAAAATTCCTTGAAGCTCTGTGGACGGCAAACAAGTTCAACAGTGTTATCATAATTTGGGCGGATTCTGCGCCTGCATCATACTCTGTCTTGTAACATTTCGCCTGCCACGCAACCTGGCCCAGGTTCTTTATCCCAAACATTATTATCGGTCCTCGATGCGTACAGTACGGTGCGCTGCAATAGCTAAATATGCGCCCGAGTTGCGGAAAAGCTACGGTCGGTGAATACGTTTCGATGCTTCTCACAAATACCGGTAAAGTGAAACTCGATACACATGAGTCCTATGTGGGCCGCAACAACTCACCCCTTGCCCATGATGTCTAGGTCCAAATTCGAGTATACACTCACTCTTATTTCATACTATTGTATCATAGCTTTGTATGTATAGGGTGGGGCGTGCTCGCGTGCAAAGTGTGTTATGGTACAACGAGAGCGGATTTTGGAGCGCTCTTTCGTCCATCAGCACCATCAATCAGTCTTAGCGTAGGCGCATCCACTTCATATGAATCGTTTTCTTCCTCTTCTCTTTCCTAACGTCGTTTCTGCGGTTCTCTTCACATTCCCCCTCCTGCTCAGTCCTAAAGAGGGCCTTTCCCGTTCTCAACAGATACGCTACGCTTGCTCACCTGAAAACCCAAGCTCCTTCTCCGGCTACTTACATAGGAAGCGAAGTGCTTTTGCTTAAGTTAGGGAGTAAGCTCTGGTTGGCCGGGTGTCGGGAATGGATTGTGACTGGCTGCCGAAGCATAACCCCCCAGATCCTCGCACGGATTAAGTTATGATTGGGACAAGGTGACAACCAACCATTGTGCATCTGGAATAAATCTATTTTTGTGGCGCCGTTTACTGTGACGATTTTTTACCGGCACCGTTGCTGCGAAAAAGATCGTTTCGTTTCGGCGGCCTTCAACAATTGGCTGACATGCACCAGCAAGTGACTTAGAGGGTGTTTGGCGCACCACGATTTCAAAAGCAAAATCATGGTACGCTAAATGCCCCTTAACAAGTTAGGAGTAGTACTCGTAGATGGCTTGAGAGCGCTGTGAAGGAGGAAGGAGAAAAAAAAAAAAAAATCAAAGGCGCCTTTTATGAAATATCCCTCAATATAGACATCAGTAGGATTTCCCAATTCGTCTCAGGGAATCGCATAATTGGGGTTGAAATTTCCAATCGGAAGTTTTGGCAGTCAAGATTGATGACGATAGAATCGTGAGAGAACAGAGCAACAGGTCTTGAGCGTAGCCCCGACCGTCGCGGTTCGAGTATGAAAAGGAGGGAAAAAAAGTGGTCAGATGTATAATACCACACTTGCATGTCTACGAAACAACACAGAGGACTCAGATGACTATGCAGAACGCCTTCTGCTTAGCCTGTGTTCTGGGGAACATTTGAAATCTGGTTGGTCAACTACCTATAGCTTTTTGTTCGTCCCACGGAAATTTTCCGCTGACGAGTATTCGTTGCTTTTAGTTCCTTAACTCTTTTGGTATCTTGTTGTGAATAAACAATTCCAAAGCTGTACTCATTTCAGTATACTGTAACTATGCTTGCAGTTCTCCTAATAGGTTTTTGTTTTCGTCAGGATGGTCAAGGGGATGGCTGATATCTGAATATGGCTTTTTCTTCGGCTCTTGGTCACGGACTTTTGGATGTTGAAAAAAACTCTTCAATAATAACCACATCTCCCCTTTACTTATGCCTGCAACCAGGAACCGCTGGGAGAGCGTGGCAGAAACCAAGAATTGCCCAGTAACGAAGGTCCTTAACAGGCGTACCTGCATTGAATCTCTCCTCTTTGTGCGGCTTCAGGGAGCGACTCTACTAGACGAGGGGTGCATAGTGGGCCATCTCGCTGATGCACAGCTGATGTGCTGGTTATCTGGCGGATGGAAAGTTAAGTACGCCTGCATCGGCCTCCCCTGTAATGGAGTATCAGCTATCGAGTTTCACTGACCCCTAGCTGCTAGAAAAGTGAAAAAATGATAAAGTAACGGCAATCGAATATCTAGAGAAGCAAGATTTAACATGATATGGTATAAAAGACTCCTAGCATCACCATTTTATTTTTTGCTAGATCCAACAGTTTATCGAGAGTCAAACCCATCTTGAATGTCATTTATCCTATACCCTTCTGTCTACGCTCTTCTCGCCCTCCTTATTCATCTTAATCTCCCCTTAAGAATGTCTATTCTTCAAGAAATTTATCAACATCTTTCAAATCAACACTCAATGCCCAGCTCCACCCCACCGCAACCCTGCACCACTGCTCAGGAATTTCAATTGATTGCACCCTATCCCTGTAGAAACCTTAGTCATCGACAGTTAAATCCCGTAAGATATTTTCCCGCATTGTGCGACTTATCCCAAAACTCGGCGCCTAACTACGACCAGATTAATTTTATAGAGGCCCGATTCCATACGCAGCAGCACCGATCTCTAACGCTACTGCGCTCCTGCTCCGAGCCAGATTGTAGCGGGATAGGTGAACCCGAGGCCCAACCGACTAATCGGAGCTATGGAAAACAAGTATGGGGCCCGGCAGGCTTATGTCCCCCTCTTCCGGGTGTTACAGACACCGTAGACCACCACAACGAGAGAGATGCAATTAGCTCTAGCCAGCGTTCTCTATTAGTTCTCGGGGGCGCGAGTGCCGACCTGCCCCAGCCAGCTCATGAAGTCTCAGATGATACCAGTAATACTGATTTATGCCGGCCTACACCTGAGAGCTTGCTTCATTTGGATTATGACGCCTACAAGTAGCTCCCCACACTCACCCCAAACATAAATCTAGGCCCACAAGATAACACCCTTGCCACTGCAGATGCTGGTCGGAAAACAGATCCTCTCCTAGTCTCAGAGACGCCCCTCTCACTCAATCGTTCGCCCGAGCAGAAGTCAACCTCAACTCAGAATACCCCACCTCCCAACCCAAACATCAGCCACTCCACAACCACCGCCTTTCCCAGCAGCGGGGCAAACGAAATGCCAAAACCCGACAGCAAGGGCGTTCATCCGTCAAGTGTTCGGGGTGTTCTGCAGTTTTTGGGCGTATCGGAGACCTGCGGAGACATCACAAGACTACGAAAGCGCACGGCCCAGCTAAGGGGCCGTTCTGCCCTAAGAAGGACTGCGACTATTCTCACAAGAGGTTCTTCAGAGTGGATAATTTGAGGGCACACCTTACAAATATTCACTATTACGATAAGCAGGAGGCTGGGGAGTATACTCAGTGGTGGAAAGACAATGGAAGGCCATAATTGCTACTCGCCGGAAATTACAAGGCGGGGTGAGCGGGATGGGATAAAGCGATTACGAGGGTTTGGTGCGGATATTGATCTTTTTTTCTACCATATCGGGGTTTCTATTAGGAGGATTGGTGTAACTTATGAGTGTATATTGGTTATATTGTACCTACTGCCAACAGAAGCACCGCACCTTGATTACAGCCTCCCTTTCCAATATCTTTTTTTTTCCAGTCTCGTTGCTCAAGCTCTTTCACTTGTCGTCTAGTGATGAAACTGTACCTACAACGACGATTTCATTCCCCAGGCAGCTAAGTTACCCACTAGTAAGAGTGCGTCCTTGGTGACTTAACCAAGCGTCCTAGTCCGGCATCAAGGCGCCATTGTGCAGTGGAACATTCTCTTTTCACCCGGGAGAACAGTATTCAAGTTCTCGTTGCCGTTCGATTGTCAAACCCTGGTCCGTAGAACACCCTTCTTCCCCTGCTCTGTGTTGGTGTACGGGCCGTAAAAGTGTTGTGGAGAATATGGATACACACCCACGTAAAATCCACCGAGGGAATAGAAACATATAGTATGATGACTCGCCTAACATAAATGCATAACTCGAGGGTGCTATCTCTCGCTGCACCTCCTCCTATTCCCAAAATCTCCCCTCTTTTACCCATAACCGTATCCTCGTCCCTCCGCTCGGCGAGGAACGACCAGCTTCGTTAACATAAATACCATCACCCAGGCGAAATCACCGATCAAGGGGTAGGAAAAAAAAATTATGATCGGATACGGGATGAGGACCGCCAGTAGCCACCCACGACCGGTGGGAATCTTAAGCGAAGGAGCGAAGTGAGTGATTTGCTTCATTTTGTGTAATCCTCCCAAACGAGGATCCCCGAGTCAATCTGAGGGCTGCGCGTGAAGCAACCACAATCCCACTACATCACTCGTGCTGCGTTGCATCTGCGGGCCAAGACCTCCAAGTGAGCAGAGTGAAGCACTAGTACCCGACCGGGAAGCAGACGGGTAACCCACCTATGACATCATTGATGGCTTCAGGGCACTATTTTCCGGAACTACTGAACCTGGGCCACAGATGAGTGCCGGTACGATATTGAAGCGATTAAGCGAGCGTCTTGGTGATTGACCTAGTAAGCGTTCAACCCTAAAGACAATACTACAGGTAGGTGGGGAGAGGTATCATGCCAGTTGGTTAAGAATATATATATCAACCACAGTGCCTAGAAAATCGAGGGGAACAGAGACGGGTCACTGTGACGGGGTGGGCGCGGAAGAAGGCATGATTCTTTCCTTTTTCCAGATCTTCTGGCAAAATTCAACTGCTGCTGTCAAATTGCGATGCTCTCCCGGGTTGAGTGCGCAGAATCCCCTTACCCACGCCTTAGAAAGGAGAGCACTCCTCGTAGCACTAGAGAGACCAACGAGCTGCCGGTGGGGTTCTCGGGTTTGGGAGCCCACACATTCAGAGCGCTTCAAATTTTTTTTTGCAGAGGTGAATGCCTGATACAGAGGGGGACAGGCCGCCATTGACGTGAAAGGGCGATACACTTGGCACTAGTAGGGAGAGTAGGGGAGCGCAGATCCCCCGGTTTTTTCTAATTCCACGAGGACTTTTGGGTTTCACCGCGCGTCTTAATTCGCGGAAACTCAGGCCCGAGCCGCGAGACGGGTTGTTTACTGATACACGATATCACATGATTGCCAAGACTTTGCTTAGCCTTGGCATACTGTATTATAAAGTATGATACGGTATTATAGTTTAGCGTAATTGGGTTTTTATGTCGTAACCTAGTGGTTGTATATAGAAGTTGTACCCGTGAAACAATTGAAGGATTTAACAAAAAAACAATAGAATCATAGTTTACCATACTCGTACTGGTGTGGAAGGGTTTTCTGTTTGGTTTGTTTCTGGTCATATTTGACAGGGTTTAGCACCCTATAGAATTTCCTGTTTGGAGGTGTCTTGGCATGCTTGATTTACCCGATATAAACCTGGTCTTTCCTACCTTGGTTAGACATGAGCAACAACAACCACCTGAGATATGGTGCAAAGCGGTTAGAATATGTACCAAGGCTGTTGCATCCTGTAATGCCTTGTTTGTATTAGGGCAAAGGGTAAATACACAATTGAATATTCCAGAACAGCACAAGTTCAATTCAGGTTCATAGTGTAGTTTTTTTTTTTTTCATTATAAAGTATAAGAAATAAATAAGTTTGCAGTAATATTAGATCTGTAGTTGTATTCTCCTCTTTGAATCTACATAATATCAACTGATTGACTTATACCAACAACTCTACTGGAATGGTACAAATAGTTTCTTCCAGGTCTAGAGAGACTTTTGTCAATCCGAATACAGCTAGAAGTGGAAAGACATGGGAGCAATTAAGGTTACGAGAGTTGCAAGAACTCTCTGTGGTAAGTTGTAATTAACTGAGTAAAGACATGTTTGGAATACACAAAATCCCCTGATGTAGAATTTAATTTCACATATTGTCTTGAATTTCAGGAGAATTTAGGAGATAAAGGTATATAACAGCCACCAATGGCAAATGCTCTTCGTGTATGCTGATTTCATGAAGGCAAGAAGCCTGAACAACCTACTATCAAAGAAGCCTTAGAGTCAATACCGTGTTCTGATCCCACTGAGGCAACAAAAAATCTTCCCGAAGTCCATACCCAAAACAATTGGTATGAACTTAAGAGCTTTTGTAAGAAGTGGCCACGACAACAGGAGTTCCAAGGAAACCAATATGAAAAGCAGTTGAAAATTCTGTAGGCGGTAATGGAAGCCATTTCAAAGCTCATATCTAGCCGCAAAGCAAATGCAACCTGCAAGCTAGTGGGTTAGTATTTTAGCTGGTATTACCAAGTTTATCATCTTCAGAAGTTGCAAGTAAAGAATAAGCAAAAGGTGCCAGAAGGTATTGATTGGTATACTGGAATAAAGCCAGTATTACAGTCATGTAAAGTACTGGCTCAGAGGATTGCGGATCCTGGTGGATGGGGAAGAAGAGTCATTAATCGTATTTTGCCACATGAGATACAGTGGGTAACTAAGTGCCAAATTCGAAAACCAAATCTTGGAAGCAAAGTCGTATTATGAGCCTGCTGGCAGATCCTGATACGTTATTGGCGGTAAGACAGTATATTCAATGACTTGGTGATAGTAAGTAATTTCGATAAGTAGTTATTTGTAAGAATATGAGTAGTAATTTGCTTTGAACTATAGAATCAAGCTCTGGAAATTTGGCAAGGGCTATTGCTAGCTTCTGGAAAAGCCAGAATGAAGAGTCTGAAATCACAAATCGCTCAACTAGTAATGTTGCTAGGGAGGTTGGGAAAGTTAGGGCATCACGAATAGCTGCACAGTGGTTAAAACACTTTAGATTTAGATACAAGGAGTACTGGAAAGATATCTACAATGATGGCCATGAATGATCAGATGTCAAAAAAGTATCACGATGAGCAGTTTCTTCCTTGAATTGCCTCCTACCATGATGAGTACATAATATGGGATGAGAATTTAGATATCATTCCAAATCTATAGCACCTATCAGGAGCGGTCCCGCGAATCATGCTCATAATATGAGACGAATCTACATTTAGCTCTAATGATGGACGACACTTTCTCTAAGTTCATTCGGAGCATAAACCTTTACGTAAAAAGGGACGTAGCTCAGGCCTCCATGTATCCAATTTCCTAACTGCAATTGGTAGACTCAGCAATAACGATGCCACTATTACAATGAAGTATGGAGGGGACACATAGTGGAACAAAGACATGCTTTTACAGCAGATTCAAGATAAGGCTATTCCAGTCTTTAAAGCCCAATTTACAGGATGCAAAGTACTATTTGCATTCCACAACTCACGCAAGCATCGAAAATATGGAGGTAATGGCTTGAGGGTATCAGAAATCAATTTAGGCCAAGGTGGTAAAAACGGAAAAGCTATACAAGATACCTGGGTTACTGAGACAGGTCATCCAAATGGTGAATACATCCAGCAAATGATATTTACTGATGGAACTCCCTAGGCTCTTAAGGCTATACTTACTGAGCATGGACTATGGCCACATGACCTCTCTTATTTTTGTGCTCAATGCTCATTTTGATCTACAACTGGAAAGGATACTAAGCTCCATCCTCAAGGTCTTGATAGTGGGACCTGCTGTGCTCATGCCCTTTTAGCTGCCTAGCTTGACTTTAAATCTCAAAAAAGTCAACTTGAGGAAGCAATTTTGATGGCTGAACATGAGGTGATTTTCTATCCAGCCTTCAATTATAAGATTAATTTCATTGAATACTATTTGAGTGCACTAAAGGCATATACCAGAGAGAATTGTACTTATGACTTGGAAGAATTACAGTGCTTGGTCGCTGAGACTCTTGCTAAGATACCAAATAGGACCATTGGGAAGTATTGGGCAAAGACACAAAGGATCATGGAAGGCTATCGGGACAAAGTAGTTTATGTCTTGCCAGAATATGAGAAACTTACTAGTTGGAGCTACAAGTCTCGGAGGCAGGTCAGTAATTCATCTTGTAATTGATTGTTATAACCTTTGGCATTGTATACTTAATATTATAAGTGTAATATTTTATCTGATTGTAATCAAGTTGACAATTAAAATAGCTGGAGTGGTAAAATAAGAAAAATAAGCTTGACTTAATAGTGAATTGAACTTAGGACCTTGAAAATTTATCATACGAACATTTTACCCGATACCCTGGTAAATTTGAAGCATTACATGATGCAGCGGCCTTGGTACACATTCTAAGCATATTGCACTTGTAACGACCCAGCATACAGGAGCTATGGTAGCCGGAACCTACACCCATACAGGTAGCCCGGAGGCGAACTGGTAGGAACCGGCAGGCAAGTGAGTACTTGACCTACGGAGACCCGATGGCCCGGGCTCCGAGATGAGCAGACTTAGTGGACACAAGTATTTAGGTACATGGCTACGCCCAAGGTTGGTGTCAGCGTACTTAGGGACCTATGAAGGGCCAATACACAGCTAGGCTGGGTAACTAGAGAAAGGCCGAGTGTGTCTATCCCCGGAAGTGGGATAGATAGGGTAACAGGAGAAAATCCACTTGTCCACCGGACAAGATTACCCTACCCTCAGAACAGGGTTACCCTGCCTTGAGGCTTGGATTACCCTGTTCAAGGACCTGAGTTACCCTACCTGCCAATACGAAGTCCCTCGGGGAGTTTGGGAAAAATGACTGGAATGTTTGTCACACGAAGCCATACATAATACTGGAATCTGGGGTTCCGGGAGATGCTATTGGGCGAGCTACGCAGCTACGAAGAAGCTGTAAATTGAAGACATTATTCCTATCATGCCCCTCCGGCCCCGCCTTGAGGCCCGGACGTCATGGGCAAACGGTTGCGTAGTTGTGTGCAGTCTAGCAAAGGAGGATCTTTGGAGACCTGCTTGCAACACCGTATACGTTGCTGCCGTCCGGTCGACCGTAAGCTGTTCGCAGGATATATAAGGGGGCATAGGGTGGAAGGTGGAGTACCTCCTCCAAGTTGTTCGGAGTAAAACGGACCAAAACTGACGGAGTTAACGGGAGTTAACCGTGGGGGTCCCGAAGGTAGTCCCGGGTGGTGCCGGCACGACTGGGAACGTTTTGCACCTACCACGCCCAAGGATGTCCCCAACGCCATAGGCTCTGAGAGGGAAGTGCAGAGACACTAAAAGCATGATTCCTACCGCAGGTAAGGTGTATCCGAGGTAGTGGTCGTGGGTAGCGCCCATTGGATCACTCCTGGACCACCGTACCCTGCGGAAGACACCGGAAGCCCGAGACTCGTAAATAGTAGATAGATAAACCGCTCACGGTAGCTTCCGGCGTCAAGAAGAAATCAACGCGCATGGGAAGGGTGTCATAGATAGTCTAGTTCAGCAAGGGGTCTTGACAGTTAGCCACTGGCAAGTCCCCGATGCGCAGAGGTTTTCACTCCGGCGGGCAGAATGGAAATGCGCCGCAGAAACGATATGCACATATGGTGAACGCCGACTAGAGCGGGTCGACACATACATGCCCGAAGGGGGTGTCAGGAGACGTGTCGGACCGCCCTTAGCGGAGAAGGGTGTGCTCGAATAGTTGGAGTAAACTGATGGGGGAGTTTCTGGCATAAGATAAAACTACCTGAAAGTCTATGCGAGAACTCTCCTACTCCAACAATCAATCCTCTCGAGACCTTAATTGAGTGAAGCGTCAGGCTTAACGATATTAAGTTTTACCGTCTACTTTACTCTTACATCTGTGTGAACTTTTGGCGATAAGTTTGAAGTTGTTTGGTGCGGTCGCAACCTTGGGATCCATCTTCCTAGGGGTGCCCCCGTTACAGTATATCGTTAAGCGAGCTCCTCGCTTAACTCCTCTCCTGATTAATTGTTTTTCGACCTTCGGCACTGACCTTGCGTGAATACTGGTAACCTTGTCTCGAACAAGTAGCCCAGGGTGGAAAGCGCAATGGCTAGTATCGAACGTCGACCTAGAATGGAATCCAACTCGGATTCAGACCTTGACCTTGACGAGAACTCCGCCAACACATTTCGTGCTTCGGTGTTCGCGGACGTCCGCGGTATTGAATGGGACGGTCACCAATTGCTCCTGGAGGCCGCCCCTATTCAACTACCTGATGAATGTGTTGATCTTATGATTACAGACCCTCGCGCTGCGGCGCTTTCGTTCTTCCAAGACGCCGCCCTCGTCCACAACATGCTCCCTCCTCCACCGCAAGGAGTACCCTTTAGCGAGTTCTCCCGCGAGTTCGTCGAACCTTACATCGTCCGGGAGGTATCCAAGTCGATTGAGGATGCGAAGCGGGAACTGAAGAACTGGAATGCCCAGCAGCAGCAGGTGTTCCGTAAACAGATTACTACGGCAGCGGTGGAATGGATGAAGGTACAGCAGGAGGCATACCTGCGAATGTTAAGAGACCAGAAGGCATTGAAGGATCGTATGGCAGCGCTGGAAAGGGCCTTCGCGGGAGGTTATAGTATTGATGCTGAGAATGACGTACTGATGATAGAGGCGGCGCCCCCACTCCCACTTGTCCACACGAAGCTGGAGAACTTCGGGATGGAACTGGCTATGAGAGCCCGGGATGAACAGTGGAGGGCGTACCTAAGCCCCGTGGGCATACGGATGTTGGAAAGCCTCAAGGGGGAAGGATACAGTTATACCTCGTCCTTCACAAGAGCATCAACAGGCTCGCTGTCTGTCCCCTCCTCGATCGCCCGCAGTCGTTCAGGAAGTCCGGCGATTGGACCAACCGATGGGCGTCGGGTTAAGAAAAGGACGTCCAAGCCAAAGGGTATCACAGCACCAGATACACCTGACCCTACTCCTCGGCCGACCCCCGCTCCCATTAACCCCCCTGCAACACCGTCGGTTGCAACTCCCGTACCTCCTATTGCTGCCCCAAGACCCACACCTTTACCAGTTTCATTGCCCCCTCCTGATACCTTCCCTGTCGCAGCTTTCCCGCCAACAGTATCGGCTACCCCAGGGTACCGACCGCTGCGTGCGGCTTCACCTGGATTCTTTGAACAGGTCAGGCGCCAGGAAGAGCGAGCACCCATGGCTCCATCACGAGGGACTCCGATCCCCGGACCTGGGACACCCGCTCGTTCCGTTCCTTGGGCACCCGTGATTCCCTCTGCCCCCTCAAAACCAACTCTTCCCTCCATCCTCCCCACGATCACTAGTGGTGAGTCGGACAGCCAAGACGAGTACTGTCTGTCGGGCTGCAAGTCGGAAGAAACCCGTATGGGGTGGATTCATTACCACACGTACGGGTGCAGGAAGGGACCACGGACCCCGGTAAGGCACCGAAGAAGACAGAAGGAGGGAGACGGACGACCAACATGTGGGTACTGTGGGTCATGGAGACACGCGGGGCCCCCAATGCAACCTTTGAGTTGTCCAGAGCTTCAGTCGTTTCTGGCGATGACTCAGGCGGCTCCGAACCCAACTCCTGAGAGTGGGCAACGACCTGTTCCACCACCGGCATCAGTACCATCAGGGGCTAACCCCCCCGAGGATGGGAATCAGGATGGCCAGGAGGAAAGGTTTGATGGGTATGATAGACCCCGCGAGACCCCAGGTGGAAATACCGGGGGTAGTGGAGGTGGAAATGGACCACCTGTCGGTGGTACTACGGGAGCAGGTGGAGATCCTGGGGACTCTGACCATGATAGCTCGGATGATGATGATGCCGATTCTCTCCCCGACTTGACCCCTTTTCTCGGCGCTCGCAAGGATGACTGGAGCGACGAGAAGAAACGACGGTGGGACCGCCGTGCTAAGAAGCTGTCAAGGGAACTACGGAGTAGGGCGGCTGCACGACCATCATCTAGACAACGGCAGAAGAAGCCGGAAAAGCTGAGCGGCATTCCGGCGTTTAAGGGAAAGGTCACCGAACTCGCCAGCTTCTTGACGCTGGTAGAGGTTAAGTTCGAGTACTTTGCTGGGTGCAGGTTGACCGATATGGACAAGGTAAACCTGGTGATCCCCCTTCTAGAAGATACTGCCCGAACATGGTATCTTGGGCTGCACTCCCACATCAATAAGGAGGCAGCCAAGCGTACCGGAGTTCCAGTTAATAACAGTAACCCGTTAAGAACGTGGAAAGGATTCCGGGAACGGCTTGAACGGAGTTTCGGCGGTGACCAAGCGGAACGAGACCGATCCCTCCTTGAGTGGCGAGACCTAGTGATGAAGCCACATCACATCGATGAGTACCTGGACAAGATAATTGACTATATGTATAAGCTTAGCTATACAGACCCTGTGCAGGTACGAGATAAGGTACGGTCGGGCATTACTCAAGAAGTGAGGAACGCGTGGGCACTGAAGGAGCCCCATCCCACCGACTTGAACGACTACCTTGATCTTCTTCGGAAGGTTGGACACACACTGGAAGACAACACCCGGTTCAGCAACCGAGTTATCCACCCTGTCCAACGGTCTCAACCAACGGACAAGAAGGAGGATAGGTCCTCAACTTCCGGAAGGTTTAAAAAGAAGGATAAAGGTTCGGGCAGACAGAACCAGCGGTCTGCCAAACCTACTAATTTCAATGCGGGGAAACAGGCAAAGCCGGGGACTTCTGAGTATGCCCTGGCGCATAAGGAAATCCCGTCGACTTTGACCGAACGTCGGAGAAAGCACAACCAGTGCACCAAGTGTGGACAAACGGGTCACTTTTGGAGAAAGTGCACCGCGACGTCCCCAGTCGTTAGTTCGTCCAAACAGGCTCGTGGGTTGAAACGGTCAGCCCCGGTAAGCGAGCCCTCAGGTACGGACAAGCGACTAAAGCGCATCGAAGCGCCACCTCCGGCTACCTCGTCAAAGATACTTGAAGTCCGACAGGCATCACCTCAGATTATGGAGGTTGATACTGACGGCTCAGAATAGGTAAGACCCCATTCTGTGAAAGGTATAACCTTAATAACCTGTATCCATAGACCCCTGCGGGAGGGATGAAAAGGAGCC
Organism: Tuber magnatum; assembly: GCA_003182015.1. Lineage (NCBI taxonomy): Eukaryota > Fungi > Ascomycota > Pezizomycetes > Pezizales > Tuberaceae > Tuber > Tuber magnatum. The sequence goes on from PYWC01000047.1 coordinate 917,877, forward strand.
CCGGAAGTGGCTTCTGGGATGGGTAAGTACCCCTCTACTGCATGAACGACCCTGATGCTGACTACACCCAGGTGGTGTGGGCAGATAGATGTTGAGGGCCGTGTGCGGTGGACAGGGTGATCTCTCCTTTGTGGGTTTTCAGGTTATTTCCTTTGTTCTAGTTATTTGTATTTCTTTCAGGATTTCTTTACTGGGACGGACAAGTCATAGGACATTATTTTCGGTTGAGGCTGGGAGAGATCTCGCTCGCGGAGACGCTCGACATTGGGGAAGCAAGGTTGCTTCGCTTGGAACCGGTCCAACAGCGGACTTCTACCCACCTCGGGAAAATTTGTTATGTTTAGTACAAGCGGGATTAGTTCAGGCTGGACTTGATTGAATAAATGATACTATGATCAAGTTTACCTGAGGAGGGTTTAGTACCCGAAATCATGCTGGCGTGATAGTAAACACCCTAGCTATTGATAAAACGATTCCCAATCCCTTAACGTTTACCGACCCGTTGTGGCCGCTCTTGTGTCGAAAGGCAAGAGATCAGAATTAGTAAGCCAAGATGACTAAGTCCCTAAGACAAGTGAAGAGGCAGAAGCGTGATAACTTGCCTCGCCATACCAAGTCTATCCACCTGAGGGTAAGGCTAGACTGGAAGATTGGAGCTAGACAGGTAAGCGCTGAGGCGCTCCTGCTACTCGACAGTGGAGCTACTGGGCCAGTGCTTAGTAGCCGATGGGTTAAACAAACGCAGGCACCATGTGTACGACGAAAGGTACATGTGCCGATAAGCGACGCAAGCGGTAATCACATTCCGGGGTCAGGTCTGCACTATACCAAATCATTGGACATGAGAATAGGCGACCACCATAACGAAATGCGGTTTGAAGTCGCGGACATGCCCGACACCAAGGTGGACGGGTACCTACCTATGTCTTGGTTGAAGGACCATAATCCCGACATAGATTGGAAGACAGGATCACTAACCTGGCGCTCAGATTTCTGCAAGGCTAATTGCCTGGCAGAGCAGGGGCGGTTAGTGTTCATGACCGATGAAGAGTTGCTAGCTGAAGACCCTAGTAATGTGTACCTATTGGGAATTGTACAATTCTCCGATGAGGAAGGTGCTGACATTACCGTCAAGCTACTCCCTGAGTATAAGGACTACGGGGACATCTTCAGTCAAGAACGGATTGAGGCCTTGCCGGAGCACTCAAAGTATGACCATACGATCGAGTTGCTACCCGGGACTCAACCTCCGTTTGGGCCTATCTATCTGTTATCGGAAAAGGAGCTTAAGGCACTCCGGGAATATCTCAATGACATGCTGCGAACGGGGAAGCTACGGCGATCCAGTTCCTCAGCAGCAGCCCCTATCCTCTTTGTGCCAAAACCAGATGGTACATTAAGACTGGTAATAGATTACCGAGGGCTGAACAAAATCACGGTGAAGAGCAAGTATCCTCTACCGTTGATGAATGAACTGCGAGATAGGTTAGGAAAAGCCGTTGTGTTCACTAAGTTGGACTTGAAAAACGGCTACTATCTTCTGAGGATGGCAGAAGGTGAGGAATGGAAGACGGCCTTCCGGTGCAGATATGGACTGTATGAATACACGGTCATGCCGTTTGGGTTATGTAATGCCCCGGCAACTTTCCAGAGCATGATAAATGAGGTCTTTCGGGATCTCATGGATGAAGGAGTCATCGCGTATATGGATGACATCCTGATCTACTCCGAAACTATGGAAGAGCACGTCGCGATGGTAAGGCGTGTAATGGAGAAATTGCGGAAAGCTAGACTATGTGTAAGTATGAAGAAGTCCAGTTTCCACCAACGGGAGGTTGAATTCCGCGGATATAGGATCTCCGATATGGGGATCTCTATGTTGTCGGAAAAGGTGCAGACAATCAAAGACTGGGCACCTCCGACATGCGTCGTCGACGTTCAAAGCTTTATGGGCTTTGCCAACTTCTATCGTCGGTTCATAGAAGGGTTCAGCAAGATAGCGAAACCCCTCACGGACTTGACAAAGAAGGATGTCCGATGGGAATGGACACCTGCATGTGAGCAGGCCTTCAATCATTTAAAGGAAGCGTTCACGTCCAAACCTATCCTAGCACATTTTGACCCTGAACGGCCAACGCGGCTAGAAACCGACGCTAGTGACTTTGCATTAGGAGCCATTCTCTCCCAGTTATGTGAGGATGAGAGATGGCATCCGGTGGCCTACCATAGTAGGAAGTTTCACCCAGCAGAGATCAATTATGATGTCCATGATAAGGAAATGACTGCCATCGTGGCGGCATTCAAGGAATGGGATCATCTGCTGCGCTCAGTAACGGACCAATTGGTGATCTATACGGATCATAAGAACTTGGAGTACTTTAATAGTACCAAGGTCCTTAACCGAAGGCAGCACCGCTGGGCTGAATTCCTGCAACCATTTAACTTCAAGGTGGTTTACCGAGAAGGACGGTTGAATGAGAAGGCGGATGCTTTGTCGCGGCGTAGGGACTACCGCCCTGAAGGGGGGAGTGATTTTCCGCCACAGTCGTTTTTTCGCCCCGGACAGTGGGTCGGGAGCCAGGAACGGGACATCTTGCGACCACAGGTGTTGCAAGTGTGCCAGGGATTTCGGCTCAAGTCGTCCTTTTTGGATCAGTTGCGGGTAGCGATAAGCGAAGACCAGGAGTACTTAAGGATCCTGAAGGCAACAGCTGCAGGTGACAAAGAGGTTGACCGACATTTCACGACGGAAAAGGGCTTACTCCTGTACAAGAACAGGTGGTATGTTCCCAAGGGTCAGAATCTGAAGCAGACAATCATGAAGGCAGAACATGACTCCCGAATCGCGGGACACTTCGGGACTTACAAAACCATTGGCAGGGTGAGGGCTAACTTCTACTGGCCTAAGATGGATGAGCATATCACTGACTATGTGCGGACATGTGATGCATGCCAAAGAAATAAATCCATCAGGCACAAGAAGTTCGGGCTGCTGGAACCTATCGATGTTCCTATGCGGCCTTGGACAGCAATTTCAATGGATTTCATTGTCGCGCTGCCAGAGTCCGAAGGGTATACCAAGATCTGGGTCATAGTAGACAGGTTTTCGAAAATGGCCCATTTCATACCCCTGACCACTGAGGTACCTATCAAGGAGCTTGCCTTGATATTCCTGAAGGAGGTTTGGCGCCTTCATGGACTGCCAGAGTCAATCATCTCCGACCGAGATAGCCGATTCACATCCAAGTTCTGGATGAGTCTGATGCACTTGCTGCAAGTGAAACTAAACGTTTCGACTGCATTCCACCCAGAGACTGATGGGCAAACCGAGAGGGTTAATCAGACACTGGAGCAGTACCTGCGTAGTTACTGCTCCTATCAACAGGATGACTGGGTCTCGCTGCTACCCCTTGCGGAGTATGCGTATAACACCTCAACATCAGAATCCACCAGGTTGTCACCATTTGAGATCAACTATGGGTTCAACCCACGAACAAACTGGTCGGGTGTTGTGTCTGACAACCAAGGGATACACCCAAGTAGTGAACTCTTGGTTAAGGAATGGGAAGGAACCTGGCAACAGATTCGAGAAACGATTAAACGGGCACAGGAAAGGCAGCGGAAATGGCATGACCAGAAACGGCTGCCATCCCCGGACTATGTTACCTTGGAAGATGTGGCTGCTGGGCGGGCTAAGAAAGCGGACCGCGTGATGTTGAACCGGAAGAACATCCGCACCAAGCGTCCCATGGAGAAGCTGGACCACCGGATGTTTGGCCCTTTCGTGGTCAAACGTCGGGTGGGTACCCGAGCATACGAACTCCAATTGCCCACCCGATGGAGCATCCACCCGGTTTTCAATGTCACGCTGCTGGAACCCTATCGCGAGGATCCGGAATCGGGTAGGATCAAGGAGATCCCTACCCCAGAGCTCGTGGACAATGAGCCCAGTTACGTCATCGAAGCTGTTGTGGACAGTCGCTGGTATGGTGGAACAAAGGCGAAGTTTCCGTCGCGCTTTGTCCAGTACCTGGTTTCATGGGAAGGCTATGGAGCTGAGGAGAACTCATGGGAGCCCTATGAGATGCTAGAAGGGACAGGCTTACAGGCCATGCTAGATTTCCACCAAAGATATCCGTCCAAGCCCAGGGACCATCGGGTCTTGGGGGAATCGAGTCGTGGAAACAAAAGACGACGCTAAACGGTCCGGGACGGACCGTAGAGAAGAGGGGAGTGATGTAACGACCCAGCATACATGAGCTATGGCAGCCGGAACCTACACCCATACAGGTAGCCCGGAGGCGAACTGGTAGGAACCGGCAGGCAAGTGAGTACTTGACCTACGGAGACCCGATGGCCCGGGCTCCGAGATGAGCAGACTTAGTGGACACAAGTATTTAGGTACATGGCTACGCCCAAGGTTGGTGTCAGCGTACTTAGGGACCTATGAAGGGCCAATACACAGCTAGGCTGGGTAACTAGAGAAAGGCCGAGTGTGTCTATCCCCGGAAGTGGGATAGATAGGGTAACAGGAGAAAATCCACTTGTCCACCGGACAAGATTACCCTACCCTCAGAACAGGGTTACCCTGCCTTGAGGCTTGGATTACCCTGTTCAAGGGCCTGAGTTACCCTACCTGCCAATACGAAGTCCCTCGGGGAGTTTGGGAAAAATGACTGGAATGTTTGTCACACGAAGCCATGCATAATACTGGAATCTGGGGTTCCGGGAGATGCTATTGGGCGAGCTACGCAGCTACGGAGAAGCTGTAAATTGAAGACATTATTCCTATCATGCCCCTCCGGCCCCGCCTTGAGGCCCGGACGTCATGGGCAAACGGTTGTGTAGTTGTGTGCAGTCTAGCAAAGGAGGATCTTTGGAGACCTGCTTGCAACACCGTATACGTTGCTGCCGTCCGGTCGACCGTAAGCTGTTCGCAGGATATATAAGGGGGCATAGGGTGGAAGGTGGAGTACCTCCTCCAAGTTGTTCGGAGTAAAACGGACCAAAACTGACGGAGTTAACGGGAGTTAACCGTGGGGGTCCCGAAGGTAGTCCCGGGTGGTGCCGGGACGACTGGGAACGTTTTGCACCTACCACGCCCAAGGATGTCCCCAACGCCATAGGCTCTGAGAGGGAAGTGCAGAGACACTAAAAGCATGATTCCTACCGCAGGTAAGGTGTATCCGAGGTAGTGGTCATGGGTAGCGCCCATTGGATCACTCCTGGACCACCGTACCCTGCGGAAGACACCGGAAGCCCGAGACTCGTAAATAGTAGATAGATAAACCGCTCACGGTAGCTTCCGGCGTCAAGAAGAAATCAACGCGCATGGGAAGGGTGTCATAGATAGTCTAGTTCAGCAAGGGGTCTTGACAGTTAGCCACTGGCAAGTCCCCGATGCGCAGAGGTTTTCACTCCGGCGGGCAGAATGGAAATGCGCCGCAGAAACGATATGCACATATGGTGAACGCCGACTAGAGCGGGTCGACACATACATGCCCGAAGGGGGTGTCAGGAGACGTGTCGGACCGCCCTTAGCGGAGAAGGGTGTGCTCGAATAGTTGGAGTAAACTGATGGGGGAGTTTCTGGCATAAGATAAAACTACCTGAAAGTCTATGCGAGAACTCTCCTACTCCAACAATCAATCCTCTCGAGACCTTAATTGAGTGAAGCGTCAGGCTTAACGATATTAAGTTTTACTGTCTACTTTACTCTTACATCTGTGTGAACTTTTGGCGATAAGTTTGAAGTTGTTTGGTGCGGTTGCAACCTTGGGATCCATCTTCCTAGGGGTGCCCCCGTTACAGCACTATACTTAGAAATGATATCCATGTTCCTCTTTTGGGGCACTTGAACCAATAAACCCTGGCCCCAAGTCCTGAGAACCTGGCCTTGAACCCACTAAAGTCTTGATACCAACAACTGTTATTTGTATCCCGACACCCATCCCTTGTGTATTCTGCCATGGTGTGCCTTAGACTACCTGCTTTTGACCCCACATGGAGGCGGTCTGTTACACATGGGTACATCTGTGAGGATCAAACCCACACCATACTATATTGCGATCAATCAAAGCATCACCTGAGCTCTATACCAACCTTAAGCAAACTCTGCCCCTGTCCAAGAAACAGCCATGGAACCTGAGCCATGACCAGTGATACTACTATCTCACCCACAACCGTGACAATGTACTTCAAACTGTGAATCTAACTCTACCCGCTGAGCAACCTGCCAATCAAGAGTTACAACTATAACTACAGACACCGTTGAAGGAACCTCTGACGCTCTGCCATGAGGGCGAAGGACTCAAGGCCCATCTTGCCACTACTGAACAAGACCTCATCTGCACCAAGATGACTAGCACTCCGCTGAACAATACATTCGCCAATCCTCCTACCAGCCCTGCTACTATACCGGGAAGTTGTAGGGTAGCCTTCGTCCTGAACCTGGAAAGGTTTGATAGTATAATGGACAAACACCTCCCCTTTGCCACCCAACTCTCAATGAAACTTCCCACTGATCACTAGGGGTTCAACAACAAACAACACCATTTGGCATATGCCATCAACCTTATAACTAAGTCTATCTTCTTGCAGGTACAACCCTATATCACTGGCAAGGGCATCAATTATGGAGACACCAAGGCCCTGTTAGGCAAGGTGAAGCATGCTGTCAGGGATGCCTACCTTATAACAATAGTGAAAAGAGCTATAGGGGTTGGTGCCTACAAGAACTGAGTGTTTGTGGAGTACCTAGTATACTCCTAATGCCTGCCCACCGATACCAACCAGAATGATACTACGAAGTGTTGGACAGTATACTAGGGTCTTTGCACAGAACTAAAAGACGCCTTGACTACTATTATAGACCCTCCTGGGACTTTGACTGTCGAGATCAACCCATTGAGGAAGATGGACAACCAGGTTCGGGCTGACATAGCGGACCTGAAGAATTATTCCTTCTTCTCTTATTATGCTCCTGCTGCTACTCAAACTTGATTCTCCACACGTGCTTTGCAGACCACCACTGCTAGTGGTACTTCCTGTAGCCCCATAGACGTTTTCTTGCAAAGTGGAACCTTAACCGACGCTCAGAGAGAGGACATGAAAAGGAGAGGCCTATACCCCTGTGTAATGACCCAGCATATAAGGGCTATGGCGGCCGGAACCTACACCCATACAGGTAGATTGGAGGCGAACTGGTGGGATCCGGCAGGCAAGTAGATACTTGACCTATGGAGACCCGATAGCCTGGGATCCAAGATGAACAGAATCAGCTGGCCAGGCACTTAGGTACCTGGGTACACCTGGGAGTGGTGTCAGGGTACTGAGGGACCTCTGCAGGGGCAGTTACTCCGTTAAGCTGGGTAACTGAAGAAAGGTCAGAAGTGTCTATCTCCGGCAATGGGATAGACAGGGTAACAGGGAAAAGTTGTCTTGTCTACCAGACAAGGTTACCCTACCTGCAGGTTCAGGGTATGCTGCCATGGGGCTTGGGTTACATGGCCCAAAGTCCTGAGTTACCCTACGTTTCAATACAAAGTCCCTCACGGAGTTCAGAATAAATGACTGGAAAGTTTATCACATGAAGCCAAGCATTATACTGGAATCTGGGGTTCCAAGAGATGCTATGGGGCGAGCTATGCAGCACCGAAGAAAGCTGTAAAGGGGAGATATTATTCCCGTCATACACCTCCGGCCCCCGCCTTGATGCCGGGATGTCATGGGCAAAGGGTTGCGTGGTTGTGTGCAGTCTAGCAAAGTGGAATCTTTGCAGACCTGCTGGCAACACCGTATGCGTTGCTGCCATCCGGTCGAGCATAAGCTGTTGGCAGGATATAGAAGGGGTAATAGGTTGGGCAGTGGAGTACCTCCTGCAAGTTGTGGGGAGTAAAACCGATCAAAACTGGCGAAGTTAACGGGTGTTACCCGTGGGGGTCCCGAGGGTAGTCCCGGGTGATGCCGGTATGACCGGGAGGGTTTTACACCTACCAAGCCCCAAAGTGTCCCCAATGCCATAGGCTCTGAAAGGGAAGTGCAGAAACACTTAAAGCATGATTCCTACCACAGGTAAGGTGCATCCAAGGTAGTGGTCATGGGTAGGGCCCATTAGATGACTCCCGGACTACCGTATCCTGCAGCAGACGCTGGAAGCCCGAGCCTCGTAAACAGTAGATAGATAAACTGCTCATGGTAGGTTCTGGGGTGAAGTAGAAATCCCTGCATATGGGAAGGGTGTCATAGATAGTTCAGTTCATCAGGTATCTTGACTGTTAGCCACGGGCAGGACACCACTACGAAGAAGCTTTCACTCCAGTGGGCAAAAGGGAAATGTACGCCAGAAACGACAACTGCATAAGGTGAACGCCGACTAGAGTGTGTCGACACATGCATGCCCGAAGGGTGTGCCAGGGGACGAGTAGGACCACCCTTAGCAGGAAAGGGTATGCCTGCATGGTTGGAGTAAACTGATATGTGCGTTTCTGGCATAAGATAGAACTACCTGAACGGTCTATGCGAGAACTCTCCTACTGTAACAAGCAACCTCTTGTGACCTTAATTGAGTGAAGCGTCAGGGTTCACGATATTGAGTTTTACCGCTTACTTTACTCTTACATCTGTGCGAACTTTTAGCGCTAAATTTAAAGTTGTTCGCTGTAGTCGTAACCTTGAGATCCATCTTCCTAGGTGTGCCCCCATTACAGTATATCGTTAAGCCAGCTCCTCGCTTAACCCCTCTCCTGTTTGATTCTCTCTGATCTTTGGCACTGACCTTGCGTGAATACTGACAACCTTGTCTAGAACAAGTAACCTAGGGTGGAAACCGCAATGGCTAGTACCGAACTTCGAACCAGAATGGAATCCAACTCGGAGTCAGACCTGGATCTTGACCACCATACCGCCAACAGGTTTCCTGCATCAGTTTTTGGGGATGTTGCAGGAATTGAATGGGACCGTTGCCAGTTGGTTTTAGAGTCCGCCTCTATTCAGTTACTCATTGAATGTCTTGATCTTGTGATTACTGACCCCCACGCCGCTGCGCTAGTAACAGGGGCACCTCTAGGACGATGGACCTCAAGGTTGCGGCCACACTGAACAACTTCAAACTTAGAGCTAAAAGTTCACACAAATGTAAGAGTAAAGTTAACCGTAGAAGTTAATGTCATTAAGCCTGATGCTGCTATCAATTAAGGTCTCGAGAGGATTGATTGTTGGAGTAGGAGAGTTCTCGCATAGACTTTGGGGTAGTTTCATCTTATGCCAGAAACTCCCCTATCAGTTTACTTCAACCGTTCGAGCACACCCTTCTGCGGTAAGAGCGGTGCGACACGTCTCCTGACACACCCTTTCGGCATGCATGTGTTGACGCACTCTAGTCGGTGTTTAACTTATGCAGCATTCGTTTCTGCGGTGCATTTCTATTTTGCCCGCCGCAGTGAAAACCTCTCCGCATGGGCGTCTTGCCAGTGGCTAACAGTCATGACACCGCTTGGACTAGACTATCTATGACACCCTTCCCCTGAGCATTGATCTCTACTTGGCCCTGGATGCTACCGTGCGCATTTATCTATCCACTGATCAGGGTTCTTGAGCTTCCAGTGTCTTCCATAGTGTATGGTTATCCGGGAGGGGTCCAAGGGGCACTACCCATGGCCACCACCTCAGACCCACCTTACCTGTAGTAGTAATCATGCTTGTAGTGTCTCTGTAGGTCCCTTTCAGAGCCTATGACGTCAGGGACACTTTTGGGCTTGGTACATGTAAAACCCGCCCGGCTGCCCCAGCACCACCTGCTACTACCTTCAGAACCGCTGCAGCTTACCCCCGTTAACTCCGCCACATTTGGTCTCTTTTACTCCAAACAACTTCGAGGAGGTACTCCAACTTCTGCACTATGCCCCCTTCTATATCCTGCAAACAGCCTACAGTCGACCGGACGGCAGCGACGTATATGGTTTTGCCCGCAGGTCTCTAAACATTCCACTTTCCTAGACTCCACACAACTGCGTAACTGTTTGCCCATGACATATGGGCCTTAAGGCGGGGCCGGAGGGGTATGATAGGAATATCGTCTCCAATTTACAGCTTCTTCGGAGCTGCCCAACTCGCGCAATAGCATCTTCCGGAACCCCAGATTCAAGTATTATGCCTGGCTTCGCGTGACGAACATTCTCGTTATTTTTCCCAAACTCCCTAAGAGACTTCGTATTGAAAGGTAGGGTAACTGAGGACGTGGTCCAGGTAACCCAAGCCCCATGGCAGGGTAACCTGCTCCAGAGGGTAGAGTAACCTGGCCCTGCGGACAAGATAACTTTTCCCTGTTACCCTGTCTATCCCATCGCTGGCGATAGACATTTCTGACCTGTCTCCAGTTACCCGGCCTAGGTGAGCAACCGCCCATTCAGAAGTCCCCGAGTCCATGGACACCTCTCCCGGGTGTACCCCGGGACTTCAGTACCTGGCCAGCCAAGTCTGTTCATTCTTAGAGCCCGGGCCATCGGGTCTCTGCAGGTCAAGTACGCACTTGCAGGCCAGTCCCAACCAGTTTGCCTCCAAGTTACTTGTATGGGTGTAGGTTCCGACTGCCATAGCTCATGTGTGCTGCGTACTTACATCATTCCCCTCGTCTCTACGGTCTGTCCTGCACTCTTTGCGTCGTCTCTTATTTCCCCGGCTCGATTCGCCTAAGACACTATAGTCCCAGGGCTTGGACGGACATGTTTTGTGAAAATCCAGCATGGCCTCTAAGCCTGTCCTTTCTAACATCTCATAGGGCTCCCATCAATTCTTCTGAGCCCCGTAGCCTTCCCATGAAACCTGGTACTGTACGGAGAGTGACGGAAACTTCGCCTTTGCCCTACCGTACCATCTACTGTCCACAACAGCTATAATAACCTAACTTGGCTCATTCTCCACAAGCGCTGGGGTAGGGACAACCTTGACCCTACCTGATCCAGGATCCTCATGGTAAGGTTCGAGCAATGTGGCATTGAAAAGCAGATGGATGCTCTATTGGTTGGGCAGTTGGAGTTCGTAGGCCAGGTTACCCACCCGACGTTAGACCACGAAAGGTCTAAACATTTGGTGGTTCAGCTCCTCCATTGGACCCTTCGTGCAGATATTTTTTCCGCTTAACATCACGCGCTTGGCTTTCTTTGCCCACCCAGCTGCCGCACCCTCGTAGGTAACATAGTCTCCTGATGGCAACCTTCTCTGGTCATGCCATTTCCGTTGCCTTTCCTGTACCAGTTGAATGCTTTCTTGAATCTGCCGCCAGGTTCCTTCCTATTTCTTAACCAATAGCTCACTGCTAGGGTGTATCCCTTGATTCTTTGACACGACACCTGACTAGTTTGTCCTGGGGTTAAACCCATAGTTGATCTCAAATGGTGAGAACGTGGTGTATTCTGATGGCGAGGTGTTGTACGCATACACCGCAAATGGTAACAGCGAGACCCCATCATCTTGTTGGTAGGAACAGTAACCACGCCAGTACTACTTCAGGGTCTGATTAACCCTCTCGGTTTGCACATCAGTCTCAGGGTGGAATGAAGTCGAAACGCTTGGTTTCACTTGCAACAAGTGCATTAGACACATCCAGCACTGGGATGTGAATCGGCTATCTCGATCGCAGATGATGGACTCTGGGAGTCCATAAAGGAGCCAAACTTCCTTCAGGAATATGAAGGCAAGCGCCTTGATGGGTACCTCACTGGTCAGGAGTATGAAATAGGCCATTTACAGGAGTCTGTCCACTATAACCCAGACCTTAGTACACCCTTCAGACCCTGGCAACACTACAATGAAGTACATTGAAATCACGGTCCACGGCAGCATAGGAACCGCAATAGGTTCCCGCAGCCCACACTTCTTGTGTCTGATAGACTTATTTCTTTGGCATGCATCACATGTTCGTACATAGTCGGTGATTTGCGCATCCACTATTGCCCAGTGGAAGTTAGCCCTAACCCTGCGAATGGTTTTGTAAGTCCCGAAGTGCCCCGCGATTCAGGAGTCATGTTTAACCTCCACGATTATCTGCTTCAGATTCTGGCCCTTGGGAACATAACACCCGGTCTCGTACAGGAGTAAGCCCTTTTCTGTCGTAACATGTCGGTCGACCTCTTTGTTACCCGTAGCAATTGCCTTCAGGGTCCTTAAATATTGCCAGTATTCCTTTATTGCTACCAGCAGCTGATCCAAAGAGGAAGACAAGAGCCAAAATCCCTGGCTTACCTGCAACACTTGTGGTTGCAATATGTCCTATTCTTGGCTCCAGACAAACTGTCCAGGGCGAAAAAACAAGTGTGGCAGAAACTCACTCCCCCCTTCAGAGCAGCAGTGACTACGCCGCGACAAAGCATCTGGCTTTTCATTCAACCGCCCTTTGCGGTGAACCACCTTAAAATTAAACGGTTGCAGGAACTCAGCCCAGCGGTGATGTCTTCAGTTAAGGACCTTGGTACTATTAAAGTACTAGAAATTCTTGTGATCCCTATAGATTACTAACTGGTCCGTTACAGAGCGCAGCAAAGGATCCCATTCGTTGAATGCTGCCAGGATCGCAGTCGTTTCCTTGTCATCGACATCATAATTAATTTCCCCTGGATGAAACTTCTGACTGTGATAGGCCACAGGATGCCATCTCTCACCTTCACAGAACTGGGGGAGGACGGCTCCTAATGCAAAGTCACTAGTGTCGGTTTCCAGCCAGGTTGGCCATTGTGGGTGAAAATGTGTTAGGATAGGTTTGGATGTAAACACATCCTTCAAATGGTTGAAGGCCTACTCACACGCAGGTGTCCATTCCCATTGCACATCGTTCATTGTCAAGTCCGTTAGAGGTTTCACTATCGCCCTGCAACCTTCTATGAACCGACAATACAAGCCCGCAAAGCCCATAAACCTTTGAACGTTGACGACACATGTCGGGGATGCCCAATCCCTGATTGTCTGCACCTTCTCCGACAAGATAGAGATCCCCATATTGGAGATCTTGTATCCGCGGAATTCAACCTCCCATTGGTGGAAAGTGGTCTTCTTCATGCTTACACATAGTCTAGCTTTCTGCAATTTCTACATCACACATCTCACTATTACGGCATGCTCCTCCATAGTTTCGGAGTAGATCAGGATGTCATTCAGGTATGCAATGACTCCTTCATCCATGAGATCCCGAAAGACGTCATTTATCATGCTTTGTAAAGTTTCTGGGGCATTGCACAACCCAAACGGCATGACCGTGTATTCATACAGTCCATATCTGCACTGGAAGGCCATCTTGCATTCCTCACCTTCTGCCATCCACAGAAGGTAGTAGCCGTTTTTCAAGTCCAACTTGATAAACACAGCGGCTTTTCCGAAACTATCTCACACTTCATTCATCAATAGTAGACGATACTTAGTCTTCACCGTGATTTTTCAACCCTCGGTAATCTATTACCAGTCTTAATGTACCATCTGGTTTTGGCCCGAAGAGGAGAGCGGCTGCTGCGGGGGAACTGGATCGTCCTAGCTTTCCTGTTTGCAGCATATTATTGAGATATTGCCGGAGTGCCTTAAGCTCCTTTTCTGATAACGGATAGATAGGCCCAAATGGAGGTTGAGTTCCGGGTTGCAACTCGTTCGTATGGTCATACCTTGCGTGCTCCGGTAGCGCCTCACTCCATTCATGACTGAAGATGTCCCCATAGTTCTTGTCCTCGCGGAGTAGCTTAACTGCAATGTCGGTACCTTCCTCATCGGAGGATTGTACAATTCCCCATAGGTGCACATTACTAGGGTCTTCAGCTAGTAACTCTTCATCGGTCATGAATGCTAACCGCCCCTGCTGTGCCAGTCAGTTAGCCTTGTAGAAATCTGGGCGCCAGGTTAGTGATCCTGTCTTCCAATCTATGGCCGGGTTATGGTCCTTTAACCAAGACATAGGTAGGTACCCATCCACCTTAGTATCCGGCATATCCATGACTTCAAAGGGCATCTCATTATGGTGGTCGCCTATCCTCATGTCCAATGACTTGGTATAGTGTAGCCAGGACCCAGAAATGTGATTACCGCACACGTCGCTTATCGGCATGTATACCTTTCATCGTACACCAGGTGCCTGACTCTCCTTAACCCACTGGCTACTAAGCACTGGCCCCGTAGCTCCACTATCGAGTAGCAGGAGCACTTCCGCGCTTACCTGTCTAGCTCCCATCTTCTAGTCTAACTTGACCTGCAGGTGGATAGACTTTGTATGACGAGGCAAGTTGTCAGGCTTCTGCCTCTTCGCTTGTCTTGGGGACTTAGTCATCTTGCCCCAGTGAATCCCTTTAGTCTCTTGCCCTTTGACACAAGAGCGGCCACAACGGGTCGGTAAACATTAAGGGATTGTGATTTGTCTTTTATCAATAACTAGTGTATTTCCTATCATACCAGCATGATTTCGGGTACTAAACCCTCCTCAGGTAAACTTGAAAATAGCACTGTTTATTTGATCAAGTCTAGCCTGAACCAATTCCGCTTGTACTAAACATAACAATTTTCGCCATGGTGGGTAGAAGTCCACTGTCAGACCGGTTCCAAGCGAAGCAGCCTTGCTTCCCCAATGTCGAGCATCCCCTTTAGCAAGACCTCACCCCGCGTCAACCGAAATAGTCTCCTATGACTTGCCCATCCAGCTAAGGGAATCCAGAAAGAAATATGTATAACTAGAACCAAGCAAAGAACCAGAAACCCAATAAAGGAGGAATAGCCCAGCCCACCACACATGGTCCGCGACATCCACCTGCCCACACCACCTGGGTGTAGTCAGTATCAGAGTTGTTTATACGGTAGAAGGGTGCTTACCCATCTCCGCAGCCACCTCCGTGGCTCATGTCTATCCATCCCTCAGTGGTCTATGGCTGTGGGTTAATATGGTTACACCTTAAACACAATGGTTTCTTACCTATTCTGAGCCGTCCGTATCAACCTCCATGATCTGAGGTGATACCTGGCGAACTTCCAGTATCTTTGACAAGGAAGCTGGAGGGGGCACTTCAAGGCACTTTAGTCGCTTGTCTGTTCCTGTGGGCTTGCTTACCGAGGCTGACCGTTCCTACCCACGAGCCTGTTTGGATGAACTAAGGACTGGGACTGTCGCCGTACCCTTTCTCCAAAAGTGACCCATTTGGCTGCACTTGGTGCACTGGTTGTACTTCCTCCCGTGTTTGGTCAAAGTTGACGGGATTTTGCCATATGGTACTGCATGCGAAGAAGTGGCCGGCTTTACCTGTTTCCTGGGGTTGAAATTAGTAGGTTTGGGACACCTCTGGTGCTTTCTGCCCAAACCCTTTTCCTTCTCCTTGCACCTGCCTGATGTGGAGGATCTATCCTGCTTCTTATCAGTGGGTCGGGACTGGGGGGCGGGGTGGATGACGTCGTTACTGGACCGGTTGTTGTTCTGCAGCGTGTGCCTCACCTTGCGGAGAAGATCAAGGTACCCGTTCAGGTCGGTCGGATGGGGCTCCGTAAGTGCCCACACATTCCGAACCTGTTGTATGATGCCTCATCACACCTTGTCTCGTACCTGTACTGGATCTGTACAGGTAAGCTTATACAAATAATCAATTATCTTATGCAGGTACTCATTGATGTGACGGGGCTTCATCACAAGCTCTCGCGACTTGAGAAGAGATGGATCTCGCTTGGCCTGGTCGCCGCTGAAACTTCCTTCTAGCCGTTCTTGGAACCCTTTCCATATCCATACGAGGTTGCTGTCTTTGACAGGGACGCCGGTGCGCTTGGCGGCTTCCTTGTTAATGTGCGCATGCAATCCCAGATATTATGCCCGGGTGGAGTCTCCACGAAGCGGGATTACCAAGTTTACATTATCCATGTCGCTTAACTTGTAATGTATAAAGTATTCAAACTTGACCGCTGCCAAGGTCAAGAAGCTCGTGAGTTCCGTAACTTTGCCCTTGAATCGAGGGATACCACTCAGCTTCTGTGGCTTCTTCAGCCGCTTTCTTGGTGTAGGCCTAGAAGCAGAACCAATACTCCCTAGGGCTCTTGCCAGCCTATTGGCCCGGCGATCCCACCTCCGTTTCTTCTCATTACTCCAGTCATCTTTGTGAGCACCAAGGAAAGGGGTCAAATCCACGAGAGAATCTCCGTCGTCATTATTATCCCTGCTATCATGGTCTGAGCCCCCTGGATCTCCGCCTGCTCTCGCCGTACCACCTCTGGGTGGTGCTTGGCCATCACCACTACCTCCGGTATTCCCGCCTTGGGATTCCAGGGCTCTATCGTACCCATCAAACTGTTCTTCCAGGCTATCCTGGTTAGCATCCTCCACGGAGTTAGCCCCTCATAGTCCTGATGCCAGTGGTGGAATAGGGCATCGCCCACTCTCAGGAGTTGGGTTGGGTGCCGTCTGTGTTATCCGCAAAAAAGACTACAACTCAGGATAACTCAAGGGTTGTATCGGGGGGCCAGCGTGCCTCCATGACCTATGGTACCCACATGTTGGTCGTCCATCTCCTTCTTTCTGCCTGCTTCTATGCCTCACCGTGGTCCGTGGTCCCTTCCTACACCCATAGGAGCGGGAATGAATCCACCCCATCCGGGTCTGTTCTGGCTTAGAGCCTGACAGACAGAACTTGTCTTGGCTGTCCAAATCGCCACTGGTGATAGTGGAGAGACCGGCGGGAAGACTTGGCTTCGAGGGTGCCATGGGGATGACTGGTGCCCAAGGAACCCCACGAGCAGGTGTTCCCGGCCTA
>PYWC01000047.1:940425-1007289 GCA_003182015.1 Tuber magnatum
TACGCGCATCGGCGTCTTGCCAGTGGCTAACTGTCAAGGCAAGTCATGACCTGGACTATCTATGACACCCTTCCCATATGCATTGATCTCTACTTGACTGCGGAAGCTACCACGAGTGGTTTATCTATTTACTACTTAGGGGTCTCGAGCGTCTGGTGTCTTCCACAGGACACGGTAGTCCGGGAGTGATCCAATGGGCGCTACCCATGACCACTACGCCGCATCTACCTTACCTGTGGCAGGAATCATGCTTTTAGTGTCTCTCCACTTCCCGTTGAGAACCCATAGCGTTGGGGACACTTGCGGGCTTGGTAGGTGGAAAACTCTCCCAGTTACCCCGGCACCACCCGGGACTGCCTTCTGGACCCCCACGGTTAACATCCGTTAACCCTGTCAGTTTTGGTCCGTTTTACTCTGATCAACTTGGAGGAGGTACTCTACCTTCCACCGTATGCCCCCATGTATATCCCGCGAACAGCATACGATCGACTGGATGGCAGCGACGTATATGGTGTTGCAAGGAGCTCTGCAAAGGTTCCTCTTTCCCAGACTGCGCACAATTACACAACTGTTTGCCCATGATGTCCGAGCCTCAAGGCGGGGCCGGAGGAGTATGATAGCAACAATGTCTCCAATCGACAGCTTCACCCAAGCTACATAGCTCGCCCAATAGCATCCCCCGGAACTCTAGATTCCAGTATCATGCGTGGCTTCGTGTGACAAACATTCCAGTCAATTTTTCTGAACCAGGCGAGGGACTTCGTATTGAAAGGTAGGGTAACTCAGGACTTTGCACAGGGTAACCTAAGCCCCGGGGCAGGGTAACCTGCTCCTGAGGGTAGGGTAACCTTGTCCAGCGGACAAGATCACTTTGCCCTGTTACTCTGTCTATCCCGTCGCCGGCGATAGACATTTCAGACCTGTCTCCAGTTACCCGGCCTAGCCGGGCAACTGCCACTTCAGAAGTCCCTAAGTACACTTACACCGATCCCCGGTGTATCTAGGTACCTAAGTCCCAGACCAGCCAATTCTGTTCATTCTCGCAGCCCGAGCCATCAGGTCTCCGTAGGTCAACTACGTACTGGCCTGCCGGTTCCTACCAGTTCGCCTCCTGGCTACCTGTATGGGTATAGGTTCCGTCTGCCATAGCTCATGTATGCTGGGTTGTTACAGCACTCTCCTCTTCTCCGTGGTCCGTCCTGCACCGTTAGTGTCGTCTCTTATTTCCACGACTCGATTACTTCCAGACCCTATAGTCCCTGAGTTTGGATGGACACCTTTGGTGCAAATCCAGAATGGCCCGTAAGCCTGTCCCTTCTAGCATCTCATAGGGCTCCCGTGAATTCTCCGCAGCCCCGTAGCCGTCCCATGAAACCAGGTACTGGAGGAAGTGCGACGGAAGCTTCGTCTTCGCTCCTTCGTACCATCGGCTGTCCTCAACAGCTTCGATAACCTAACTGGGCTCATTGTCTACTAGTTCTGGGGTTGAGACTTCCTTGACCCTACCTGCTGCCAGATCCTCACGATAGGGTTCAAGCAACTTGACATTGAAAACCGGGCAGATGCTCCATCTGGTGGGCAGTTGTAGTTCGCAGGCTCAGTTACCCACTCGATGCTTGACCACAAAAGGGCCAAACATGCGGTAGTCCCACTTGTCCATCGGACGCTTTGTGTGGATGTTCTTTAGGTTTCACATCACGCGGTCTGCTTTCTTCATGCGCCTAGAGGTCACCTCCTCCAAGGTAACATAGTCTGGTGATGGCAACATTTTCCGGTCGCGCCATTTCCGCTGCCTTTCCTGTACCCCTTCAATCGTTTCTCAAATCTCTTGCCAGGTTCCTTCCCATTCCTCACCCAAATGCTCACTGCCAGGGTGTATTCCTTAAGTACCAGATATGACACCGGACCAGTAAGTCCTGGGATTCAACCCATAGTGGACCCGAAATGGCGACAACCTGGTGGATTCTGATATCGATGTGTTGTACGCATACTCCGCAAGAGGCAACCGCGAAACCCCATCACCCTGTTGGTAGGAACAGTAGCCACGCAAGTACTGCGCCAGTGTCTGGTCAACCCACTCACTTTGCCCATCTGTGTCAGGGTGGAATGCAGTCGAAACGTTTAGTTTCACTGGCAACAAGTGCATCAGGCTCATCTAGAACTTGGACGTGAACCGGCTATCTCGATTGGAGATGATTGACTCTGGGAGTCCATGAAGGAGCCAAGCTTGCTTCAGGAATATCCAGGCAAGGTCCTTGATCATTACCTCCGTGGCCCGGGGTATGAAATGCACCATTTTCGAGAATCGGTCTGCTATAACCCAAATCTTGGTATACCGTTCGGACTCAGGCAGTGCTACAATGAAGTCCATTGAAATCGCTGTCCACAGCCACATAGGAAGATCAATAGGCTTCAGCAGACCGAACTTCTTATGCCTGATGGACTTATTTCTTTGGCACACATCACATGTCGGCAAGTAGTCCGTGATGTCCTCATCCATCCTAGGCCAGTAGAAGTTAGCCCTAACCCTGCCAATGTTCTTGTAAGTCCTGAAGTGTTCCGCGATTGTGGAGTCAAGTTCTGACTTCATGATTTCCTGCTGCAGATTCAGGCCCTTGGCACGCTCCGTCTCCGTTACAACTCCGGTCATTGAAAAAGATATCCTAATCGGGAACGACTCAAGNTGTGGACAAGATCACTTTTCCCTGTTACCCTGTCTATCACATCGCCGGCGATAGACATTTCTGACCTGTCTCCAGTTATCCGGCCTAGCTGCGCAACGGCCCCTTCAGAAGTCCCTAACTACGCTGACACCTCTCCCGGGTGTACCCAGGTACCTAAGTACCTGGGCAGCTAATTCTGTGCACTCCCGAAGCCCGGGCCATCAGGTCTTCCTAGGTCAAGTACCCACTTGCCTGCCAGTCCCTACCAGTTCGCCTCCAGGCTACCTGTATGGATCTAGGTTCCGACTGGCATAGCTCATATGTGTAGGGTCGTTACGTGCCGTTTGCTATCACTTAAGCACCCATCATCTTTCCAGTATACTCAAACAAGGTCGTGCACCACAGCCTAGACCAGTTTGCTACCACTTAGAGAGCAACATTCCTGCCAATAGCGCGACTGGTGAAGA
Organism: Tuber magnatum; assembly: GCA_003182015.1. Taxonomy (NCBI): domain Eukaryota; kingdom Fungi; phylum Ascomycota; class Pezizomycetes; order Pezizales; family Tuberaceae; genus Tuber; species Tuber magnatum. The sequence continues at coordinate 943,556 of PYWC01000047.1, forward strand.
GCATGTGGAAGATATTCCCTTAGTCCTGGAAGTCCTTGTCAATGCTGAGTTAGATGTGAAGCCCCAGAAGTGCAAGTTTTATAGGAGCCAGGCCGAGTATTCCACCTTCACTATCACTATCCTAGCAATCTGTATGGGGAAGGCCATAGCGGTAACCATCATAGCCTGGCCTATACATGAACCTGGATAGGATATGGGTGCTTTATTAGGCCCTGGGAACTGCCTTCATAATCTTATCAACACTCATTCGCATCTCATCACTCATCCCACAGCGGTTTGTAAGAATGATGAGCCATTTCACTAGACTACTTGATCCTGGTGGCCCTTTGGGAAACTCCCAATCGCCTCTCATACAAGTTCTATCCTGGGCCATTTCCATGGCTATAAGGAACTAATTATCGAAACTGAGACATTAGGTTTCATATCCGCAGACATTATGTTATAGTAAGATGGCAAAGAACTGCTCCATGTTGCATTCTTCCACTTCTGAAGCCATACCTATACTAAATAAAATGACAATATCAATAACAAGGGGCTCATCGCAGTAGTCTACGCAATTAGGAGTGGAGCTCTTACCTTCTCGGCTGCAAAGTAATAATCCTGACTGACTATTTCCGCCTGAAACACTTTGCCAGCAAATGCTCTGTAACTGTAGACAAGCTTACTGGGTAGTATTCCATACCACATACCATCATGATATCAAGTACTGGTGGAGAAGGTTGAAAGGCAAGGCAGACGCCTTGACTCCGATACACTGGCCAACAGTGGAAGATACAGAGCAGTGAAGAGGATCTTCGATATAGGTGGTGCTGAAGTAGCACAATATGGGTTTATTGATGAGCATCACACTCCCCACAGGGGCATCTCTCCTGGCACATCTTTGGCAAGAGGCATATGATACTCACTCTGCCTGAAAGCAGATCTTAAGACACTTGGACCAAGGAGACTGCCACTACCATGTCATCCATGTTCGCTGAGTGCTGGTGTAACGGGCGCACCGCTAGGAAGATGGATCCCCAGGTTGCGACGGCAGCAAGGAACTTCAAACTTATCGCCAAAGGTTTACACCAATGAACGAGTAAAGTAAATGGTAAAACTTAATATTGTTAAGCCGGATGCTTCACTCAATTAAGGTCGCGAGAGGATTGATTGTTGGAGTAGGAGAGTGCTCGCGTCAACTTTCAGGTAGTTTTATCTCATGCCAGAAACTCTCCTATCAGTTTACTCCAAAAATTGGAGCAGAGCCTTCTCCGCTAAGGGCGGTCCGACATGTCTCCGGGCACACCCTTCTGGCATGCATGTGTCAACAGACTCTAGTGGGCGTTCACCTGATGCGGTGATCGTTTCTGCGGTGCATTTCCATTTTGCCTGCCGGAGTGAAAACTTCTGCGCATCGGCGTCTTGCCAGTGGCTAACTGTCAAGGCAAGTCATGACCTGGACTATCTATGACACCCTTCCCATATGCATTGATCTCTACTTGACTGCGGAAGCTACCACGAGTGGTTTATCTATTTACTACTTAGGGGTCTCGAGCGTCTGGTGTCTTCCACAGGACACGGTAGTCCGGGAGTGATCCAATGGGCGCTACCCATGACCACTACGCCGCATCTACCTTACCTGTGGCAGGAATCATGCTTTTAGTGTCTCTCCACTTCCCGTTGAGAACCCATAGCGTTGGGGACACTTGCGGGCTTGGTAGGTGGAAAACTCTCCCAGTTACCCCGGCACCACCCGGGACTGCCTTCTGGACCCCCACGGTTAACATCCGTTAACCCTGTCAGTTTTGGTCCGTTTTACTCTGATCAACTTGGAGGAGGTACTCTACCTTCCACCGTATGCCCCCATGTATATCCCGCGAACAGCATACGATCGACTGGATGGCAGCGACGTATATGGTGTTGCAAGGAGCTCTGCAAAGGTTCCTCTTTCCCAGACTGCGCACAATTACACAACTGTTTGCCCATGATGTCCGAGCCTCAAGGCGGGGCCGGAGGAGTATGATAGCAACAATGTCTCCAATCGACAGCTTCACCCAAGCTACATAGCTCGCCCAATAGCATCCCCCGGAACTCTAGATTCCAGTATCATGCGTGGCTTCGTGTGACAAACATTCCAGTCAATTTTTCTGAACCAGGCGAGGGACTTCGTATTGAAAGGTAGGGTAACTCAGGACTTTGCACAGGGTAACCTAAGCCCCGGGGCAGGGTAACCTGCTCCTGAGGGTAGGGTAACCTTGTCCAGCGGACAAGATCACTTTGCCCTGTTACTCTGTCTATCCCGTCGCCGGCGATAGACATTTCAGACCTGTCTCCAGTTACCCGGCCTNACTCTTACATCTGTGTGAACTTTTGGCGATAAGTTTGAAGTTGTTTGGTGCGGTCGCAACCTTGGGATCCATCTTCCTAGGGGTGCCCCCGTTACACTCAGGTACTTCCTCTCAGTGGCGCTCTACCGGTTCAAAGAACACAGCCAACGCGGCATGTATCGACCAGAATCCTGGAAGTGCCGAAGCCGGTGGTCGGAAAGGAGCGGTAGGAGTCAGGGCTGAACTAGGGACGGTTAGGGGAACTGGTAAGGGAGTAGGTCTTGGGGCGGCTATGGGAGGTACTGGAGTTGCATCTGGCCATGTTGCAGGCAGAATATTACGGGCAGGGGTCTGACGAGAAGTTGGGTTCGGTGTATCTAGAGCCGTGATACCGTTCGGTTTAGACGTCCCTTTCCTTACTCGATGTCCTATCAGTTGGCCCGACCATCGTGTTACCCGAACGACTACAGGCAATTGAGGGAGGGACTGATAGGGAGCCTGTAGATGCCCTACGGAAGGAGGAAGTATAACTGTAGCCATCGCCGTTCAGGCTTTCCAACATGCGTATAACGATCGGGCTCAGGTACGCCCTCCATTTGTCGTCTCTGGCTCTCATGGCCAATTCCATGCTGCAGTGCTCGGGCTTGGTATGGCTGGGTGGGAGTGGGGGCGCGGCCTCTAATGTCAGTGCATCATTCTCAGCATCAATACTGCACCCTTCTTCGAAAGGGTTTTCCAACGCTGTCATCCGAGTCCTCAATGCCTGCTGATCCCTTATCATCCACCGGAATATCTCCTGCTGCACTTTTATCTATTCCACCGCTGCCGCATTGATCTGTTTCTGGAACACCCCCTGCCTCTAGATATTCCAGTTCATTAGTTCCTGTTTTCTTTCTTCAATCGACTTGGCTACCTCCTGGATGATATAAGGTTCAAGGAAGTGGCCAATTAGGACCCCTTGGGGTGGAGGAGGGGTCATGTTGTGGACCAGGGCAGGGTCTTGGAAGAATGAGAGCACCGTAGCGGGAGGGTCTGTAATCCTGAGGTCAAGGCATGTGGTCGGTAACTAAATAGGGTAGCCTCCAGAAGGAACTGATGACTATCCCTGTCAATACCTGGAACATCCACAAAAACCGACGTGCGAAATGTGTTGGTGGCATGTTGGTCAAGATCAAGGTCACAATCCGGGTTGGATTCCATTCTGGTTCAAAGTTCGGTACTAGCCATTGCGCTTTCCACCCAGGGCTATTTGTTCCAGACAAAGTTACCAGTATTCGCGCAAGGTCAGTGCCGAAGGTCGAAAACAATTAATCAGGAGAGGAGTTAAGTGAGGAGCTCGCTTAATGATACACTGTAATGGGGGCACCCCTAGGAAGATGGTTCTCAAGGTTGTAACCGCACTTAAGAACTTCAAACTTATCGCCAAAGGTGCACACGCATGTAAGAGTAAAGCAAATGGTAAAACTTAAGATCGTTACGCCTGATGCTTTACTCAATTAAGGTCTCAAGAGGATTGATTCTGGGAGCAGGAGAGTTTTCGCATAGGCTTTCAGGTAGTTTTATCTTATGCCAGAAACTCTCCTGGTTTTACTCCAACCATTGGAGCACACCCTTCTCCGCTAAGAGTGGCGCGACATGTCTCCGGGCACACCCTTCGGCCATGCATGTGTTGATACACTCTAGTGGGTGTTCACCTTATGGGGTTATCGTTTCTGCGGTGCATTTCCATTTTGCCCGCCGGAGTGAAAACTTCTGCACATTGGCATCTTGCCAGTGGCCAACAGTCCAGGCGCTGCATGAACTACACTATCTATGATACCTGTCCCATTTGCATTAATATCTACTTGGCCCTGGAAGCTACCGTAAGTATTTTATCTATCTACTATTCACGGTCTTCTGGCTTCCGGTGTCTTCCGCAGGGGACGGTAATCTGGAAGGGGTCCAATGGGCGCTACCCATGACTACTCCCTTGGACCCACCTTACCTGTCACAGGATTCATGGTTATAATGTCTCTGCACGTCCCTTCTAGAGCCTATGACATTTGGGACACTTTCAGGCTTGGTAGGTGTAAAACTGTGCTGGCTACCCCGGCACCACCCGGGACTACCTTCGGGACCCCCACGGTTAACTGCTCTTAACTCCGTCAGCCTGGGTCCGCTTTACTCCAAACAACTTGGAGGAGGTACTCCACCTTCCACCCTATGCTTTCTTGTATATCCTGCGAACAGCCTGTGGTCGACCGGACAGCAGCGACCTATACAGTGTTGCGCGCAGGTCTGCAAACTTTCCACATTGCTAGACTGCACATAACTACACCAACTGTTCCCCCATGACGTCCGGGCCTCAAGGCGGGGCCAGGGGGGTATGATAGGAATAATGTCCCCAATTTACAGCTTCTTCGGAGCTGCCCAGCTCGCCCAATAGCATCTTCCAGAACCCCAGATTGCAGTATTGTGCCTGGCTTTGCGTGACAAACATTCCGGTTATTTTTCCCACCCTCTGTGAGAAACTTTCTGTTGAAAGGTTGGGTAATTCAGGACTCGGGGCAGGGTAACCTGCTCCCGAGGGTAGGGTAACCTTGTCCAGCGGNCCCTTGGGAACATACCACCTGTTCTTGTACAGGAGTAAGCCCTCTTCCATCGTGAAATGTCGGTGGACCTCTTTGTCACCAGCAGCCGTTGCCTGCAGGACACTCCCGTACTCCTGGCCTTCGGTTATCGCTACCCGTGGTTGGTCCAAAAAGGAAGACTGGAGCGGTAATTCTTGGCACACCTGCACCACTTGTGGTCGCAAGGTGTCATGTTCCCGGCTCCCAACCCACTGTGCAGGGCGAAAGAACGACTATGGCGGAAACTCACGTGCCCTTCAGGTCGGGAGTCCCTATGCCGCGACAAAGTATCTGCCTTCTCATTCAACCATCCTTTTGAGTAAACCACCTGGAAGTTAAACGGTTGCAGGAACTCAGCCCAGCGCTGCTGCCTATGGTTAAGGAGCTTGGTACTGTTAAAGTACTCCAAATTCTTATGATCCATATAGATCACCAATTGGTCTGTTACTGAGTGTAGCAGGTGATCCCATTCCTTGAATGCCGCCATGATGGCAGTCATTTGCTTATCATGGACATCATAATTAATTCCCGCTGGGTGGAACTTCCCACTATAGTAGCCCACCGGATGCCATCTCTCATCGGCACAGAACTGGGAGAGGACGCCACCTAATGGGAAGTCACTAGCGTCGGTTTCCAGCCGGGTTGGCGGTTCTGGGTCAAAATGTGCTAGGATGGGTTGGGAGGTAAACGCCTCCTTCAAATGGTTGAAGGCCTGCTTATACACAGGTGTCCATTCCTATCGGACATCCTTCTTGGTCAAGTCTGTCAGCCGTTTCGCTATCTTGCTGAAATGCCCTATAAACCGGCAATAGAAGTTGGGAAAGTCCCTAAAGCTATGAACGTTGCCGACGCATGTCAGAGGTGCGCAATCCCTGATCGTGTGCACCTTCTGGGACCCCAGAGAGATCCCCATATTAGAGATCTTTTATGTGCAGAATTCAACCTCCCATTGGTGGAAACTGGGCTTCTTCATGCTTACACATAGTCTAGCTTGCCGCAATTTGTCCATCACACATCACACCATTGCGATATGCTCTTGCATAATTTCGGAGTAGATCAGGATATCATCCATGTAGGCAACAACTCCTTGATCCATGAGATCCCGAAAGACCTCCGTCATCATGCTTTGGAAAGTTACCGGGGCATTACACAACCCAAACGGCATGACCGTGTATTCATACACACCATATGTGCAGCAGAAGGCCATCTACCATTCCACACCTTCTGCTATCCTCGGAAGGTAGAAGCCGTTCTTCAAGTCCAACTTGGTGAACACAACGGCTTTTGCAAACCTATCTTGCAGTTCATTCATCAACGGTAGAGGATACTTGCTCTTTACCATGATTTTGTTCAGCTCTCAGTAATCTATTATCCCTCTTAATGTACTATCTGGTTTTGGCACGAGGAGGACAGGGGCAGCTGCCGAGGAACTGGAGTGCCGCAGCTTTCTCCTTCGTAGCATGGCATTGAAATATTCCCGCAGTGCCTTAACCTCCTTTTCCGATAACGGATAGATAGGCCCCAACAGAGGTTGAGTTCCGTGTTGCAACTCGATCATATGGCTATACTTCGCGTGCTCTGGTAGTGCCTCAATCTGTGCTTGACTGAAGATATCCCCATAGTCCTCATATTCTGGGAGTAGGTTAACCGTGATGTCGGCACCTTCCTCATCGGAGAATTGCACAATTCCCAACAGGCATACATTACTAGGGTCTTAGGCTAATAACCCTTCATCAGTCATGAATACTAACCACCCCTGCTCTGCCAGGCGGTTAGCCTTGCAGAGATCTGAGCGCCAGGTCAGTGATTCCGACTTCCAATCTATGTCCAGGTTAAGGTCTCTCAACCCAGGGGTAGTTAGGTACCCACCCACTTTAGTGTTCGGCATATCCGCGACTTCAAAGCGCATCTCATTGTGGTGGTTACCTATCTTCCTCTCTAATGACTTGGTCTAGTGCAGACCTGACCCGGGAAAGTGATTACCGCTAGTGTCGCTTATTGGCATGTGTACCTTTCGTCGTTCACACGGTGCCTGAGTCTGCTGAACCTATCAGCTCGCAAGCACCGGCCCAGTAGCTCCACCATCGAGTAGCAGGAGCGCCTCCGGGCTTACCTGGCTAGCCCCTCTCTTCCAGTCTAACTTGACCCGCAGGTGGATAGACTTGGTATGACGAGGCAAGTTGTTAGGCTTCTGCCTCTTTGCTTGTTCTGGGGATGTAGTCATCTTGGCTTACTGAATCCTTTTAATCTCTTGCCTTTCGACACAAGAGTGGCCACAAAAGGTCAGTAAACGTTAAGACATTGGCGTTCATCTCTTATCAATAGCTGGGGCGTTTACTATCATGCCAGCATGATTTCGGGTACTAAACTCTCTTCTGGTAAACATGAAAATAGCAGCACTTATTTGATCAAGTCCAGCCTGAACAAATTCTGCTTGCACTAATCATAACAACTTTTTTCCCGAGGTGGGTAGATGTCCGCTGTCGGATGGGTTCCAAGTGAAGGAGACTTGCTTCCCCGATGTCGAGCATTGCCTCGAGCAGGACCTTACCCAGCCCCAACCGAAATAATGTCCTATGACTTGCCCATCCAGCTAAGGAAATCCTGAAAGAAATACGTATAACTAGGGCAAAGGAAATAACCAGTAACCAAACTCAGGAGAGATAGCCCAGCCCACCTTGCACGGCCCGCAATATCTAACTGCCCACACCACGTGGGTGTAGTCAGTATCAGTGTCGTTTACATAGTAGATGGGTACTTACCCATCTCCGAAGCCACGTACATGGCTCATGTCCGTCTATCCCTCAGGGGTCTATCGCTGCAGGTTAATAATGGTATACCTTAACTAGAATGGGTTCTTACCTATTCCGAGCTGTCAGTATCAACCTCCATGATCCAAGGTGATGCCTGGCGGACTTCAAGCATCTTTGACGAGGGAGCCGGAAGGGGCACTTTAATGCACTTTAGTCGCTGGTCCATTCCCGTGGGCGTGTTTACCGGGGCTGACGGTTTCCACCCATGGGCCTGTTTGGATGAACTAATGACTGGGCCCGTCGCGGTACACAATCTCCAAAAGTGACCTCTTTGACCAGACTTGTTCCACCTGTTGTACTTCCTCCAGCATTTGATCAAAGTCGACGGGATTTCCCTATGTGCTATTGCATACTCACAAGTCGCCGGCTTTGCCTGGTTCCCCGCATTGAAATTAGTAGCTTTGGCAGACCCCTGGTTTGGTCTGCGCAAACCTTTTTCCTTCTTCTGGAACCTGCCCGATGTCAGGGATCCATCCTGCTTCTTATCAGCGGGATGAGACCAGGGGGCTGGGTGGATGCCGTGGTTACTGCACCGGTTGTTGTCCTCCAGTGATTCCCCGATCTTCCGGAGATGATCAAGGTACTCATTCAGGTCGGTCGGATGGGGTTCCTTAAATGCCCATGCATTCCAAACATCTTGTGTGATGCCTGATCGAACCTGGTCTTGTATCTGTACTGGATCTGTATAGCTAAGCTTATATACATAATCAATTATCTCATCCGGGTACTCATCGATGTGATGGGGCTTCATCACAAGGTCACGCCACTCAAGAAGGGATCGATGTCGCTTGGCCTGGTCTTCACTGAAACTTCATTCCAGTTGTTCTCGGAACGCTTTTTTAGGTCCCTAAGGAGGTTGCTGTCTTGGACAGGGACGCCAGTCCCCTTGGCGGCTTTCTGGTTAATGTGCCCATGCAACCCGAGATACCATGTCTAGGTAGAGTCTTCAACAAGGGGGATCACCAAGTTTACCTTATCCATGTCAGTTAAGTTGCAACCCGTAAAGTATTCAAACTTGACCTCTAGCCCGGTAAGGAAGCTCGCGAGTTCTGTAACTTTGCCCTTAAGTGGAGGGATACCACAAAGATTCTCCGGCTTCTTGTGCCAGTGTCCTGGTATTGGCCTAGAAGCCGAACCAGTAGCCCACAGGGCTCCCGCCAACCTCCTGGCCTGGCGATCCCACTGTTGTTTCTTCATGTTGCTTCAGTCCGCCTTGCGCGCACTGAGAAAGGGGGTCAAATCCGGGAGAGAATCTCGATCGTTATCATTATCCGGGCTGTCATGGTCAGAATCCCCTGGATCTCCCCCTGCGCCCGCCGTACCATGTCCAGGTGGTGCACTTCCGTCGCCGCTACCTCTGGTCTTCCCGCCTTGGGATTCACGGGGTCTATTGTACTTGTCAAACCGTTTCTCCTGGCCATCCTGGTTACCACCCTGGTGGTGGTGAGCCCCTGATGATCCTTATCCCGACAGTGGAACAGGGCGTTGCCCACTCTCAGGAGTTGGGTTGGGCACCGTCTTTGTTATCCGCGGAAAAGACTGTAACTCGGGACAACTCAACAGTTGCATCGGGGGGCCAGCATGCCTCCATGACCCACAGTACCCACATGTTGGTTGTCCATCTCCTTCTTTCTGCCTCCTTCTATGTCTCACTGGGGTCCCTTGTCCCTTTCTACACCCATAGGAGTGGTAATGAATCCACCCCATCTGGGTCTCTTCTGACTTACAGCCTAACAGACAGAACCTGTCTTGGCTGTGCGAATCGCCACTGGTGATGGTGCAGAGACTGGCTGGAAGACTTGGCTGCAAGGGTGCTGTGCGGATAACTGGTGCGCAAGGAATGGAGCGAGCAGGAGTCCCAGGCCCGGGCATTGGAGTCCCTCGTGACGGAGCCATGGGTGTTTGCTGCGCCTGGCGTTTTACCTGTTCGAAGAATTCAGGTGGCGCAGCATGCAGTGGCCGGAACCCTGCGGTAGCCGATACCACTGGTGGGAATGCTGTGGCAGGGAAGGTGTCTGGAGCGGGCAACCAAACTGGCAGAGGTGTAGGTCTTGGGGTGGCGATGGGAGGTACAGGAGTTGCAACGGAAGCTGTTGCAGGGGAAATGTTGTAACGACCCAGCCTACATGAGCTATGCCAAACGGAACCTATACCCATACACGTAGCCAGGAGGCGAACTGGTAGGAACCGGCAGGCAAGTAAGTACTTGATCTATGGAGACCCGATGGCCAGGGCTCCAAGAATGAACACAATTGGCTGGTCAGGGAGTTAGGTACCTGGATACACTCTGGAGTGGTGTCAGGGCACTTAGGGAGTTATGAAGGGGCGGTTGCGCAGCTAGGCCGGGTAACTGGAGACAGGTCGGCAAGGTCTATCGCCAGGGACGGGATAGGCAGGGTAACCGGGAAAAGTTAACTGGTCCGCTGGACAAGGTTACCCAACCCTCGGGATCAGGTTACCCTGCCTTGGGGCTTGGGTTACCGTGCCCAGAGTCTTCGGTTACCTTACCTGTCAATACGAAGTCCCTCCAGGAGTTTGGGAAAATTGACTGGAATGTTTGTCACACGAAGGCATGCATGATACTGGAATCTGGGGTTCCGGGGGATGCTATTGGGCGAGCTACGGAGCTTCGAGGAGGCTGTAAATTGAACACATTATTCCTATCATACCTCTCCAGTCCCGCCTTGAGCCCCGGACCCTCATAGGCAAACGGTTATGTAGTTGTGTGCGGTCTAGCAAAGAGGAATCTTTGGAGACATGCTTGCAAAACCGTATACGTCGCTGCCGTCCGGTCGACTGTAAGCTGTTCGCGGGATATACAAGGCGGCATAGGGTGGAAGGTGGAGTACCTCCTCCAAGTTGTTCAGGGTAAAACGGACCAAAACTGGGGGAGTTAACGGGTGTTAACCGTGGGGGTCCCAAAGGTAGTCCCGGGTGGTGCCGGGGAGACTGGGACAGTTTTTCACCTACCAAGCCTGAACGTGCTCCCAACGATATAGGCTCTGAAAGGGAAGTGCGGAGACACTAAAAGCATGATTCCTACCACAGACAAGGTAGATCTGAGGTAGTCGTCAGGGGTAGCGCCCATTGGGTCACTCCCGGACTACCATGCCCTGCGAAGTCCATGGAAGCCAGAGACCAGTAAATAGTAAATAGATAAACTGCTCACGGTAGCCTCTGGAGTCAAGTAGAGATCACTGGATATGGCAAGGGTATCATAGATCGTGTGGTTCATGAGGTGCCTTGACTGTTAGCCACTGGCAAGACACCGCTGCGCACAGGTTTTCACTCTGGCGGGCAAAATGGAAATGCACCGCAGAAACGATAACCGCATAAGATGAATGCAGACTAGAGTCTGTCGACACATGCATGCCCGAAGGGTGTGCCAGGAGAGGTGTTGGACCACCCTTAGCGGAAAAGGGTGTACTCGAATGGTTGGAGTAAACTGATGGGGGAGTTTCGGGCATAAGATAAAACTACCTTAAAGTCTATACGAGAAATCTCCCACTCCAACAATCTATCCTCTCGCGAACTTAATTCAGGGAAGCATCTGGCTGCACGATATTAAGTTTAACCGTTTACTTTACTCTTACATCTGTGTCAACTTTTGGCGATAAGTTTGAAGTTGTTCAGTGCAGTCGCAACCTTGGGATCCATCTTCCTAGGGGTGCCCCTGTTACAGTATATCGTTAAGCGAGCTCCTCGCTTAACTCCTCTCCTGATTAATTGTTTCCGACCTTCGGCACTGACCTTGCGTGAATACTGGTAACTTTGTCTGGAACAAATAACCCTGGGTGGAAAGCGCAATGGCTAGCACCGAACTTCGAACCAGAATGGAATCCAACTCGGATTCAGACCTTGACCTTGACGAGAACACTGACAACAGGTTTCGTGCATCAGTTTTTGCGGATGTTCACGGTACCGACTGGGATGCCCACTAGCTGCTCTTGGAGGCCGCTCCTATTCAGTTACCTGCTAAAGGTCTTGACCTCCTATTTACCGACCCTCGTGCCGTGGCGCTGTCATTTTTCCAAGACCCTACCCTAGTCCATAACATGCTCTCTCCCCCGCTGCACGGAGTTCCCTTTAGGGAGTTCTCCCGCTTATTCATCCAACCTTACATCGTCCGGGAAGTAGCCAAGTCGATTGAGGAAGCGAAGTGGGAACTGAAGAACTGGAACAACCAGTAGCAGCTGGTGTTCCGAACACGGATCACTACGGCAGTGGTGGAATGGATGAAGGTGCAGCAGGAGGCATACCTGCGGATGAGAAGGGATCAGCAGGCATTGAAGACTCGGATGGGAGCCTTGGAAAAGGCTTTTGAGCGGGAGTAGAGTATTGATACTGAGAATGATGTACTGATGTTAGAGGCTGCACCCCCACTCCCGCTCATCCATACCAAGCCCCAGAATTTCGGTATGGAGTGGGCCATAAGAGACAGAGATGACCGGTGGAGGGCATACTTGAGGCCAATCGGTATACGGATGTTGGAAAGCCTGAAAGGTGTGGGCTACAGTTATACCTCCTCATTCTCAAGAGCATCTACAGGCTCCTTGTCGGTCCTCCCTCAATTGCCCGCAGTAGGTCGGGGAGCCCAACAGTCGGGCCAACCAATGGACGTCATATAAGGAAAAGGATGTCCAAACCGCAGGGTGTTACGGTACCAGATACATCAGACTCTACTCCTTGTGCGACCCCGGCTCCAAACATTTCCCCTGCAACACCTTCAGTTGCAACTCCCGTACCTCCCATCGCCATACAAAGACCCACACCTCTGCCAGTTTCATTGCCCGCTCCAGATACCTTCCCTCCCGCAGCATTCCCACCAGCAGTATCGGCTACCCCTGGGTTTCGGCCACTGCGCGCAGCGTCACCTGGATTCTTGGAACAGGTCAGACCCCAGGAGGGGGGAACACCCATGGCTCCGCCATAAGGGACTCCAATCCCCGGGCCTGGGACGCCTGCTCGCTCTGTTCCTTGGGCACCGGTCGTCCCCATGGCACCCGCGAAGCCAAGTCTTCCCGCGGGTCTCCACACCATCACAAGTGGCGATGCGGACAGCCAAGATGAGTTCTGTCTATCGGGCTGTAAGTCAGACGAGATGCGGATGGGGTGGATTCATCACCACTGCTATGGGTGTAGGAAGTGACCACGGACCCCGGTGAGGCATAGAAGGAGGCAGAAAGAAGGAGACGGACGACCGACATGTGGGCACTGTGGGTCATGGACTCTTGGTGGCCCCCCGATGCAACCCTAGTGTTGTCCTGAGTTGCAGTCTGTTCTGCAGATAACACAGACGCCGCCCAACCCAACTCCTGAGGGTGGGCGACGCCCTGTTCCACCACCGGCATCAGGACCATCAGGGGCTAACCCCACGGAGGATCGTAACCAGGATGGCCAGGGGGAATGGTTTGATGGGTATGATAGACCGTGCGAATCCCCAGGCGGGAACACCAGAGGTAGTGGGGATGTCAATGCCCCACCTGGGGGTGGTACGGTGGAAGCAGGTGGAGATCCATGGGACTCTGACCATGACAGCTGGGATGATGATGGCGATGGAGATTCTCTCCCAGATTTGACCCCCTTCCTTGCTGCTCGCAAGGATGACTGGAGCAAGGAGAAGAAACCACAGTGGGATCGCCGGGCCAAGAGGCTGGCGTGAGCCCTCAGGGGTACTGGTTTGTCTTCTAGGCCAACACCAAGACAGCGGCAGAAGAAGCCGGAGAAGCTGAGTGGCAGCGCTCCATTCAAGGGCAAAGTTACAGAACTCTCGAGCTTCTTGACCTGCCTAGAGGTCAAATTTGAATACTTTACGGATTGCAAGGTAACCGACATGGACAAGGTAAACTTGGTGATCCCTCTTCTGAAAGACTCCGCCCAGGCCTGGTATCTGGGGTGGCATGGGCGCATTAACAAGGAAGCCGCCAAGCGTACCGGTGTCCCTGTCAAAGATAGCAACCCCTTACGGACATGGAAAGGGTTCCAAGAACGACTGGAACGAAGTTTCAGCGGACAGCAGGCCGAGCGAGATTGATCCCTTCTCGTGTGGCGAGACCTTGTGATGAAGCCCCATCACATCGATAAGTACCTGGATAAGATAATTGATTATGTGTATAAGCTTAGCTATACAGATCCAGTACAGGTATGAGACAAGGTTCGATCAGGCATCACCCAAGAGGTTCGGAATGCGTGGGCACTTCAGGAGCCCCATCTGACCGACCTGAATGAGTACCTTGATCTTATCCGCAAGGTTGGGCACACCCTGGAGGACAACAACCGGTTCAGCAACCGTGTCATCCACCCAGCCCACCGGTCTCAACCCACTGAGAAAAAGGAGGATAGACCATCAACATCGGGCAGGTTCAAGAAGAAGGAGAAAGGTTCCCGCAGACCAAACCAGAGGTCTGCCAAACTTACTAATTTCAATGCAGGGAAAGAGGCAAAGCTGGCAACTTCTGAGTAGGCAATAGCACATGGGGAAATCCCCTTGACTTTGACCGAAGGTCGGAGAAAGTACAACTAGGGCACCATGTGTGGACAAAGTGGTCACTTCTGGAGAAAGTGTACCGCCACATCCCCAGTCGTTAGTTCATTCAAACAGGCTCGTGGGTTGAAACGGTCAGCCCCGGTAAGCGAGCCCACAGGGACCGACAAGCGGCGGACGGGCATTGAAGCGCCACCTCCAGTTTCCTCGTCAAAGATACTTGAAGTCTGCCAGGCATGACCTGAGATCATGGAGGTTGATACGGACGGATCTGAATAGGCAGGAACCCATTCTGTTTAAGGTGTAACCTTATTAACCCATAGCCATAGACCCCTGAGGGATAGATGGATATGAGCCACGGAAGTGGCTTCGGAGATGGGTAAGTACCCTTCTACTGCATAGGCGACCCTGATACTGACTACACCCAGATGGTGTGGGCAGGTAGATGTTACGGGCCGTGCGCGGTGGACTGGGCTGTCTCTCCTTTGTTGGGTTTCTGGTTATTTCCTTTGTTGTAGTTATACCCATTCCTTTCAGCATTTCCTTAGCTGGAGGGGCAAGTCATAGGACATTATTTTGGTTAAGGCTGGGTGAGGTCCCGCTAGAGGAGAAGCTCGACATGGGGGAAGCAAGGCTGCTTGGCCTGGAACCGATCCGACAGCGGACATCTACCCACTTCGGGAACAATCTGTTATGTTTAGTACAAACGGAATTGGTTCAGGCTGGACTTGATCAAATAAATGATGCTATTGCCAAGTTTACCTGAGGAGGGCTTAGTACCCGAAATCATCCTGGCGTGATAGTAAACACGCAAGCTATTGATAAAAGATGAATCACAGTCCCTTAACGTTTACCGACCCAGTGTGGACACTCTTGTGTCGAAAGGCGAGAGACCGAAGGGAATTACTAAGCTAAGATGACCAAGTTACCAAGACAAGCGAAGAGGCAGAAGCGTGACCAGTTGCCTCGTCATACTAAGTCTATCCACCTGCGGGTTAAGTTAGACTGGAAGATAGGGGCTAGACAGGTTAGCGCGGAAGCACTCCGGCTGCTCGATAGTGGAGCTACTGGGCTGGTGCTTAGTAGCCGAGGGGTTAAGCAGACTTGGGCACCATGTGTACGACGAAAGGTACACGTGCCAATAAGCGACGCTAGCGATAATCACACTCTGGGTGTCAGGTCTACACTATACCAAGTTATTAGAGATGTGGATAGGTGACCACCTCAGTGAGATGCACTTCGAAGTCGCAGATATGCCCGACACCAAGGTGGATGGGTACCTACCTAGGTCTTGGTTGAAAGACCATAACCCGGACATAGATTGGCAGACCAGATCACTAACCTGGCGCTCAGATCTCTGCAAGGTTAACTGCCTAGCAGAGCAGGGGTGGTTAGTGTTCATGACCGATGAAGAGTTACTAGCTGGGGACCCTAGTAAGCTGTACCTATTGGGCATTGTGCAATTCTCCGATGAGGAAGGTGCCGACATTACGATTAAGCTACTACACGAGTAAAAGAACTATGGGGATATCTTCAGTCAAGAACGGATTGAGGCATTACCGGAGTACTCGAAGTATGACCATACGATCGGGTTGTAACCTGGAACTCAACCTCCGTTTGGGCCTATCCATCCGTTATCGGAAAGGGAGCTTAAGGCACTCCGTCAATATCTAAATGACATGCTGCAAGCGGGAAAGCTACGGCGATCCAGTTCCTCAGAAGCAGCCCCTATCCAGTTCGTGCCAAAACCGGATGGCACATTAAGACTGGTAATAGATTACCGAGGGCTAAACCAAATCACGGTGAAGAGCAAGTATCCTCTACCATTGATGAATGAGCTGCGCGATAGGTTAGGAAAAGCCGTTGTGTTCACCAAGTTGGACTTAAAGAATGGCTACTACCTTCTGAGGATGGCAGAAGGTGAGGAATGGAAGACGGCCGTCTGGTGCAGATATGGGCTGTATGAATACACAGTCATGCTGTTTGGGTTGTGTAATGCCCCGGCAACCTGCCAAAGCATGATAAACGCAGTCTTTCGGGATCTTGCGGGTAATGGAGTCATCGTGTGCATGGATGACATCCTGATCTACTCCGAAACTACGGAAGAGCACGTCACAATCCTGAGCTGTGTGATGGAGAAATTGCGGAAAGCTGGACTGTATGTAAGTATGAAGAAGTCCAGTTTCCACCAACGGGAGGTTGAATTCCTCGGATACAAGATCTCCGATATGGGAATCTCTATATTGTCGGAGAAGGTGTAGACAATCAGAGATTGGGCTCCTCCGACATACATCGTCGACGTTCAAAGCTTTATGGGCATTGCCAACTTCTACCGTCGGTTCATAGAAGGGTTCAGCAAGACAGTGAAACCTCTGACGGACTTGACCAGGAAGGATGTGCAATGGGAATGGACACTGGCATGTCAGCAGGCCTTTAACCATTTGAAGGAAGCGTTCACATCGAAACCTATCCTAGCACATTTTGACCCTGAATGACCAATCTGACTGGAAACCGACGCTAGTGACTTTGCATTAGGAGCCGTTCTCTCGCAGTTCTGTGAAGATAAGAGATGGCATCCAGTGGCCTACCATAGTAGGAAGTTTCACCAAGCGGAGATTAATTATGATGTCCATGACAAGGAAATGACGGCCATCGTGGCGGCATTCAAGCAAGGGGATCATTTGCTATGCTAGGTAACGGACCAGTTGGTGATCTATACAGATCATAGGAATTTGGCGTACTTCAATAGTACCAAGGTCCTTAACCGAAGGGAGCACCGCTGGGCTGAGTTCCTGCAACCGTTTAACTTCAAGGTGGTTTACTGTGAAGGACGGTTGAATGAGAAGGCAGATGCTTTGTCACGACGTAGGGACTACCGCCCTGAAGGGGGAGTGATTTGCCGCCGCAGTCATTTTTCCGCCACGGACAGTGGGTTGGAAGCCAGATATGGGACATCTTGAGAGCACAAGTGTTGCAGGTGTGCCAAGGATTTCGGCTCCAGTCTTCCTTTCTGGATCAACTGCGGCTAGCGATAACGGAAGACCATGAGTAGTCAAGAATCCTCAAGGCAACAGCTGCTGGTAACAAAGAGGTCGACCGACATTTCAGGATGGAAAAGGGCTTACTCCTCTACAAGAACGGGTGGTATGTTCCCCAGGGTCAGAATCTGAAGCAGACAATCATGAAGGCAGAACATGACTCCCAAATCGCAAGACACTTCAGGACTTACAAGACCATTGGCAGGGTTAGGGCTAACTTCTATTGGCCTAAAATGGATGAGCACATCACAGACTACGTGCAAACATGTGATGCGTGCCAAAGAAATAAATCCATCAGGCACAAGAAGTGCAGGCTGCTGGAACCTATTGATGTTCCTATGCGGCCGTGGACAGCGATTTCAATGGATTTCATTCTAGCGCTGCCAGAGTCCAAAGGGTATACCAAGATCTGGGTCGTAGTAGACAGATTCTCGGAAATAGCCCATTTCATACTCCTGACCACGGAGGTACCTATCAAGGAGCTTGCCTTGATATTCCGGAAGGAAGTTTGGTGCCTTTATGGACTCCGCGAGTCAATCATCTCTGACCCTGATAGCCGATTCACATCCAAGTTCTGGATGAGTCTAATGCACTTGTTGCAAGTGAAACTAAATGTTTCGACTGCATTCCACCCTGAGACTGATGGGCAAACTGGGAGGGTTAATCAAACACTGAAGCAGTACTTGCATAGTTACTGTTCCTACCAACAAGATGATTGGGTTTCGCTGTTACCACTAGGGCAGTATGCATACAACACCTCAACATCAGAATCCACCAGGTCGTCACCTTTTGAGATCAACCATGGGTTTAACCCAAGGACAAACCCGGGCGTGTATCGTGTCTGAGAACCAGGGAATACACCCTAGTAGTGAGGTCTTCGTTAAGGAAGGGGAAAGAACCTGGGCGGAGATTCGAGAAACGATCCAATGGGCACAGGCAAGGCAATGGCAATGGCATGACCAGGAAACGTTGCCATTACCGGACAAGGTCACTCGGGAGGATGGGGCTGCTGGGCAGGCAAAGAAAGTGGACCGCGTGATAGTGAACCGAAAAAACATCCGCACGAAGTGTCCAAGTAGGAAGCTGGACCACCGGATGTTTGGGCCTTTCGTGGTCAAACGTCGGTGGGGTAACCAAGCCTACGAACTCCAATTGCCCTCTGGATGGAGCATCCACCCGGTTTTCAATATCACATTGCTCGAACCCTGTCGCGAGGAGCTAGAGGCAGGTAGGGTAAAGGAAGCGCCCACCCCGGAACTTGTAGACAACGAGCCCACTAACGTTATCGAAGCTGTTGTGGACAGTCGGTGGTGCAGAGAAGCAAAGGCGAAGTTTCCGTCACGCTTTGTCCAGTACCCGGTTTCATGGGAAGGCTACAGGGCTGAGGCGAATTCATGGGAGCCCTATGAGATGCTAGAAGGGACAGGCTTCCAGGCCATTTGGGATTTTCACCAAGGATATCCATCCAAGCCCAGAGACCATAGGGTCGGGCGGGAATCGAGTCGTGGGAATCAGAGACGACCCTAACAGTCAGGGACGGACGGTAGGGAAGAGGGGAGTGATGTAACGACCCAGCATACATGAGCTATGGCAAACAGAACCTACACCCATACAGGTAGCCAGGAGGCGAACTGATAGGAACCGGCAGGCAAGTAAGTACTTGACCTATGGAGACCTGATAGCGCGGGCTCCAAGAATAAACACAATTGGCTGGTCAGGGACTTAGGTACCTGGTTACACGTTGGAGCGGCGTCCGCGCACTTAGGGACTTACGAAGGGGCAGTTGCTCAGCTAGGGCGGGTAACTGGAGGCAGGTCAGAAAGGTCTATCGCCGGCGACGGGATAGACAGGGTAACAGGGAAAAGTTAACTTGTCCCATGGACAAGGTTACCCCACCCTCAGGATCAGGTTACCCTGCCTTGAGACTTGGGTTACCCTGCCCAGAGTCCGGAGTTACCTTACCTTTCAATACGAAGTCCCTCCTGGAGTTTGGGAAGATTGACTGGAACGTTTGTCACGTGAAGCCATGCATGATACTGGAATCTGGTGTTCCGGGGGATGCTATTGGGCGAGCTACGTAGCTTCGAGGAAGCTGTAAATTGAAGATATTATTCCTATCATACCCCTCCAGTCCCGCCTTGAGCCCCGGACGTCATGGGCAAACGGTTGTGTAGTTGTGTGCAGTCTAGCAAAGAGGAATCTCTAGAGACATGCTTGCAACACCAAATACGTCGCTCCCGTCCAGTCGACCGTAAGCTGTTCGCAGGCTATATAAGGGGTCCTAGGGTGGAATTTGGAGTACCTCCTGTAAGTTGTTCAGAGTAAAACGGACCAAAGCTGGCGGAGTCAACAGCTGTTAACCATGGGGGTCCCAAAGGTAGTCCCGGGTGGTGCCAGGGTGACAGGGAAAGTTTTACACCTACCAAGCCTGAACGTGCTCCCAAAACTATAGGCTCTGAAAGGGAAGTGCAGAGACACTAAAAGCATGATTCCTACCATGGATAAGGTAGATCCGAGATAGTGGTCATGGGCAGGGCCCCTTGGATCACTCCCTGACTACCATGCCCTGCGGAAGTCCCCGGAAGCCCGAGACCAGTAAATAGTAAATAGATAAACCGCTCATGGTAGCCTCCGGAGTCAAGTAGAGATCAATGCATATGGGAAGGGTGTCATAGATAGTCTAGTTCATGAGGTGCCTTGACTGTTACCCACAGGCAAGACACCGATGCGTAGAGGTTTTCACTGTGGCGGGCAAAATGGAAATGAACTGCAGAAACACTAAACGCATAAGGTGAACGCTGACTAGAGTGTGTCGACAAATGCATGCCCGCAGGGTGTGCCTGGAGACTTGTCGGACCACCCTTTAGCGGAGAAGTGTGTACTCGAATGGTGGCAGTAAACTGATAAGGGAGTGTCTGGCATAAGATAAAACTACCTGAAAGTCTATGCGAGAACTCTTCTACTCCAACAATCAATCCTCTTGAGACCTTAATTGAGTGAAGCGTCAGGCTTAATGATATTAAGTTTTACGGTTTACTTTACTCTTACATCTGTGTGAACTTTTGGTGCTAAGTTTCAACTACTTCGGTGCGGTTGCAACCTTGGCATCCATGTTCCTCGTGGTGCCTCCATTACAAAGGTTGGGGGCCGGGTTCAGACGCGGAGTAGGACCTGGGGTATCTGGCACCGTGATGCCCCGTGGTTTGGACGTCCTTTTCCTTACTTGACCTGCCTCACTTGGCCCAACCGTTGGGCTGCCCGACCTACTGTGGGCAATTGAGGGGGGGACTGACAGGGAGCCTGTAGATGCCCTGGAGAAGGAGGAGGTATAGCTGTAGCCTTCACTTTTCAGGCTTTCCAACATCCATATACCCATTGGGCTCAGGAATGCCGTCCACTGGTCGTCTCTGGCTCTCATGGTGGACTCCATACCGAAGTTCTTGGGCTTGGTATGGACATGTGGGAGCGGGGCGTGGCCTCTCACATTAGGACATCATTGTCAGCATCAATACTATACCCTCCTTCCAAAGCCTTTCCCAATGCTACCATAGCAGTCTTCAATGCCTGCTGATCCCTTATCATCCGCAGGCATGCCTCCTGCTGCACCTTCACCCATTCCCCCGCTGCTGTAGTGATGTGTGTTCGGAACACCTGCTGCTGCTGGGTGTTCCCGTTCCTCAGTCCCGCCTTCACTTCCGCAATTGCCTTGGATACTTCCTGGGCGATGTAAGGTTGGATGAATTTGTGTGAGAACTCGCTAAAGGGAACCCGGCGTGGCGCGGGATGCAGCATGTTATGGAGAAGGACAGGGTCTTGGAAAAATGGGAGCGCAGCAACATTAGGCTCTGGAACCAGGAGATCACGACATTCAATGGGTAACTGAATAGGAGCGGCCACCAGGAGCAGCTGGTGGCCATCCCAGTCGATACCGTGAACATCCGCAAAAACTGATACAAATAATGTTCTGGCGCTGTTCTCGTCAAGGTCAAGGTCTGAATCTGAGTTGGATGCCATTCTGGTTCGAAGTTCTGAACTAGCCATTGCGCTTTCCACCCTGGGCTACTTGTGCTAGACAAGGTTATCAGTATTCATGCAAGGTCAGTGCCGAAGGTCGGAAACAATTAATCAGGAGAGGAGTTAAGCAAGGAGCTCTCTTAACAATATACTGTAATGGGGGCACCCCTAGGAAGATGGATCCCAAGGTTGCGACTGCACCGAACAACTTCAAACATATCGCCAAAAGTTCATAACAATGTAAGTGTAAAGTAAAAGGTAAAACTTAGTATCGGTAACGCTGATGCTGGACTCAATTAACCTCTCGAGAGGATTGATTGTTGGAGTAGGAGAGTTCTCGCATAGACTTTCAGGTAGTTTTATCTTATGCCGGAAACTCCCCCATCAGTTTACTCCAATTATTCGTGCACACCTTTCTCGGCTAAGGGTGGTCCGACACGTCTCTGGGCACACCCTGGAGGCAGGCATGTGTCGGGACACTCCACTCGGCGTGCACCGTATGCGGTTGTCGTTTCTGTAGTGTATTTGCACTTTGTTTGCCCGGGTGAAAACTTTCCCCTATTGGTGTCTCACCAGTGGCTAACAGTTTAGGTAGCTCTTGAACTGGACTATCTATAACACCCTTCCTACATGCATTGATCACTACTTGACTCCGGAAGCCACCATGAGCAGTTTATCCATTTACTATGTATGGGTCTCAGGTTTCCAGTCTCTTCCGCCAGACACGGTAGTCCGGGAGTACTCCAAGGCGTGCTACGCATGACCGCTACTGCGCATCTACCTTACCTGGGTTCGGCATCATGATTTTAGTCTCTCCGCACTTCCCTTTCAGAGTGTATAGCGTGGGAGATATCTTTGGGCTTGGTTGGTGTAAAACGCTCCCAGTCACCCCAGCACCACCCGGGACTACCTGGGTGGCCCCCATGGTGAACACCCGTTAACTCTGTCAGTTTTGGTCTGTGTTACTCTGAACAACTTACAGGAGGGACTCCACCTTCCACCCTATGCCCCCTTGTGTATCCCGTGGAGAGCTTACGGTCAACCGGACGGCAGCGACGTATACGGTGTTGCAAGTATGTCCGTCAAGATTCCTCCATGCTAGACCCCCCAGAACTACACGACGATTTGACCATGACGTCTGGGCCTCGAGGGGGCGGCCCGAGGGGTATGATAAGAATAAGGTGTCCAATTTACAGCTTCATCGAAGATGCGTAGCTCGCCCAATAGTATCCGATGGAACTCTAGAGTCCATCATTATGAATGGCTTCGTGTGACAAACATTCCTGCCAATTGTGCCGAACTCCCCATCGGACTTCATATTGAAAGGTAGGGTAACTCAGGACTTTGGGCAGGGTAACCTGATCCCGAGGGTATGGTAACCTTGTCCAACGGACATCCCAACTTTTGCCTGTTACCCTGTCTATCCCGCAGCCGGGGATAGACATTTCTGCCCTGTCTCCAGTTAGCCGGCCTAGCTGAGTAGATGCCCCTTCAGAAGTCCCTAAGTACGCTGACACCCATCACGGGTGTATGCAGGTACCTAAGTCCCTGACCAGCCAATTCCGTTCATTCTCGGAGCCCATGCCATTGGGTCTCCACTGGTCAAGTACTTACTTGCCTGCCAGTTCCTACCAGTTCGCCTCCTGGCTACCTATATGGGTATAGGTTCCGTCTGCCATAGCTCATGTATGCTCGGTCATTACATCCAGGTTGAAATTTGCCACCTGGAGGTTGTCTCATAGAAGCAGGTGATGATCCGAAAACCCCTGACCATGACAGTTCCGAAGATGCTGATGCCAAGTCTCTCCTTGATTCGACCCCCTTCCTTGCTGTGTGTAAGAATCATTGGAGCAACAAGAAGCAAGGACAGCGGGACCGGCAAGCTACGAAGATAATGTACGAAATACAGAGCGGAACGACAGCACAGCCATCCCTCAGACTGTGCCAGAAGAAGCTGGAAAACCTTAGTGGCATTCCGACATTTAAGAGAAAGGTCATCAAACCCGCCATGTTCCGGATGCTGGTGAAGAGTAAGTTCGAGTACTTTGCCAGCTGCAGGTTGACCGATATGGATCAGGAAAACCTGCTGATACCTCTTTTCGCAGACTCCACCCAGGCAGAGTATTTAGAGCTGCACTCCTACATCTATCAGCAGGCAGCCAAGGGTCCTGCAGTTCTAGCTAAGTCTAGTGACCTATTGAGAAGAGGGTCAGGATTCTTGGAATGGCGTAAAGGAACTTTTGGTGGTGACCAAGTGGAACGAGACCGATCCCTTCTTCAGTGGCATGATCTGGTGATGAAGCCACACCACCTTGCTGAGTACCTAGATAAGATTATTGACTACATGTATAAGCTTAGCTATATAGACCCCGTGCAGGTGCGAGATAGGATGTGGTCGGGCATTACCCAAGAGGTTTGCAATGCGTGGGCACTCGACAGGCTCCATCCAACTGCCTTAAACAAGTATGCGGATCTTTTTCGTGATAGCAACCTTGAGAGTCTAATGCCGCTCGCCGGGCAGCTCACTCGTGCGCAGGGAAAACCTTGATATAAGAAGAGATAGAAGTGATCGTCGTTGTTGCTCTGATGATGTTCTATGGACGTTACATGGACATGCTATATAACAGGAGTGGAGCCGTTGCTCAGACTAAGTACAGCTCCGCCCACTCTGTGGGGTGACAACCCACACACACAGGAAACACCAGTCCCGCTCCCACTCCCACTGCTATGCCCTAGCTACCCAGCTAACTAACATACCACGATGGGGTTACCTCGTGCTCCGTACTCCATCATTTCAGACAGTTGGACACACACTGGAAGGCAACAACGGGTTTAATAACAGCCTTATCCAGCCTATCTAATTGTCCCACGTAACTGACAAGAAGGACAATAGATCATTGACTTGGGGAAGATTTAAAAAGAAGGAAAAGGGTTTAGTCAGACCGAACAAGAGGCCTGCCAAGCCTCCTGGTTTCAACGCGGGGTCGCAGGCAAAGCGGACGACTTGCGGGAATACTATCACGCTTAAGGAAACCCTCTTGCGTTGGACCGAATGTTGGAGGAAGCACAACCAGTCTACCAAGTGTGGACAAACTGGTCATTTTGGAAGCAAGTGCAGTGCGGCATCCCCAGTGTTTAGTTTATCCAAACAGGTGCATGGGATGAAACTGTTAGTCCCGGTAAGCAAGCCCTGGTTTATGGACAAACGTCTAAAGTGGATTGAAGTGCCATCTCCGCCATCCTCTTCGAAGATACTGGAAGCCCGACCGGTATCACCTCATATCATAGACGTTGATACCGATAGCTCAAAATATGTAAGAACCTATTCCGTTTAAGCTGTAACCTTACTGACCCGTATCAATAGACTGATGAGGGATGGATGGAAAGGAACCCAGGAAGAGGTTCTGGGATCGGTCAGTACCCCTGTACTGCATGAGCGAGCATGGTACTGACTACACCCAGGTGGTGTGGGCTGGTAGATGTTGTGGGCCATGTGTAGTAGACTGGGCTATCTTTCCTTGGTTGGGTTTTTGGTTATTTCCTTTGATCTGGTTATACGCATTTCATTTCAGGATTTCCTTATCTGGATGGGTAGGTCTTAGGACATTATTTTGGTTGAGGCAGGGGGATGTCTCACTAGAGGAGATGCTCGACATTGGGGAAGCAATGATGCTTCACTGGGAACGAGTCCAACAGCAGACCTCTAGCCAAGTCGGGAAAATTGTTGTCTTTAGTACCAGTGGAATTTGTTCAGGATTGACTTGATCGAATAAATAGCCTTATTTCCAACTTTCCCTGGTCAGAGTTGAGTACCTGAAATCATGCTGGCCTGATAGTAAACACCCTAGCAATAGTGACATAGCGAATTGTGATATCCGGTGTTTACTGACCCTTTGTAGCCACTCTTGTGTCGAAAGGTAAGAGACTAAAATTACCAAGCCAGGATGACCAAGTTCCTAACACCAGTTAGGAGGCAGAAAAGTGACAACTTGCCTCCTCATACCAGGTCCATTCACCTACGAGTGAAGCTAGACTAGAGGATTGGAGCTAGACAGGTAAGTGCGCAACCACTGCTGCTACTGGATAGTGGGGTTACTGGGCCACTACTTGGTAACCGATAGGTTAAGCTGACTGGGGCACCTGGCGTAAGGCAAAAGGTACATGTGCTGATAAGCAACGCAAGTGGTGATCACATTCTCTGGTCAGGTCTGCACTATACTGAGTCAAAGGAGATGAGGCTAAATGGCCACCATAATGAGATGCGCTTTCAAGTCATGGATATGCCCAACACCGAGGTGGATGGATACCTATCTATGTCTTGGTTGAAGGACCGTAACCTTGACATAGATTGGAAGACAGAATCACTGACCTGGTATACAGATTTCTGCAAGGGTAACTGTGGGGCAGAGCAGTGGCAGTTAGTGTTCATGACCAATGAAGAGTTAATAGCCGAAGACTCTAGTAATGTGTACCTGTTGTGAATTGTACAATTCTCCGCTGAGGAAGGTGCCAACATTATGGTCCAGCTACGCGTTGAGTATAAGGACTATGGGAATAGTTTCAGTCAAGACCCGATTCAGGCATTGCCAGAGAACTCAAGTTATGACCATACCATTGAGTTGCAACCTGGGACTCAACCCCCATTTGGGCCTATCTGTCTGTTCTGGGAACGGAAGCTGAAGGCACCATGGGAATATCTCAATGATATACTACAAACCGGAAAAGCTGTGGCGGTCCAGTTCCTGCATAGTAGCCACCATCCTCTTCGTGCGAAAACCGGATGGTACATTAACACTGGTAGTAGACTACCGAGAGCTGAACAAAATCCGGGTTCACAGTAAGTAACCTCTAGCGCGGATGAATGAACTACGGGATAGGTTAGAAAAGGCCGTTATGTTCACTAAGTTGGACTTGAAGCATAGCTACGACCCTCACAGGATGGGAGAAGATGAGGAATAGAGGACAAGCTTTCACTACAGATACAGACTTTATGAACAGATGGTCATGCCACTGGGGTTATGTAATGCTCCGGGGACTTTCCACGGCATGATAAATGAGGTCTTCAGTGACCTCCTGAATGAAGTTCTCATTACATAGGTGGATGACACCTGGATCTACTGCTAAACAAGGGACGAACATGTAGCACTGCTGAGGCACATGATGGAGAAATTATGGAAAGCCTGACTGTGCGTGAGCATGAAGAAGTCCAGTTTCCTCCTAGGGTAGTTGAATTCCTCAAATACAAGATCTCTGCTACAGGGATCTCGATCTTGGTGGAGAAGGTGCAAACAATCAGGGATTGTAGACCTCGGATGTGGGTCATTGATGTTCAAAGCTTTATAGCCTTGGCCAACTTCTATCATCGGTTCATAGAGAGTTTCAGCACGATAGTGAAACCTCTGATGGACTTGACAAAGGTTGTCCAATGGGAATAGACACCCGCTTGTGAGCAGGCTTTCAACCATTTGAAGGAAGCATTTACATCCAAACCTATCCAAGAATCTTTTGACTCTGAACGGCGCATCTAGCCGGAAACTGACACCAGTGACTTTATATTAGGAGCCATCCTCTTCAAGCTCTATGAGGGTCTGAGGTGGCATCTAGTCGCCTATCATAGTTAGAAGTTTCACCTAGCGGGGATTAATTATAACGTCCATAACAAGGAAATGACTGCCATTGGCGCAGTATTTAAGAACTGGAATCATCTGCTACGCGCGGTAATGGACCCATCAGTGATCTATATGGATCACAAGATTTCGGGGTACTTTGAGAGTACCAAGGTCCTCAACTGCAGGTATCACATGTAGTAGAGGCACCACTACGAAGATGGATCCCAACATTGTGATGGCACTGAGCAACTGCAAACTCCTTGCCAAAAGTTCACACAGTTGTAAGAGTAAAGTAAAGGGTAAAACTTAATACCGTTAAGCCTAACGCTTCACTCAATTAAGTTCTCCAGAGAATTGATTGTTGGAGTCGGAGAGTTCTCGCATAGACTTTTAGGTAGTTTTATCTTACGCAGGAAACTCCCCCATCAGTTTACTCCAACAATTCGAGCACACAATTCTCCACTAAGTGGGGTCTGACACATCTCCTGGTACACTCTTCTGACTGGGCCATGCATGTGTTGACATACTCTAGTTGGCGTTTATCTTATGTGTTTATGGTTGCTGCAGTGCATTGCCATTTTGCTCGCCGGTGTAAAAACCTCTTCGCATCAGTGTCTTGCTAGCAGCTAACAATCAAGACACTAGCTGACCTGGACGATTTATGACACCCTTCACATATGCATTGATCTCTACTTGACCATGGAAGCTACCATGAGAAGTTTATCCATCCAGTATTCACTAGTCTCAGGCTTCTAGTGACTTCCGCAGGATACAGGGGTCCCGCCGTTATCTAATGCACGCTACCCATGACCACATTCTCGGATTCACCTTACCCATGGTAGGAATCAGGCTTTTGGAGTCTGTACACTTCCCTTTCATAGCCTATGGGGTTGTGGACACTTTCAGGCTGGGTACCTGTAAAGCTCTGGCAGTCGCCCTCGCACCACTTGGGACTACCTTCGGGACCCCCATGGTTAACACCCATTAACTACAGCGGTTTCGGTCCATCTTACTCCGAACAACTCGGAGGAGGTACTCCACCTTCCCTCTATGCCCTGTTATATATCCTGCGAACGCCTTACAGTTGACCGGATGGCAGTGACATATATGGTGTTGCGATCAGGTCTCTAGTGATCCTTCTTTGCTAGACTGCACACAACTACCCTACCGTTTGCACCAGACATCCAGGCATCAACGTGTGGCCGGAGGGAATATGATCGCAACAATTTCTCCAATTCACGGCTTCTTCAGAGCTGTGTAGCCTGCCCAATAGGATCTCCCGGAACCCCGGATTCCAGTGTTATGCCTGGCTTTGTGTGAAAAACATTCTGGTCTTGTTGCCCCGCTCACCCAGGGACTTCATATTGAAGGGTAGGTTAACCCAGGACTTTGGGCAGGGTAACCCAAGCCCCATGGCAGGGTAACCTGAGCCTGAGGGTAGGGTAACCGTGTCCTGTGGACAAGATAACATTTCCCTATTACCCCGTCTATCCCATTGCCGCAGGTAGACCCTTTTGACCTTTCTCCAGTTACCCGCCCTAGCTGAGTAACCGCCCCTTCAGAGGTCCCTAAATATGCTGGCTCCGCTCCCGGCTGTACCCAGGTACCTAAGGACCTGGGCAGCCAATTCTGTTCATCTGGGAGCCTGCGCCATCAGGTCTCTGTAGATCAAGTACTTACTTGCCAGCCGGTTCCCATCAGTCCCCTTCCAGGCTACCTGTAAGGGTGTAGGTTCCGACTGCCATAGCTCATGTATGCTGGGTCGTTACATTCAGCCTAGACTGAGTTCCTGCCATAGTTTAAATTCAGGGTGGTTTACCGTGAAGGGCAGTTGAATAAGAAGGCCAATGCTTTGTCACGGCATATGGACTAGTGCCCTTAAGGAGGGAGTGATTTTCCGCCACAGGCGCTTTTCCACCCTAGACAGTGGATTAGAAGCCAGGAATGGGACAACCTGTGATTACAAGAGTTGCAAGCATGCCAAGGGTTTCATCTCCAGTCTTCCCTTTTGGATCAACTGGGGGTAGCGATAAAACAGGACCAGGAATACTTAAGAACCCTGAAGGCAATGACTGCCAGTGACAGAGAGGCTGACAGACACTTCACGACAGAAAAGGGCTTACTCCTGTACCAGAACAGGCGCTATGTTCCCAAGGGCCCGAATCTGAAGCAGGCAATCATCAAGGATCAACATGACTCGTGGATTGCCAGACACTATGGGACCTACAAACCATTGCCAGGGTTAGGGTTAACAGCTATTGGCCTAAGATAGACGGAGATATCACAGATTATCTGTGAACGTGTGATGCATGACAAAGGAACAAGTCTACCAGGGACAACAAGTTCAGTCTACTGGCACCCATTGACGTTCCGATATAGCCTTGGACCGTAATCTCCATGGACCTTATTCTAGCGCTGTCTCAGCCAGAAGGCTATACCAAAATCTTTGTCATTTTGGGTAGATTTTTGAAAATGGCACACTTCATACCTGTGACTCCTGAGGTACCTATCAAGAACCTTGCCTTAATCTTCCACAAGGAGGTTTGGAACCTTCTGGACTCCCAGAGTCATTTATTTCCGAACCAGACCACTGATTCACATCCAAGTTCTAGATGAGCCTGATGCACTTGTTTCAAGTGAAACGACACGTTTCGACTGCTTTCCAGCCTGAACCCCATAGGGAAACTGAAATGGTTAATCAGACACGGGACGAGTACTTGTATAGCCATGGCTCCTACCAACAGGATCATCGGGTTTTGCCACTCCCGCTTGTGAAGTATGCATACAATACTACAACATCGGAATCCACCAGGTTGTCACCATTTGGGATAAATTACAGATTTAATCCACACACAAACTGGTCAGGTGTAGGGTCTAATAATCCAGTGGTACATCCTAGCAGTGAGTTCTTGGTTAAGGAATCGGAAGGAACATGTCAAGGGATTCTTGCAACAATTCAACAGGCACAGGAAAGGCAACAGAACCGGTACGACCAGAAACGGTTGCCATCCCCAGACCATATTAGATTTGAGTTTGTGGCCTCTAGGCGGGCAAAAAAACCAGGTAGCATGATATTGAATAGAAAGAACATCCGCACCAAGTGGCTGATGGAGAAGCAGGACCAAGGGATGTTTGGCCCTTGCATAGTTAAAGTCTGTGTGGGTGGGTGAGTATACGAACTACGATTACCTGCCAGATGCAGCATCGACCCAGTTTTCAATATCAGGTTGCTGGAACCATATTGGGAGGATCCAGAATAGGATGGGGGGAAACATGTCCCTACCCTAGAACCTGTACACAGCTAGCCTAGTTACAGTACTGAAGCCGAAGTGGACAGTCGCGAGTAGTACAGGATAGCAAAAGCATGGCTTGCAGTGTGCTTCATCCTCCCCCTTGGTTCCAGGGAAGGCTATGGAGCTGAGAAGAACTCGTGGGAGCCCTGTGAGATACTAGAAGGGAGAGGCTTACAGGGCATTCGGGATTTCCACAAAGGATATCTGTCCAAGCCCAGGGACCATAGGGCCTTGTGGGACTCGAGTCAGGAAAATAAGAGACGACGATAACAGTCCGGGACGGACCGTACAGAAGAGGGGAGTGATGTAACAACCCCGCATACATGAGCTATGGCACCCTGAACCTACACCAATGTGGACAGCCATGCGGCTAACTCGTAGAAACCGGCAGGGAAGTGAGTACTTGACTTATGGAGACCTGTTAGTCTGGGCTCCGACATGAACAGAAATGGCTGGCAAGGCACTTAGATACTTGGCGACATCACGGAGTGCTGTCAGCATACTTAGGGAATTCTGAAAGGGGATTTACTCTGCTAGTCTAGGTAACTGGAGAAATGCTACAAGTGTCTATCTCTGGTGAGAGAATAGACAGGGTAACAGGTTAAAGTCATCTTGTCCACCAAGCGAGGTCACCCTACTCTCAGGATCAGGTTATCCCACGATTCGGGTCTGGTTACCTGGTCTAAAGTCCTGAGTTACCCTACCTTTCAATACGATGTCCTGCAGGAACTGTGGGAAAAATGAGCTGAATGATTGTCACGTGAGGCCATGCACAATACTGGAATCTGGAGTCCCAGGAGATGCTACTGGGCATGCTGTGCATCTCCGCAGAAGCCGTAAATTGGAGACAATATTCTTATCATACCCTTGCAGCCCCGCCTTGCAGTCCGGACATGATGGGCAAACAGTGGTGTAGTTGTGTGCACTCTAGCAAAGAGGAATCTTGGGAGACCAGCTTGGAATACCTTGTATGTCACTGCTGTCCAGTCGAGTGCAGGCTGTTTGTGGGGTATATATATGGGCATAGGGTGGAAGGTGGAGTACCTCCTCCAAGCTCTTCAGAATACAAGGGACCAAAACAGGCAGGGTTAACAGGGATTAACAGTGGGGGTCATGAAGGTAGTCCCGGGTGGTGCTAAGGCGACCAGGAGAGCTCTACACCTACCAAGCCCCAACTTGTCCCCAACACTATAGGCTCTGTAGGGGAAGTGCAGAGACACTCAAAGCGTGATTCCTACCTCAGGTAAGGGGGATCCGAGATTGTGGTCTTGTCTAGTGCCACTTGGATGACTACTCAACCATTATATTCTGTAGAACACATAGCAAGCCCAAGAAGCATGAATATTAGATAGATAAACTGCTCGGGGTAGGTTTTGGGGTGTCGTGGAGATCAATGCACATGAGAAGGGTGTCATAAATAGTCTAGTTCATCAGTTGTCTGCACTATTAGCTACCGGCAAGGTACCGATGGGAAGATATATTCAATCCGGCAGGCATAGAGGAGTTGGGACGCAGGAATGATAACTGCATTAGGTAAACTCCAACTGGACAGTGTCGACACATGCATCCCTGAAGGGTATACTGGAGGACGAGTCCGACCACCCTTAGTGGAGAAGGGTGTGCTCAAATAGTTGGAGTAAACCGTTGCGGGAGTTTCTGGCATAAGATAAAACCACTTGAACATCTATGTGAGAAATCACTTACTCCAACAATTAATCCTCTCCAGACCATGATTGAGTAAACCTTCGGGCTTAACAAGATTAAGTTTCACCGCTTACTTTAGTCTCACATCGCAATGAACCTTGGGCAAGAAGTTCGAAGTTCTTCAATGCAGTCGCAACCTAGGAATACATCTTTCGACACATGCCTCCGTTATACCTGAAACAGCATAGCTTTATGATGGGCCCCTTTCCCCATCACTGCTTGCACCGTGTGGGTGTTCGGTCCTGCTTTGCTCTCCTCGCCATTCACCACCTATATGCTACTTGGTTTCTTTGCCTTTTTCACTAGCAATGCATGGGTTTTGCAGAAATCTCCGCTAATGAAATCCTCTGTTGCCTCTGAATCAAGCATCGCGTTCATCCCCATATACTTGTTGGTTGTATATAGTTTTATCCTGACCATAAGATATTTATTTCCCTTATCGTAACCACTTGTATTGTTCACCATTGCCTGGTTGTTTTTCTTTGTTGATCTGCAAGCAATGCCGTGGGTTTATCTTCTCTGCCATTCCACAGAACAGTCTTTGCTGTGGACTTTTGTCCCTTAAAGTCTCTCGCCTATTTGTCCTCTCCAACGTGTCCCTTTCCTGGATCTTCCCTTTCCTTTTAATGAAAATCCTTGATAAAATGCGCCTTCAATCCACACCAAAGGCATGCATTTTCCGTTTTTCTCTTCCTGCATTCCTGGTCTGGCAGTCTTTGGGACCCCCTGTTCCTTTTTCCTATGACGCCCAGGTCCATCGAGTCTCCAGCAGGTGCTGGTCTAGATGAGTTCATCGGTCAGTAGGTACCATTGTTGTTTCAAGACAGGGCTTGCAGCGTTGTTTCCGCTGACTTTTATTTATGTGTCAGCTCATATTGATCTCATTTTCATTCTCAATGACCCATACTGCGAAGTCATCAGCAGTCTGGTAGGCGTAGCCACGCTGTTTCTATGCTTCTAGCAGCTTTCCATTGGTACCCCGCAGGAGGTGGTCGTGGTCAGTGTCTTGACCGTAATCTGCCTCTACCGCGATCATGCGGAACTTGTGCCAGAACTCAGAGCGGTTATCCTACCTCTGGCTCACCTTGCCCACCTTGGGTCGCGACGTCTCTAGCGCATTTCTATCTCCGAACTGAGTTCTGGGAGGACCTTGGAATTCTTCCTCTGTTGTTCATACTTGGTCTTGTCTCTCTTCCACATAGGGTATTCTCGATTGCCTAGCAGCTTCTCTCAAGAAGGGTTCTCCGTCTTCTGTCTTGATCGTGTCTTTCCTTTGGCCATACCCTTTCACGTTCCAATGCAGTTCCAGCTGACTTAGGAACCATCCCGACTTCTCGCGCTCTCCTGCATAGAGGTTCGGTTCTCTCACCTTCAGTCTAACTCGGGGTGGGGGTTCATTCCCACTATGAACCGTGTCATCACCTCTTCCGTCATCATTATGGCCTGCATAGGATACCCTGTCAGGTGTCCTAGTGCTGTCATAGTGGCTCTTGTCCTAGGTTGTGATGTTCCTTCTGAGGAACTACCCAGTAGTGCAGTTTGTTCAGATATGACCAGACTTGCAGCTTACGAGGATTGGCTTGCGGCTTCACCTGAGGCGTTGCATATTCATCTTGGGTCTAGGGCATCGTCCATGGGATCGCTATCTCTGTTACTACCTTGAATGAACTCTGTGTTCCTTGGAGTTGCTGTCTTTCTCCCTTTATGTGTCTCAGGAGATGCAACCAAATGTCACTGCTTCCAACCCCTCAGTGGTCTTGCAACTGGTAATCAGCTTCTTCTTCCTCGGTTCGGATCTATGCTGCACTGTGTCCAAGAGCTTCTCATGTCTCATGGCACTATTTTAGTATTCTCACATAGGAATTGGTTTCTCACCAGTGCCAAGGGACTTGACCTGTATATTGCTAAGTTGATCCACATAGCAGATAGGTTCTTGACTCTATATCTTGCCCACCTAGCAGAAAGGTTTGAAGGGTATTGGTTTTTGTATTGTAAAGTACGCAAAGTAGTAGACTGAAAATGAAAGTAGATGGTTGTGTGAAGAGCCAGCCCATCAGTTAAAAACCTGGGCTTCATATAGGCCTCTTCGTGCAACTCTAACCCTGCCCTTATCCTCATGCGAGGTCAGGTGCCAAATCAATCATCACATCATAGGAGTCAATTGAGTCATGTGCACAAAACGTAAAACAATCCTATGACCTCCAAACGGGATCATGCATGAAACATAAATCAAGCGCAAACATAGATCAAGTCACATGTTCCTCTACTGAGGTCTTGTGCGAAACATAAGCCAGTCCGCCTTGCCAGTAAGCCTTATGGGCCAGTCAAGACTCTCCCCATGATATCAACCTTATGTCCGATGCGAAATACAATTTCAATATCCACGATTCCCATGAACTACTAACAGGGACCTGTGCGTAAAACAAATCTTACCCTCCATGACCTCCAAATGAGGTCATGTATGACACCTGTTCCTCGCTTCTGTCACCCACCTAGCACTCCTCTAGCCAGATATTGACAACCAGCCACAGACACGCGTGAACAACCGCAACTACTTATCAACGTTGAAGAGATTATTATTATTGACAGAATCAAAGACTGTCAAGATAGAGGAATAGCACTCTGCCCGAGAGATCGTTTCAACATAGTACAACATTTGCAGAAAATAAAGGAGAAAACAGAAGAAATTGCCATGAATTGGGTCAATTGTTTTATTACTAAACAACCTGAGATTCAATCTAGAGTGGGAAAGACCATGGATAAGCCATGATCCCTTACTATCCACTCCAAAATCATTAAAGAGGACCTTACCCACTACTAGATTATGCAGCACAAATAATATATCAAATCGAAAAACAAGCAGAATACCGATGAGAAGGGATTTGCCAGGGATTATGCGGTAGTGTGACAATCTTTTACCAATCCAGAAAAAAGAATCCCAGGATTTTGAAGAATGGGGTGTGGTCTTCGGTCATTGTAGTTGAAGCAATCTCTGGAAATGGGAAGCTGTAGCAAAGATTTGAACTCAAATCCGGAGTGTTGCGAGTACCTGCTGCACAGAAGGTATAGAACCTGAATTGCTACTCAGATTGCAATCCTGGATCTTTCTAGCATCAGGGCACAACACGGTTGACACAGAATTCTCCGGGCACAAGCAGGCACAAGAGAGTTGACACAAAACTTTCAGGGTACAACAGGACACAACACTATATTGTTAGAATACAACCAGGATATAATATCCAATCGGACTAGTGTCCAGGCTGAACTATAAGCTCAACCAAAGCCTCTGAAATTACAAGTTCCTGATGGGTACCCTCTTTCATGGCTTATAACTTATATCACTATTGAAATAAAGTTTATTACATAATGCATTATACCTAGTTATGGGTCACCCCCTGGCAATGCATCTGTTTTGTCCTACTTGTAAAAGCCTTAAAGGTCACTATGACCAACTCAACATTAGCCCTCCTAGCCTCCAACTCTGTCAAATAACAGCTTTTAATTGTCATAGGATATACAAGAAAAATAACTTTGTAATAATACGAATTACAGTATTGTGACCCCAAAGTAATAGTTCATGACTCCAGCACTATTGTCCACCGAATCAGAGCTTAAAATGACTAGATAGTTAACCTTTTTGCATGAGGAGTGCAAGGGGTGGATGGCGCTTAAAGCCATGTTCTTAGAAATCGGATTTTGCTCTTAGAAAATATAAGCTATTAGTTTGGAAATATAATATAATAAGAACTTATCTGCTGACTAATTCAGTGGACACATCACAGTCTATCTCCTCCTTCTCTCCATCCATCATCTCCAAATTTTCTGTAGTACTTGGCTGGGATCTGGTCTTACTCTGGCAGGTGAACACATATGATTTAGTCTTCAGTTGCTGTCGTGAGATCCTCCTGTTTGTAGTCAAATCCTCTTTGTGTATATCATCACTCTTACACTTTTTATAAAGCTTTGGAAGAACTGAGGTATGAAGAATTAGGCCAACCTTAATTTGGTGGTAGTCTGTAGTAGAAGGCTTGACAGCTTGAAGCCTGGTCATGGTTGCAGTATTGACAATAGACTAGGCATTTGCCTTGCTGTACAAGTCGAAAGCTTTGTTTAAAAGGCCTTGACTTGCATCACCAAATTCACAGCTTCTATCGTCCTCCCTAATCTTATCGAGTTCAGATAATTCCTCTGCATCTGTTGGGAGGGAATGGAGTACTGAACATAATTTATTTATAGTCTTGGCCTAAGGAGTGGACAATTGAAGCCTGGACTGACTCAAAACTCTCCACCAATTGAATGAGATTATGCCACTTGCCCTTCACACTGACAGAATATTCCTCTCCCTTATGACCTTAGCCCTGGACTTGTGGTACATTGGATAAAAGTTTCCTTTCTGCATTACCTAATTGGTTCCATGATTATGGCGAAAGTCTTCCAACTTTTTACGATAACTTGTTTCTATAGTAGAGAACACTCCAAGGTCCAATGGTTGAAGAACATGGGTTGTATGATGAGGAAGATATATCAGGTTGATGTTCGTCTTAATGCAGTATTCAATAAACTTGATATTGTTAACATGAGGGCTGTGTCCATCCAAAACCAGCATTCGACAATCCTTTATTCCATTTCCTGGCCTTGTTTTTGGTTCAAGGATGTTTACCAACCAGTCCAATGTGATCTCAGTTGTAGTGTACCCTGCCTTTGACTGTATAGAGTAGGTATCCGTATTGTTCTCATAGTTGATGGTGCTTTGATGCCCTATCAAATATGCATTGGAGGCGTGAATAATCAGAGGCAGAATTGACTTTCCCTCACCAGAAATGGCTTCCACCACTGCAACCCACCACTGCTTCCCACCATGCATCATTCTTGCATTCTTCCTACCAGTATAGCATAAGATAGTCCAACCACCTCTTAAACCTAGTGCAAATGCCTTCCTAGCAGTATTCTGGGAGTTTTCCATCTTGATATGATACTTGCAGTGCATATTATAGTAGCGATAGAGGTGATCTTGGAAGATTATTGGATCGGTAGCAACAGATGGCTGCTTACCCAAGCCCTTTCCAACCTTTGATTGAATCTCTGGATGTCTTATAATGAATCGATTGACCCAATACTTCCCAATCTCTCCTGTTTTCTCTTTCATTTTTGGCAACTAGTTCACCATAAACAAAACTAGTCTCCAGAAGAGAGGTATCCCTCTATCACCACCACCTTTGATGCCATCAAGAATCACACTCTCTCCAACCTTGGTAAGTAGTTGCTATAGCTTATGAGCCTCTGGGGCAGGTGTAGTCTTACGTTGAAGGTGATTTTGCAAAGTTGTATTGGAAAAACTAAAGAATGGGACAATTTTGTATACTGAGAGCTCAGGATGGTCAATTCTGTGCTACAAAGCACCACGAATGATGCTCTCCTTATTCGCTTTCTTGGGAGCTATGAAAGATTGGAGTTGGATAGCATATTATTGAAACTTCGTATGTGTTAGGAGTATTGTCTTGGGGACCAAAATCTGAGAGGAAAATCTGCAAGATAGAACAGAATAGTCTGCCTTGAATACTTGCTCCCTGCAACTGATATTTTTCCTACATCAACCTGAGACCAATAACCTAATGGCTACTTATTAATTCTCACAATCTTCCTAGTCCAGAACTCCAATAACAAGCATTTGTACCTGAGTGATAAATAATGATTATATAATGCCAAAGGTTTATCCTTAGATATTTTTGCATTATACTTTATAGTTAGAAGAACTAGGTCTATAGCTTATATTATATAAAGTATTGGGTCCTAGAAGGAAAGATTAGGTTCATAGTTGCGATTTTTGATCATTTTACATGTAGGCCGAAACTGACCAATTACTAGGGGATGACACATCACTATGTATACTACCTTAGTAGATAGTGTAATTTCTTAAAAAATCTAATATACATAGGAATGCATCCATTAAACCACCTCTACTAGTTGTGGTACTAGCAAACTTGAAATATTACAATGTCAGAACCCTACCCAAAAGGAACCTATTCATAACAGCTGGTAACTTTACCAATAATTATGGTGTGTAGATATTCTTTAGACCATTGGAAAGATGACACCATGTAGCTCTATGCTGTGATGCATAGAGTACCATGACCAAGGATGTGCAAGATATCTGATGTCAAAGTCAGCACATAATCAGAATCTAGCTAAGACCTTACCAGAAAAGACCTTATTCACAATAGTCTATAACTCCACCAAGAATCCCGCTAGGGAGACTTTTATTAGACCATTAGAAAGCTGGTGTCGAGCATATCCATACTCTGTAGTATAGAGTGCCGTGTCTAAATATTGCCCAATGACTCTGGTAGCAGACTTAGCATATTGCCAATATAAATACTGCCTCCAGAATAGGGTTTATTACTGCCAATAATGATCGTGAATAGACATCCTTTAGACTCTCAGAGAGCTCGCATCAGGTAAATATATACTGTGCAGTATGGAGTACCATACCCTCAGGACACCTGCAGAATCAGCTGTCAAATCAGGACACCTGCAATATAAATACCACCTCCATCAATAGCTGTATCTCCAGTAATAATGGTCACAAGTAGACTTTCATTATACTGTTCGCAAGCTGGCATCGCGTAGCTCTCTGCTGTAGAGGATGGAGTACTGTGTCTAAACATCACCTAAGGAATCCAGTGTCACAACGAGCACACTACTGATATAAATACTGACTCTATAATAGGCTGTCTCTCTACTAAGAATAATCATGAGTGGATCTGCTTTCAACCGTTGCAAAGCTGGCACCGTGTAGCTCTAGGCTGTGGTGCATAGAGTACCATAGCCAAAGAACGTCTGTGAAATAAGGCATCAAAGTCAGTACATATTAGAATCTTAGTAGAAGATACCCTCCTAGAAACAGCTGGTCATGGTCACCGAACTTGACTATGT
Organism: Tuber magnatum; assembly: GCA_003182015.1. Taxonomy (NCBI): domain Eukaryota; kingdom Fungi; phylum Ascomycota; class Pezizomycetes; order Pezizales; family Tuberaceae; genus Tuber; species Tuber magnatum. Next base: position 982,359 of record PYWC01000047.1, read on the forward strand.
GCAAGTTAATGGAATCCATAGTGGCAACCAGATCACAGTATACCTCATAGAATCTAATAAGAGAGTATGCTGGCAGTCATCATTGAGTTGTTGTTAGTGCAATCTGTATTTATTGTATGGTTGTATTGCGGATAAAGGTTTAAAAGCGTATTATAAAGTTGCCAGTAAAATGAAATCACGATGAAGTGCCCACGCTAGCACTACATCCACCACTGGACCAAAGCTATTACTTAGATTCAGAGTATAACATAGGTTCATTTTCACTCCCCCAATCTTTCAAGAGCTGAAAATGGCATGAACTCTTATATAAAAATATAATCCGAGGACCCTGGCTTGCCTGGAGATAGCCTGGTAATATCCTTGCCAAGAGATACCAGGTACTGTCCTGAATGGAGTACTGGAGAATTGCCTTGATATATACTAGATGTGGATCTGATAGGATGTCACAACAGGATCCAACTAAGACTCTTAAGCGAGCCTTCTGTTACTAGAATGCAAGGGTGTATTGGAACCAATACCAGGAGGTGAGCAGGTATTACAACAGATGGGTGGGTACAGAGGACACAGAGGATGCTGAAGTAATGTCAGTTGCATAAGGGTGTAATAGTAACCCATCTGATAAATTCTTTCTTTTTTCGGATAAGTCGATTCCACCTCTTATCGTTCATTAGCCTGAAGGTTAACATATTGCTTCTTGGCGCTACTCTAGTTACTTCTTCCAATCTGGGAAAACAGAGTCCAATCTAGTTAGGAATTGACACTCTTGCTACTGTTACTGCCATCATCATCAGGGCCACTCAGATAACCTCTAGCTCTTGTAATACCATCTCCTGGTAGTTGGTTTCCTGCTCAACTACTGGCAGTCTTTCTGCCTTCTGCTTGCCCTGTCTGATCCGAACTTTTAAACTAATTCTGCTGTTTATTCCAGTTCCCACTCCAGGGACAATCAACCCTTGTTGGTCATGTGCCAGTAACTAAGATAGTAGTGGCCTGCTCCCTAAAGATTCTAGCTCTGGCACAGCTTCACTTAGTTGAACTAACCCACCCCGTGGCATACAAGTTTCAAGTCTTGTTGAAGTTCTCACACATGTCTATGACCCACCGTACCCACAGGTTGGCCTTTGATCACTTTTCCCACCTTACTGAATTATCACTAGAGCTCTTCACCTCATATGCCATACCCATACCTGGTACTATACCTGTCCTATTAGTACTTCTTTGGACGTACCACCTAAGATGCCATAACTGGTTTCCCTATCTGGATCCCTAGTCAAATTATAGTGAGCCGAGTAGAAATACTGTCTTTGGGTGTGGCTATAGCAATCAGTAGTACCCATGACATTACACAGGGGTAGGTTCTTTAAACTCAAATCAGTTTACCGAGTGATAGGGTTTCAGGGTTTAGCTCTTCAAAGACTATTGCCTTAAGATTTACTAGATTACACAACCCTGGTGAGCTTGACCTCCAGTGTGGTACTGGCCCACCCTATTATACCATCAGTAGCAAAGGTGTAGGTGTAGGCATAGGAGTAGGAACAGGTGTCGGGGCAGGGATTGGAACCGAGAAAGGTATTGGCTTTGAAGCAGGAAGTGAAGTAGAGTGTGACTAAACAGAGATAGGATTTAGAAGATCTAGAGCAGTCGGAATAGGGTGGGGTATTGAATCTAATATAGCAGATGCCATGATTGATATAGCTTTGGATATACTTTTCTTTGCCCATCTACTATCTGTTGAACTGATTGAGGGACAACTGAATTGACTTTTTGCAATTGATAAAGGTACAGAGAGGGGGCACGTAGATGCTGTGGTGCAGGAGAAGTTAAAGGAATAGCCTTCTTTCGCTGGACTTTCGAAGATTGTTATACCAATAGGGCTTGGATACACAAGCCATTTCACATATTATGCCCTATGGGCGGGTTCTATTAGGATATTACCTAGTTGTGCATAGACAAGTTAAAGGCAAAAATAGTGTCTATAATAAGTATATCACTTTAAAGGCCAATGCTATACTCTCTAGTGAAGGTTATTTGCAGGGCACTTATCTGTTCTACCAATGCCTTTTGGTTCTGCAACATCATTAGATATGCCTGTTACTGTAGCTTTATCTATTCCACTTCCACTGTCATAGTCTGCCATTTGGAAAACCTTCTACTGCTGGTCATTTCAACATCTCAATTACTTCTCACCTTCTAGCAGGGCATGCACTACTTCATCAAAGGTGTATACTGAGACAAATATCTCAGAATAGGCACTAAACCGCTGTCATAGCCAGATGATAGTTGTATGGTCGTATGCGGTTTTTGGTCGCATGTATGGGAGCCTGGGGTGGTACAGTTGCCGCATAATAGAAGAGGTAGGTTAGTCGAAGTTTCCTGTAATAGGTCCTTATGGAAAGTAATGGAACAGTATAGCTGTATATGAGGAAGGGGTTAAGAGTATTGGAGTGTTTCAGTGAAGAATTTTCCTTGGTTATATAAAAGAGTATGCCACTCAGAGATTTTGGTTCCTTAGATAACCTGCTAAGTTCCTGGCAATACCTTTACTCCAGAATTACTACATTGTTTCTTCTTTGTATCACTAGAATCCATAAACTAGGACCCTGACCCTGAGACCCCATCCTTGTGCCCCTTGAGCCTTGATAGAAAGGCATCTTGTAACGTGTTCGGGCCAGGCCCTAGTCACGTAGCGGTACGATAGGAGCAGATGGCTTCGTGATCAACACGAAGCGCGTGCTGCTAGCTAAAGGAGGCTTCGAACAGGGTGTAATAGGAGATCAAAGAGGTAACCGTTCAACCAAGTATATTAAAGAATACTGTCAGTCGAAGTCTGCTATTTCAATAGCAGGAATCAGCGGTCTTTAAATACAGCACATCGCTTATCTCCAGTATGAGCGATATTGCAAAACATTGTGTGTATCAACTGATAGCACACGAAACAATACAGGTATCAAATAATACTTATAAAACCAAACATAAAACAAGGTGTGTATCAACCGATAGCACACGAAACACTACAAGTATCAAACGATAATGTGAAACCAAACATAAAACAATGTGTGTATCAACTGATAGCACACGAAACACTACCAGTATCAAACGATACTGTGAAACCAAACATAAAACCAAACATGAAACAATAGTAACCCGTACCGGTTACACATCTGGTCAGTACACCTGTCCCTCTCTGTTGTCTCATCTCATTTAGCGTAGTGTGCTATGGACCATTAGCGTCTGCTCTTCACTTGGCAGAGACCCTGCCTATTATGCAAGATTGGTCGTATGGGATCCAACCTACAGTAAACTATGTAGAGACCGATTGAAGTGTCCCCCAAGCTGTCCACCAACCTGAACCAAACTGCAACCTTATTCAATAAATAGCTAGGCAACCTGATATACAACCACAAATACAACTATCTCAGCTCCATTTGAGATACCCTTAACCCGCCTGTAAACGTGCCGGTACCAACCAAGTCACCTGCTGACCAATGGCTACAAGAACAACTGCACACCACGACTAAAGAACCTCAATACCTCTCGCTGGAAGGCCAATGCTGTAAGGATCGCCTTACCATAACTGACCACGACGTGGCCTGTGCCAACATTACTATCACCTTGCTCAACAATCTTCTTGCCAATGCTCTGGTTGGTCCACTTGTACCACCTACCAGTGGTAAGAAACCCTTGATCCTCAATCTAGACAGGTCAGATGGCGCTATAAACAAACACTCTGGCTTAACCATCCAACTCCATATGAAACACTGCTGGAACCAGTACCAGTTTAACAATAAACAATACCACTTGGTGCATGATATTGGTCACCCGACTTGGTCTGCCTTCTTGTAGATACAACCCAAGCTCACTGCTGAATGTATCAATTACACTAACACAAGAGGCCCTGCTTGCAGTACAAGAACAGGTGTTTAGGGATTCCAACAGGGTTGGAACAGCGGAAAGAGGAATGAGAGCCCTAGCCCATGTGAACCAAATATTTGCAGAGTACCTCGCAGACTTCCAGCCCTTGGCTGCCAGCTCTGACTGGAACAAGGTAGCCAACTGTGATGCACTTTACTGTGGCCTCAGCACTGAACTCAAAGTTGCCCTCACCACGATAACGAAGCCCCCCAAATGCCCACCAGGTTACATCAACTTGTCCAAGAAGTTAGACAATCACCTGCAGGCCCATAGCGCTAACAAAAAGGTCTCTACCTCCTCCTCCTGGCACACTCCCGATACCACTAAAATGTGATTCACCACTCCTGCTCCTGCCCCTACCTCCACTATCAGTACTACCACCAGGTCTATAGATCTCGCTTCGGAATGACAGACCCTTACCAACCCATACCAGGAGAACAGGATAAGTAGCGGCCTATGCCTCTATTCTAGAGGAGATACCTACATGGCCAGATGGTGCCCAAATAAGAAGCCAGGCCATATGCTGGCCACCACCACCTGAACTTGTGACCCTCCCTTGATGCCTGAAAGTACCTGCCAGGAGCCTGAGTTATTGTAAAACTAGTTATTCTATTCGTGGAATACAGTACTAACATGGGACCTGGTCAGTCTTTTCCTGGTTTATCTACATCCAATTTGTTTTTAAAGCAGAGGAAAATCAGGATTGAGGATTGCCACTGGGTGATTGCCTGTGAGATCATAGACACTCAAAATGTAACACATCCCTATGCCCTCATACACTCCAGAGCAATGGAACATGTATTCCTAAATAAAGAAGGCAATTAGAGCCTGTTCTTCTCTTTGTTCGAACCGGAAAAACCTATCTGCCAAGCTGTAATTGATAGAAGACTGATCAGTTCTCTGGCAATTCTCCCCCTCACCAAGGTAGAATTAAAACTCTGTGATCACACAGAAGCACTCCCTGCCTTTATCACCAAACTAGGCAGGTATCCTTTCACACTTAGTATCCATTAATTGAAAAAACGTGATGTTACAATTCTATCTGCTAGCAATACGACTACTTGTGGATACGACTATTCTCTGGACAATAGTACCATGATGTAACCAGCATCAAATAGGTACAAAAGGAAATCCTGGAGTTTTACGAATCCTATAGCATTCAATGAACTCTAGGCCTCCAGCCACTCATATCTTAAGCAGTCAGAGACAGTGTCCCACCAGAATACTATAATTTCATGCCCCAGTCGCTGGAAGAACAACAAAACCGGTACTCCTATAGCAGTATAATGGGCAGGGTCCATGTGGGGTCAAAGGTAGGTAGTCTAAAGAATACCATTACAGAGAGAAGGGGGGACAGGTATTGGAGTACAAACAAGACGTATTACTAACACGGCTTCTGGAGGCTCAACGACAGGTTCTGGAGACCCAGAGTCTGTGTTGATGGGTTCCCGTGACCAGAAAGAGGAATAAAGATGTAATCCCTGAGTACTGGTATAGGTAGAAAATTACCAGGTTGTATAATGAAAGAAAATCACAGATTGGCACACCCCTTTATATAAGAAATGAAGATCCTGTAGTTACAAAGCCTATAAGCCTTAAAACCTGTCTCATACAGAGCCATACTATTCTAGCACTCTCTATGAGGTTCTGTTATGTGAAACCTCAGGTCATCCACCCCTTCCATTACCAGCAAACTGGACAAACCCTGTCCCTATATTTGTAACCAAAAACACAGTGCCACCCTACTCCTACCAGATGGTGATGATACTACCTCCCCTCTTATGTGCTAAGGTCCCCTGAGGCACTTTGATCCGATTTGTGGTGCAGGCCTAGCTGATTCAGATAGTAGCTATAGAACTTGTCTCTACCTTTTACCCCATTTACCATTTCTACCAGTTCCCCCATATCCTCCTCATATTGTTTTCATGGTACCAGATATCACCGGCAACACTATACCTTCATAGCATCCTCTATTTGTTCCTCTTGCCCATCTTCCTTACTATTATCTTCAACTCACAGTGCAGGTAGTACTACCTATCCTGGTAGCGGGCTTCAGTTGGCAAGTTTGAGCAGCACAAGATGGAAATACCCTATATCTGAATAGCAGGAGGAAGATTGAGGCAGTAGGCATGCATACCTATCTGAGTGGTTATTGGATAGGGCGAAAGTGCTTGTTGTATAGTTTCTGCAAGGGTTGATAGGTCTGCGTGTTCTTAGTCTTGAGTGAAACTAGTTCGCCAACATGGCAGTGGGGAGCTGACAAGGGTTCTTGATCAGTGTACTACTGTTGATGGTCCTGGGCATACACAATATCAGGATGGGGTGCGTATAGATGTCTGTTTTCATTGTAAGAACTCTTTAGCATTGGGGTGCTCTCGTGGTCCTGTAGGGACTACCAAGAAGTTTATAAGGGGGTTGCAAGGATGGTTGGCAACGAATAGGAAGAGACCAATGGACACTAAAGCATGGCCATTGGTGGTGAACTCAGCCATGGGTGGCTATGGTGACCAGTTCTCCAGCTAACAATTGACATAGACCTGCAGGTACTGTTCCATGATGGCATTCATTCTTTCAATCTGGCTATCAGTTTGTGGGTAGATTGTAGTGGAAGGCTTTCCGGATACCTGCAGGTGATGAAAGAGTGTCTTTCCGAACTGTGAGGGAAACTGAATACCGCGGTCTGGCATGATAATGGCGCCAAGACCCTGCTGTTTCTGTACATGACAGAGGTACAATTTCGCCAAGGTTGGGGTGTTGACAGTAGTCTGACAGAGAATTAAGAGCCATATTTTAGTTAGTCGGTCAACCATGACTGAAATGGCATCATAAAACTGACTCCATATATGAGGTAGTGACGAAATCCATAGATACAAGTTCCGCGGGTTAGTGAGATATTGTAAGTGGGTATAGTGTACTGAAAGGTGCATGACAAAAGATGTGGCTATGTGGACAAGATGACACTTCTTCACCAAGTGGCCAATATCCTGACACATGTCTACCTGGTAGAAGCAGTGAAACAGTAGCTCATAGGTCTTGGCCCTCCAAAAGTGTCTTGCAGCAGGATAGTTATCAGCTTGTTGGATTGCTTGGACCTGTAGCACTTTATGGAATAGGCCATATAGGCAGTCCGGTAATAGCAATGAGTTCATGGGTCGCCAGCTGTAATGACCCAGCATATATGAGCTATGTCAGACGGAACCTATACCCATACAGGTAGCCAGGAGGAAAACTGGTAGGAACCGGCAGGCAAGTACGTACTTGACCTACGGGGACCCGATGGCCAGGGCTCCGATAATGAACAGCATTGGCGGGTCAGGGACTTGGGTACCTGGATCCACCAGGGAGTGGTACCAGCATACTTAGGGACTTCTGAAGTGGCAGTTGCTCAGCTGGGCGAGGTGACGGGAGACAGGTCGGAATTGTCTATTGCCGGGAACGGAATAGACATGGTAACCAGGAAAATTTACGTTGTCCGCTGGACAAGGTTACCCTACCCATGGGAGCAGATTACACTGCCCAAAGTCATGAGTTACCGTACCTTTCAATACGAAGTGCCTGGGGGAATTCGGGAAAATTGACTGGAATGTTTGGCACACCAAGCCACTCATGATACCAGAATCTGGGGTTCCAGGGATGCTATTGGGCGAGCTAGGTAGCTTCCATGAAGCTGTAAATTGCAGACGTTATTCCTATCATACCACCCCAGCCCCAGCTTAAGGCCCGGATGTCATTGGACAACGGTTTAATAGTTGTGCGCAGCCTAGCAAAGAGGAATATTTGGAGACCTGCTGGGAAGACCGTATACGTCCCTGCCATCTGGTCGACCACACACTATTCGCAGGATGTACAGGTGGGCATAGTGTGGAAGGTGGAGTACCTCCTCCAACTTGATCAGAGTAAAATGGACCAAAACTGGCAGAGTCAACGGGTGTTAACTGCGGGGGCCCCAAAGGTGGTCGCGGGTGGTGCCGGGGCAACTGCGCGAGTTTTACACACACCAAGCCTGAAAGTGTCCCCAACACTATAGGCTCTGAAAGGGAAGTGGAGAGACACTAAAAGCATGATTCCTACCACAGGTAAGATCGATGCGAGGTAGTGGTCATGAGTAGCGCCCATTGGATCAGTCACAGACTACCGCGTCCTGCGTAAGACACGGGAAGCAGGAGACCCGTATACAGTAAATAGATAAACCACTCGTACTACCTTCCGGAGTCAAGTAGAGATCAATGCATATGGGAAGGGTGTCACAGATAGTCCAGTTCATGAGGTGCCTTGACTGTTAGCCACTGGGAAGACACCAATACACGGAGGTTTTCACTCCGGCGGGGAAAATCGAAATGTACCAGGGAAATGATAATCGCATAAGGTGAACGCCGACTAGACTGTGTCGACACATGCACGCCCGAAGGGTGTCCCCAGAGCCTTGTGGGACCGCCCTTGGCCAAGAAGGGTCTGCACGAATGGTTGCAGTAAACCGATAGGGGAGTTTCTGGTATAAGATAAAACTACCTGAAAGTCTACGCGAGAACTCTCCTACTCCAAAAATCAATCCTCTTCGGACCTTAATTCAGTGCAGCATCCGGCTTAACGGTCTTAAGTTTTACCGATCACTTTACTCTTACATTGGTGTCAACTTGGGGCAATAAGTTTGAAGTTGGTCGATGCGGTCGCAACCTGGGGATTCATCTTCCTAGGGGTGCCCACTTTACAGTATATGGTTAAGCAAGCTCTGCGCTTAACTCCTCTCCTGATTAATTGTTTACCGACCTTCGGGACCAACATTTCGTGAATACTGGTAATCTTGTCTAGAACAAGTAGCCCAGGGCGGAAAGCGCAATAGCTAGTACCGAACTTCGAACCTGAACGGAATCCAATTCGGATTCCGACCTTGACCTGGACGAAAACACTGGGAACAGCTTTTGTGGGTCGCTTTTCGCCGATGTTCGCGGTAACGACTGGGACAGCCACCAGCCGCTCTTGGAGGCCACCCCTATTCAGTTACCTGTTGAATGTCTTGAACTGCTGATTACAGACCCTCGCGCTGTAGCGCTCCTATTCCTACAAGACGCCACCCTTGTCCATAACATGCTCCCTGCCCCGCCGCCCCGGGTTCCCTTCACTGAGTTCTCCTGCGAACTTGTTGTACCTTACATCATCTAGGAAGCATCCAAGTCGATTGAGAAAGCGCAGCCGGAACTGAAGAACTGGAACACCCAGCCGCAGCAGGGGTTCCGAACACAGATCACTATGGCAGCGGTGGAATGGATGAAGGTGCAGCAGGAGGCACACCAGTGGATGATAAGGGATCAGCAGGCATTGCAGACTCCGATGGCCACCTTGAAAGACGCTTTTGAAGGAGGGTATAGCATTGATGCTGCGAATGATGTACTAATGTTAGAGGCTGCGCCCCCTCTCCTTCTCGTCCATACTGAGCCTGAGAACTTCGGCATGGAGTGGGCTATGTGAGCCAGAGATGACTAGTGGAGGACACACCTGAGCCCAATCGTTATACGGATGTTGGAAAGCCTGAAAGGTCAGGGCTACAGCTATACCTCCTTCGTCCCACGAGCATCTACAGGCTTCTTTGTCGGTCCCCGCCTCAATTGCTTACAGTAGGTCGGGCAGCCCAACGGTTAGGCCCACTGATGGACATCGTGCAAGGAGAAGGAGGTCCAAATGGCAGGGCATCACGGCGCCAGATACACCTGAACCTACTCCTTGTCCAACCCCGGCTCCCAACATTTCCTGTGTAACACTCTCAGTTGCAACTCCCGTACCTCCCATCGCCGCCCCAAGACCCACACCTCAGCCAGTTTCGTTGCCCACTCCTGATACCTTCCCTACCACAGCATTCCCACACGCAGTATCGGCTACCTCAGAGTTCCGGCCACTGCATGCAGCGTCACCAGGATTCTTCGAACAGGTAAGATGCCGGGAGGAGTGAACACCCGTGACCCCGTCACAAGGGACTCCAATGCCCGGACCTGGGACTCCTGTTCGCTCCATTCCTTGGGCACCGGTCGTCCCCACGGAACTAGCGAAGCCAACTCCTCCCGATGGTCTTCCCATTATCACAAGTGGCGGTTCGGACAGCCAAGACGAGTTCTGTCTATCAGGCTGTAAGTCGGAAGAGACCCAGATGGGGTGGATTTATTACCACTACTATGGGTGGAGGAAGGGACCATGGACCGTTATGAGACATAGAAGGAGGCAGAAGGAAGGAGATGGATGACCGACATGTGAGTATGGTGGGTCATGGAGGCACGCTGGCCCCCCGATGCAACGCTTGACTTATCCAGAGTTGATGTCCTTTCTGTGGATGACGCAGACGGTGCACAACCCAACACCGGAGAGTGGGCGACACCCTATTCCACCGCTGTCATTGGGACCATCAGGGGCTAGCTCTGCGGAGGATGGTAACCAGGATGGCCAGGAGGAACGGTTTGATGGGTATGATAGACCCCAGGAATCCCAAGGTGGAACACCGGAGCTAGTAGGGACGGAAATGCCCTACATGGAGGTGGGACGGCAGGAGCAGGTGGACATCCAGGGGACCCTGACCATGACAGCTCGGATAATGATGATGAGGGCGACTCTCTGCCGGATTTGACCCTCTTCCTCGGGGCTCGCAAGGGTGACTGCGGCAGTGAGAGGAAACGACATTGGGATCTCTGGGCCAGGAGGCTGGCGAGAGCCCTATGGGGTACTGGTTCAGCTTGTAGGCCAACACCAAGACACCGGCGGAAGAAGGCAGAGAAGCGGAGTGGTATCCCTTCATTCAAGGGCAAGGTCACAGAACTCACGAGCTTCATGACTGTAACGACCCAGCATACGTGAGCTATGGCAGCCGGAACCTACACCCATACAGGTAGCTCGGAGGCGAACTGGTAGGAACCGGCAGGCAAGTGAGTACTTGACCTACGGAGACCCGATGGCCCGGGCTCCGAGATGAGCAGACTTAGTGGACACAAGTATTTAGGTACATGGCTACGCCCAAGGTTGGTGTCAGCGTACTTAGGGACCTATGAAGGGCCAATACACAGCTAGGCTGGGTAACTAGAGAAAGGCCGAGTGTGTCTATCCCCGGAAGTGGGATAGATAGGGTAACAGGAGAAAATCCACTTGTCCACCGGACAAGATTACCCTACCCTCAGAACAGGGTTACCCTGCCTTGAGGCTTGGATTACCCTGTTCAAGGACCTGAGTTACCCTACCTGCCAATACGAAGTCCCTCGAGGAGTTTGGGAAAAATGACTGGAATGTTTGTCACACGAAGCCATGCATAATACTGGAATCTGGGGTTCCGGGAGATGCTATTGGGCGAGCTACGCAGCTACGAAGAAGCTGTAAATTGAAGACATTATTCCTATCATGCCCCTCCGGCCCCGCCTTGAGGCCCGGACGTCATGGGCAAACGGTTGCGTAGTTGTGTGCAGTCTAGCAAAGGAGGATCTTTGGAGACCCGCTTGCAACACCGTATACATTGCTGCCGTCCGGTCGACCGTAAGCTGTTCGCAGGATATATAAGGGGGCATAGGGTGGAAGGTGGAGTACCTCCTCCAAGTTGTTCGGAGTAAAACGGACCAAAACTGACGGAGTTAACGGGAGTTAACCGTGGGGGTCCCGAAGGTAGTCCCGGGTGGTGCCGGGACGACTGGGAACGTTTTGCACCTACCACGCCCAAGGATGTCCCCAACGCCATAGGCTCTGAGAGGGAAGTGCAGAGACACTAAAAGCATGATTCCTACCGCAGGTAAGGTGTATCCGAGGTAGTGGTCGTGGGTAGCGCCCATTGGATCACTCCTGGACCACCGTACCCTGCGGAAGACACCGGAAGCCCGAGACTCGTAAATAGTAGATAGATAAACCGCTCACGGTAGCTTCCGGCGTCAAGAAGAAATCAACGCGCATGGGAAGGGTGTCATAGATAGTCTAGTTCAGCAAGGGGTCTTGACAGTTAGCCACTGGCAAGTCCCCGATGCGCAGAGGTTTTCACTCCGGCGGGCAGAATGGAAATGCGCCGCAGAAACGATATGCACATATGGTGAACGCCGACTAGAGCGGGTCGACACATACATGCCCGAAGGGGGTGTCAGGAGACGTGTCGGACCGCCCTTAGCGGAGAAGGGTGTGCTCGAATAGTTGGAGTAAACTGATGGGGGAGTTTCTGGCATAAGATAAAACTACCTGAAAGTCTATGCGAGAACTCTCCTACTCCAACAATCAATCCTCTCGAGACCTTAATTGAGTGAAGCGTCAGGCTTAACGATATTAAGTTTTACCGTCTACTTTACTCTTACATCTGTGTGAACTTTTGGCGATAAGTTTGAAGTTGTTTGGTGCGGTCGCAACCTTGGGATCCATCTTCCTAGGGGTGCCCCCGTTACAGTATATCGTTAAGCGAGCTCCTCGCTTAACTCCTCTCCTGATTAATTGTTTTTCGACCTTCGGCACTGACCTTGCGTGAATACTGGTAACCTTGTCTCGAACAAGTAGCCCAGGGTGGAAAGCGCAATGGCTAGTATCGAACGTCGACCTAGAATGGAATCCAACTCGGATTCAGACCTTGACCTTGACGAGAACTCCGCCAACACATTTCGTGCTTCGGTGTTCGCGGACGTCCGCGGTATTGAATGGGACGGTCACCAATTGCTCCTGGAGGCCGCCCCTATTCAACTACCTGATGAATGTGTTGATCTTATGATTACAGACCCTCGCGCTGCGGCGCTTTCGTTCTTCCAAGACGCCGCCCTCGTCCACAACATGCTCCCTCCTCCACCGCAAGGAGTACCCTTTAGCGAGTTCTCCCGCGAGTTCGTCGAACCTTACATCGTCCGGGAGGTATCCAAGTCGATTGAGGATGCGAAGCGGGAACTGAAGAACTGGAATGCCCAGCAGCAGCAGGTGTTCCGTAAACAGATTACTACGGCAGCGGTGGAATGGATGAAGGTACAGCAGGAGGCATACCTGCGAATGTTAAGAGACCAGAAGGCATTGAAGGATCGTATGGCAGCGCTGGAAAGGGCCTTCGCGGGAGGTTATAGTATTGATGCTGAGAATGACGTACTGATGATAGAGGCGGCGCCCCCACTCCCACTTGTCCACACGAAGCTGGAGAACTTCGGGATGGAACTGGCTATGAGAGCCCGGGATGAACAGTGGAGGGCGTACCTAAGCCCCGTGGGCATACGGATGTTGGAAAGCCTCAAGGGGGAAGGATACAGTTATACCTCGTCCTTCACAAGAGCATCAACAGGCTCGCTGTCTGTCCCCTCCTCGATCGCCCGCAGTCGTTCAGGAAGTCCGGCGATTGGACCAACCGATGGGCGTCGGGTTAAGAAAAGGACGTCCAAGCCAAAGGGTATCACAGCACCAGATACACCTGACCCTACTCCTCGGCCGACCCCCGCTCCCATTAACCCCCCTGCAACACCGTCGGTTGCAACTCCCGTACCTCCTATTGCTGCCCCAAGACCCACACCTTTACCAGTTTCATTGCCCCCTCCTGATACCTTCCCTGTCGCAGCTTTCCCGCCAACAGTATCGGCTACCCCAGGGTACCGACCGCTGCGTGCGGCTTCACCTGGATTCTTTGAACAGGTCAGGCGCCAGGAAGAGCGAGCACCCATGGCTCCATCACGAGGGACTCCGATCCCCGGACCTGGGACACCCGCTCGTTCCGTTCCTTGGGCACCCGTGATTCCCTCTGCCCCCTCAAAACCAACTCTTCCCTCCATCCTCCCCACGATCACTAGTGGTGAGTCGGACAGCCAAGACGAGTACTGTCTGTCGGGCTGCAAATCGGAAGAAACCCGTATGGGGTGGATTCATTACCACACGTACGGGTGCAGGAAGGGACCACGGACCCCGGTAAGGCACCGAAGAAGACAGAAGGAGGGAGACGGACGACCAACATGTGGGTACTGTGGGTCATGGAGACACGCGGGGCCCCCAATGCAACCTTTGAGTTGTCCAGAGCTTCAGTCGTTTCTGGCGATAACTCAGGCGGCTCCGAACCCAACTCCTGAGAGTGGGCAACGACCTGTTCCACCACCGGCATCAGTACCATCAGGGGCTAACCCCCCCGAGGATGGGAATCAGGATGGCCAGGAGGAAAGGTTTGATGGGTATGATAGACCCCGCGAGACCCCAGGTGGAAATACCGGGGGTAGTGGAGGTGGAAATGGACCACCTGTCGGTGGTACTACGGGAGCAGGTGGAGATCCTGGGGACTCTGACCATGATAGCTCGGATGATGATGATGCCGATTCTCTCCCCGACTTGACCCCTTTTCTCGGCGCTCGCAAGGATGACTGGAGCGACGAGAAGAAACGACGGTGGGACCGCCGTGCTAAGAAGCTGTCAAGGGAACTACGGAGTAGGGCGGCTGCACGACCATCATCTAGACAACGGCAGAAGAAGCCGGAAAAGCTGAGCGGCATTCCGGCGTTTAAGGGAAAGGTCACCGAACTCGCCAGCTTCTTGACGCTGGTAGAGGTTAAGTTCGAGTACTTTGCTGGGTGCAGGTTGACCGATATGGACAAGGTAAACCTGGTGATCCCCCTTCTAGAAGATACTGCCCGAACATGGTATCTTGGGCTGCACTCCCACATCAATAAGGAGGCAGCCAAGCGTACCGGAGTTCCAGTTAATAACAGTAACCCGTTAAGAACGTGGAAAGGATTCCGGGAACGGCTTGAACGGAGTTTCGGCGGTGACCAAGCGGAACGAGACCGATCCCTCCTTGAGTGGCGAGACCTAGTGATGAAGCCACATCACATCGATGAGTACCTGGACAAGATAATTGACTATATGTATAAGCTTAGCTATACAGACCCTGTGCAGGTACGAGATAAGGTACGGTCGGGCATTACTCAAGAAGTGAGGAACGCGTGGGCACTGAAGGAGCCCCATCCCACCGACTTGAACGACTACCTTGATCTTCTTCGGAAGGTTGGACACACACTGGAAGACAACACCCGGTTCAGCAACCGAGTTATCCACCCTGTCCAACGGTCTCAACCAACGGACAAGAAGGAGGATAGGTCCTCAACTTCCGGAAGGTTTAAAAAGAAGGATAAAGGTTCGGGCAGACAGAACCAGCGGTCTGCCAAACCTACTAATTTCAATGCGGGGAAACAGGCAAAGCCGGGGACTTCTGAGTATGCCCTGGCGCATAAGGAAATCCCGTCGACTTTGACCGAACGTCGGAGAAAGCACAACCAGTGCACCAAGTGTGGACAAACGGGTCACTTTTGGAGAAAGTGCACCGCGACGTCCCCAGTCGTTAGTTCGTCCAAACAGGCTCGTGGGTTGAAACGGTCAGCCCCGGTAAGCGAGCCCTCAGGTACGGACAAGCGACTAAAGCGCATTGAAGCGCCACCTCCGGCTACCTCGTCAAAGATACTTGAAGTCCGACAGGCATCACCTCAGATTATGGAGGTTGATACTGACGGCTCAGAATAGGTAAGACCCCATTCTGTGTAAGGTAGAACCTTAATAACCTGTATCCATAGACCCCTGCGGGATGGATGAAAAGGAGCCCCGGAAGTGGCTTCTGGGATGGGTAAGTACCCCTCTACTGCATGAACGACCCTGATGCTGACTACACCCAGGTGGTGTGGGCAGATAGATGTTGAAGGCCGTATGCGGTGGACAGGGTGATCTCTCCTTTGTGGGTTTTCAGGTTATTTCCTTTGTTCTAGTTATTTGTATTTCTTTCAGGATTTCTTTACTGGGACGGACAAGTCATAGGGTATTATTTTCGGTTGAGGCTGGGAGAGATCTCGCTCGCGGAGACGCTCGACATTGGGGAAGCAAGGTTGCTTCGCTTGGAACCGGTCCAAGAGCGGACCTCTACCCACCTCGGGAAAATTTGTTATGGTTAGTACAAGCGGGATTAGTTCAGGCTGGACTTGATTGAATAAATGATACTATGATCAAGTTTACCTGAGGAGGGTTTAGTACCCGAAATCATGCTGGCGTGATAGTAAACACCCTAGCTATTGATAACACGATTCCCAATCCCTTAACGTTTACCGACCCGTTGTGGCCGCTCTTGTGTCGAAAGGCAAGAGATCAGAATTAGTAAGCCAAGATGACTAAGTCCCTAAGACAAGTGAAGAGGCAGAAGCGTGATAACTTGCCTCGCCATACCAAGTCTATCCACCTGAGGGTAAGGCTAGACTGGAAGATTGGAGCTAGACAGGTAAGCGCTGAGGCGCTCCTGCTACTCGACAGTGGAGCTACTGGGCCAGTGCTTAGTAGCCGATGGGTTAAACAAACGCAGGCACCATGTGTACGACGAAAGGTACATGTGCCGATAAGCGACGCAAGCGGTAATCACATTCCGGGGTCAGGTCTGCACTATACCAAATCATTGGACATGAGAATAGGCGACCACCATAACGAAATGCGGTTTGAAGTCGCGGACATGCCCGACACCAAGGTGGACGGGTACCTACCTATGTCTTGGTTGAAGGACCATAATCCCGACATAGATTGGAAGACAGGATCACTAACCTGGCGCTCAGATTTCTGCAAGGCTAATTGCCTGGCAGAGCAGGGGCGGTTAGTGTTCATGACCGATGAAGAGTTGCTAGCTGAAGACCCTAGTAATGTGTACCTGTTGGGAATTGTACAATTCTCCGATGAGGAAGGTGCTGACATTACTGTCAAGCTACTCCCTGAGTATAAGGACTACGGGGACATCTTCAGTCAAGAACGGATTGAGGCCTTGCCGGAGCACTCAAAGTATGACCACACGATCGAGTTGCTACCCGGGACTCAACCTCCGTTTGGGCCTATCTATCCGTTATCGGAAAAGGAGCTTAAGGCACTCCGGGAATATCTCAATGACATGCTGCGAACGGGGAAGCTACGGCGATCCAGTTCCTCAGCAGCAGCCCCTATCCTCTTTGTGCCAAAACCAGATGGTACATTAAGACTGGTAATAGATTACCGAGGGCTGAACAAAATCACGGTGAAGAGCAAGTACCCTCTACCGCTGATGAATGAACTGCGAGATAGGTTAGGAAAAGCCGTTGTGTTCACTAAGTTGGACTTGAAAAACGGCTACTATCTTCTGAGGATGGCAGAAGGTGAGGAATGGAAGACGGCCTTCCGGTGCAGATATGGACTGTATGAATACACGGTCATGCCGTTTGGGTTATGTAATGCCCCGGCAACTTTCCAGAGCATGATAAATGAGGTCTTTCGAGATCTCATGGATGAAGGAGTCATCGCGTATATGGATGACATCCTGATCTACTCCGAAACTATGGAAGAGCACGTCGCGATGGTAAGGCGTGTAATGGAGAAATTGCGGAAAGCTAGACTATGTGTAAGTATGAAGAAGTCCAGTTTCCACCAACGGGAGGTTGAATTCCTCGGATATAGGATCTCCGATATGGGGATCTCTATGTTGTCGGAAAAGGTGCAGACAATCAAAGACTGGGCACCTCCGACATGCGTCGTCGACGTTCAAAGCTTTATGGGCTTTGCCAACTTCTATCGTCGGTTCATAGAAGGGTTCAGCAAGATAGCGAAACCCCTCACGGACTTGACAAAGAAGGATGTCCGATGGGAATGGACACCTGCATGTGAGCAGGCCTTCAATCATTTAAAGGAAGCGTTCACGTCCAAACCTATCCTAGCACATTTTGACCCTGAACGGCCAACACGGCTAGAAACCGACGCTAGTGACTTTGCATTAGGAGCCGTTCTCTCCCAGTTATGTGAGGATGAGAGATGGCATCCGGTGGCCTACCATAGTAGGAAGTTTCACCCAGCAGAGATCAATTATGATGTCCATGATAAGGAAATGACTGCCATCGTGGCGGCATTCAAGGAATGGGATCATCTGCTGCGCTCAGTAACGGACCAATTGGTGATCTATACGGATCATAAGAACTTGGAGTACTTTAATAGTACCAAGGTCCTTAACCGAAGGCAGCACCGCTGGGCTGAATTCCTGCAACCATTTAACTTCAAGGTGGTTTACCGAGAAGGACGGTTGAATGAGAAGGCGGATGCTTTGTCGCGGCGTAGGGACTACCGCCCTGAAGGGGGGAGTGATTTTCCGCCACAGTCGTTTTTTCGCCCCGGACAGTGGGTCGGGAGCCAGGAACGGGACATCTTGCGACCACAGGTGTTGCAAGTGTGCCAGGGATTTCGGCTCAAGTCGTCCTTTTTGGATCAGTTGCGGGTAGCGATAAGCGAAGACCAGGAGTACTTAAGGATCCTGAAGGCAACAGCTGCAGGTGACAAAGAGGTCGACCGACATTTCACGACGGAAAAGGGCTTACTCCTGTACAAGAACAGGTGGTATGTTCCCAAGGGTCAGAATCTGAAGCAGACAATCATGAAGGCAGAACATGACTCCCGAATCGCGGGACACTTCGGGACTTACAAAACCATTGGCAGGGTGAGGGCTAACTTCTACTGGCCTAAGATGGATGAGCACATCACTGACTATGTGCGGACATGTGATGCATGCCAAAGAAATAAATCCATCAGGCACAAGAAGTTCGGGCTGCTGGAACCTATCGATGTTCCTATGCGGCCTTGGACAGCAATTTCAATGGATTTCATTGTCGCGCTGCCAGAGTCCGAAGGGTATACCAAGATCTGGGTCATAGTAGACAGGTTTTCGAAAATGGCCCATTTCATACCCCTGACCACTGAGGTACCTATCAAGGAGCTTGCCTTGATATTCCTGAAGGAGGTTTGGCGCCTTCATGGACTGCCAGAGTCAATCATCTCCGACCGAGATAGCCGATTCACATCCAAGTTCTGGATGAGTCTGATGCACTTGCTGCAAGTGAAACTAAACGTTTCGACTGCATTCCACCCAGAGACTGATGGGCAAACCGAGAGGGTTAATCAGACACTGGAGCAGTACCTGCGTAGTTACTGCTCCTATCAACAGGATGACTGGGTCTCGCTGCTACCCCTTGCGGAGTATGCGTATAACACCTCAACATCAGAATCCACCAGGTTGTCACCATTTGAGATCAACTATGGGTTCAACCCACGAACAAACTGGTCGGGTGTTGTGTCTGACAACCAAGGGATACACCCAAGTAGTGAACTCTTGGTTAAGGAATGGGAAGGAACCTGGCAACAGATTCGAGAAACGATTAAACGGGCACAGGAAAGGCAGCGGAAATGGCATGACCAGAAACGGCTGCCATCCCCGGACTATGTTACCTTGGAAGATGTGGCTGCTGGGCGGGCTAAGAAAGCGGACCGCGTGATGTTGAACCGGAAGAACATCCGCACCAAGCGTCCCATGGAGAAGCTGGACCACCGGATGTTTGGCCCTTTCGTGGTCAAACGTCGGGTGGGTACCCGAGCATACGAACTCCAATTGCCCACCCGATGGAGCATCCACCCGGTTTTCAATGTCACGCTGCTGGAACCCTATCGCGAGGATCCGGAATCGGGTAGGATCAAGGAGATCCCTACCCCAGAGCTCGTGGACAATGAGCCCAGTTACGTCATCGAAGCTGTTGTGGACAGTCGCTGGTATGGTGGAACAAAGGCGAAGTTTCCGTCGCGCTTTGTCCAGTACCTGGTTTCATGGGAAGGCTATGGAGCTGAGGAGAACTCGTGGGAGCCCTATGAGATGCTAGAAGGGACAGGCTTACAGGCCATGCTAGATTTCCACCAAAGATATCCGTCCAAGCCCAGGGACCATCGGGTCTTGGGGGAATCGAGTCGTGGAAAGAAAAGACGACGCTAAACGGTCCGGGACGGACCGTAGAGAAGAGGGGAGTGATGTAACGACCCAGCATACATGAGCTATGGCAGCCGGAACCTACACCCATACAGGTAGCCCGGAGGCGAACTGGTAGGAACCGGCAGGCAAGTGAGTACTTGACCTACGGAGACCCGATGGCCCGGGCTCCGAGATGAGCAGACTTAGTGGACACAAGTATTTAGGTACATGGCTACGCCCAAGGTTGGTGTCAGCGTACTTAGGGACCTATGAAGGGCCAATACACAGCTAGGCTGGGTAACTAGAGAAAGGCCGAGTGTGTCTATCCCCGGAAGTGGGATAGATAGGGTAACAGGAGAAAATCCACTTGTCCACCGGACAAGATTACCCTACCCTCAGAACAGGGTTACCCTGCCTTGAGGCTTGGATTACCCTGTTCAAGGGCCTGAGTTACCCTACCTGCCAATACGAAGTCCCTCGGGGAGTTTGGGAAAAATGACTGGAATGTTTGTCACACGAAGCCATACATAATACTGGAATCTGGGGTTCCGGGAGATGCTATTGGGCGAGCTACGCAGCTACGAAGAAGCTGTAAATTGAAGACATTATTCCTATCATGCCCCTCCGGCCCCGCCTTGAGGCCCGGACGTCATGGGCAAACGGTTGCGTAGTTGTGTGCAGTCTAGCAAAGGAGGATCTTTGGAGACCTGCTTGCAACACCGTATACGTTGCTGCCGTCCGGTCGACCGTAAGCTGTTCGCAGGATATATAAGGGGGCATAGGGTGGAAGGTGGAGTACCTCCTCCAAGTTGTTCGGAGTAAAACGGACCAAAACTGACGGAGTTAACGGGAGTTAACCGTGGGGGTCCCGAAGGTAGTCCCGGGTGGTGCCGGGACGACTGGGAACGTTTTGCACCTACCACGCCCAAGGATGTCCCCAACGCCATAGGCTCTGAGAGGGAAGTGCAGAGACACTAAAAGCATGATTCCTACCGCAGGTAAGGTGTATCCGAGGTAGTGGTCATGGGTAGCGCCCATTGGATCACTCCTGGACCACCGTACCCTGCGGAAGACACCGGAAGCCCGAGACTCGTAAATAGTAGATAGATAAACCGCTCACGGTAGCTTCCGGCGTCAAGAAGAAATCAACGCGCATGGGAAGGGTGTCATAGATAGTCTAGTTCAGCAAGGGGTCTTGACAGTTAGCCACTGGCAAGTCCCCGATGCGCAGAGGTTTTCACTCCGGCGGGCAGAATGGAAATGCGCCGCAGAAACGATATGCACATATGGTGAACGCCGACTAGAGCGGGTCGACACATACATGCCCGAAGGGGGTGTCAGGAGACGTGTCGGACCGCCCTTAGCGGAGAAGGGTGTGCTCGAATAGTTGGAGTAAACTGATGGGGGAGTTTCTGGCATAAGATAAAACTACCTGAAAGTCTATGCGAGAACTCTCCTACTCCAACAATCAATCCTCTCGAGACCTTAATTGAGTGAAGCGTCAGGCTTAACGATATTAAGTTTTACCGTCTACTTTACTCTTACATCTGTGTGAACCTTTGGCGATAAGTTTGAAGTTGTTTGGTGCGGTCGCAACCTTGGGATCCATCTTCCTAGGGGTGCCCCCGTTACAATGACCTTGGCAGAGGTCAAGTTTGAATACTTTCCAGATTGCAAGTTAACCGACATGGATAACGTCACCTTGGTGATCCCCTTTCTTGAAGACTCTGCCCCGGCTTGGTATCTGGGGTTGAATAGGCACATTAAAAAGGAAGCCGCCAAGCGCACAGGGGTTACTGCCGAAGACAGCAACCCCTCACGGCCATTGAAAGGGTTCCAAGAACTGCTGGAACAAAGTTTTGGCCAAGACCAGGCCTAGCGAGATCGATCGCTTCTCGAGTGGCGAAAGCTTGTAATGAAGCCCTATCACATCGATGAGCATCTGGATAACATAATTGATTATATGTATCAGCTCCGCTATTCAGCTCCAATACAGGTACAAGACAAGGTTCGATCAGGTATCACACCAGAGGTTCAGAATGCATGGGCACTTCAGGAGCCCTATCCGACCGACATGAATGAGTACCTTGATCTTCCCTGAAAGGTCAGGCACACACTGGTGGACACCAACCGGTTCAGTAACCGCGTCATCCACCCAGCCTCACGTTCTCCACCCACTGATGAGAAGGAGGCTAGAACCTCGACACCGGGCAGGTTCAAGAAGAAGAAAAAAGGTGCGGGCAGAACAAACCGGCGGTCTGACAAACCAACCAATTTCAACGAGAGAAAACAGGCAAAGCCAGCGACGTAGGGGTATGCAATTGCGTATAAGGAAATCCTGTTGACTTTCACGAAACGCCGGGGGAAGCACAACCAGTGCACTAAGTGCGGTCAAACAAGTCACTTTTGGACAAACTGTACCGCAACGGCCCGCATCGTTAGTTCATCCAAACAGGCCCGTGGGTGGAAACGGTCAGTACTGGTAAGCGAGCCTACAGGAACAGACAAGCGACTAAGGTGCATTGCAGCGCCCCCTCCGGCTTCCTCGTCAAAGATACTTGCAGTCCACCAGTCACCACCTCAGATCATGAAGGTTGATACTGATGGCTCGGAATAGGTAGGAACCTGTTCTGTTTGAGGTGTAACCTTATTAACCTGCAGCCATAGACCCCTGAGCGAGCAAGGGACAAGAGCCACGGAGGTGGCTTCGGAGATGGGCAAGCACCCTTCTACCGCATAAACGACCCTGATACTGACTACATCCAGGTGGTGTAGGCAGGTAGATGTTGCGGGCCATGCGCGGTTGGCTGGGCTATTTCTCTTTTGTTGGGTTTCTGGTTATTTCCCTTGGTCTGGTTATACGTATTCCTTTCAGGATTTCATTAGCTGGATGGGCAATTCATAGGACATTGTTTCGGTTCAGGCTGGTTGAGGTCCTGCTGGAAATGACGCTCAACATTGGGGAAGCAAGGCTGCTTCGCTTGGAACCACTCTGATAGGGGACTTCTACACACCTTGGGAAAAAATTGTTATGTTTAGTACAAGTGGAATTGGTTCCGGCTGGACTGGATAAAAATAATGTTGCTATTTTCAGCTTTACGTGAGGAGGGTTCAGTACCCGAAATCATGCTGGTGGGATAGTAAACACCCTAGTTATTGATATAAGGACGAATCCCAATTCCTTAACCTTAACTGACGCGTTGTGGCCGCTCTTGTGTCCATAGGCAAGACAGTAAAAGGATTCACTAAGCAAAGATAACTAAGTCCCCAAGATAAGCGAAGAGGGAGAAGGCAGACAACTTGCCTCGTCATACCAACTCTATCCACCTGTGGGTCAAGTTAGACTAGAAGGTACGGGCTAGACAGGTAAGTGCGGAGGCGCTCCTGCTACGCGATAGTAGAGCTACTGAGCCGGTGCTTAGTAACTTAGAGGTTAAGCACACTCAGACCCCTGGTGTACGGCGGAAGGTACACGTACCGATAAGCGACCCCAGCAGTAATTACATTCCTGGGTCAGGTCCACACTATACTAAGTCATTAGAGGGGGGATAGGTGACCACCACAATGAGATGGCCTTTGAAGTCGCGGATATGCCCGACACTAAGGTGGATGGGTACCTACCTATGTCTTGGTTAAGAGACCATAACCCCAACATAGATTGGAAGACTGGATCACTAACCTGGCGCTCAGATTTCTGCAAGGCTAACTGCCTGGCAGAGGAGGGGCAGTTAGTGTTCATGACTGATGTAGAGTTACTAGCCGAAGTCCCTAGTAATGTGTACCTATAGGGAATTGTACAAATCCCCAATGAGGAAGGTACTGGCATCACAGTTAGGCTACTTGCAGAGTATAAAGACTCCAGGGATATCTTCAGTCAGGACCGGATTGAGGCACTACCGGAGTACTCGAAGTATGACTATACGATTGATTTGCAACCTGGAACTCAACCTCTGTTGGTGCCTATCTATCCGCTATCGGAAAAGGAGCTGGACGCACTCCGGGAATATCTCAATGACATGCTGCAAGCAGGAAAGCTACGGCGGTCCAGTTCCCCGGGGGCAGCGCCTATCCTCTTCGTGCCAAAACCCGATTGTACATTAAAACTAGTAACAAATTACTGTGGGCTGAACAAAATCACCGTGAAAAGCAACTATCCACTACCGTTGGTGAATGAACTGCCAGATAGGTTAGGAAAAGCCACCGTGTTCGCCAAGTTGGACTTGAAGAACGGCTACTACTTTCCGAGGATGGCAGAAGGTGAGGAATGGCAGACGGCCTTCCGGTGCAGATATGGACCGTATGAATACACGGGCATGCCATTTGGGTTGTATAATGTCCCAGCATCTTTCCAAAGCATGATAAAGGAGGTCTTTCGGGATCTCATGGATGAAGGAGTCATCGCGTACATGGATGATATCCTGATGTACTACAAAACTATGGAAGAGCACGTCGCGATGGTGAGACATGTGAGGGAGAAATTGCGGAAACCTACATTGTGTATAAGCCTGGAGATGTCCAGTTTCCACCAGCGGGAGGTTGAATTCCGCGGACACAAGATCTCCAATATGGGGATCTCTATCTTCTCTGAGAAAGTGCCGAGAATCAGGAATTGGGCACCTGGGACAGGCGTTGTCGACGTTTAAAGCTTTATCGGCTTTGACAACTTCAATTATCGGTTTATAGAGGGTTTCAGTAAGATAGCGAAACCTCGGAATGACTGGACCAAGAAGGATGTCCAACGGGAATGGACACCTGCGCGTGATTACGCCTTTAATCCCTTGAAGCAGGCGTTTACATCCCAACCTATCGTAGTACATTTTCACCTGGAACGGCCAATCCGGCTGGAAACTGACGCTAGTGACCGTGTATTAGGAGCCGTCCTCTCCCTGTTTTGTGAAGATGAGAGATGGCATCCAGTGGCCTACAATAGTAGGAAGTTTCACTCGGCGGAGATTAAGTATGATGTTCATGATAAGAAAATGACTGCCATCGTGGTGGCAATCAGGGAATGGGATCATCTGCTACGCTCAGTAACGGACCAATTGGTGATCTATATGGATCAAAAGGGTTTGGAGTACTTTAACAGTCCCACGCTCCTTAACTGTAGGTGTAACGTGTTCGGGCTAGGCCCTAGTCACGTATCGGTACGATAGGAGCAGATGGCTTCGTGGTCAACACGAAGCGCGCGCTGCTTGCTAGAGGAGGCTTCGAACGGGGTGTAATAGGAGATCAAAGAAGTAACCGTTCAACCAAGTATATTTAAGAATACTGTCTGTTGAAGTCTGCTGTTTCCATCGC
>PYWC01000047.1:1015075-1155332 GCA_003182015.1 Tuber magnatum
TGTATCAACCGATAGCACACGAAACAATACCAGTATCAAACGATATTGTGAAACCAAACATAAAACAATGTGTGTATCAACCGATAGCACACGAAACAATACAAGTATCAAACGATACCGTGAAACCAAACATAAAACAATGCGTGTATCAACCGATAGCACACGAAACAATACAAGTATCAAGCGATACTGTGAAACCAAATATAAAACCCTAGTAACCCGTACTGGTTACAGTAGGCAGCACTGCGTGGCCTAATGCCTCCAACAAATTACCTTCAAGGTGGCTTACCGAGAATGACCCTTGAATGAGTAGGCAGGTGTTTTGTCGCACCGTAGGGACTACCGCCCTGAAGGAGGCAGTGATTTTCCACCCCAGTTGCTTTTTTTGCCCCGACAGTAGCTAGGGAGCCATGAAAGGGACATCTTGCGACCACAAGTGTTGCAGGTGTGCTGCGGGTTCTGGCTCCAAGCGTCCTTTTTGGATCAACTGGGGGTAGTGATAACTGAAGACCGGGAATAGTTGATGATACTGAACGCAATGGCTGCCGGTGACAAAGAGGTCGACCAACATTTCATGACAGAAAAGGCCTTACCCCTGTACAAGAACAGGTGGTATGTTCCAAGGGCAAGAATCTGAAGCGGACAATCATGAAGGGAGAACAGGACTCCCGAATCCCAGGACACTTCGGGACTTACAAGACCATTGGCAGGGTTAGGGCTAACTTCCACTGGCCTAGGATGGATGAGCACATCACCGACTACGTGCGTACTTGTGATCCATGCCAAAGAAATAAGTCCATCAGGTATAAGAAGTTCGGTCTGCTGGAACCTATTAATCTTCCTATGCGGCCGTGGATAGCGATTTCAATAGACTTCATTGTAGCACTGCCTGAGTCCGAAAGGTATACCAAGATCTGGGCTATAGTAGACAGATTCTCGAAAATGGCACATTTCATACCCCTGACTACTGAGGTACCGATCAAGGACCTTGCCTGGATACTCCTGAAGGAAGTTTGGCTCCCTCATGGACTCCCAGAGTCAATCATCTCCGATCGTGATTGTGGATTCACGTCCAAGTCCTTGATGATCCTAATACACTTGTTGCAAGTGAAACTAAACGTTTCGACTGCATTTCACCCTGAGACTGATGGGTAAACCAAGAGGCTTAATCAGACACTGGAGCGGGACTTGCGTAGTTACTGTTCCTACCAACAAGATGATTGGGTTTCGCTATTACCCCTTGCGGAGAATGGGTACAACACCTCAACATCCGAATCCACCAGGTTCTTACCATTTCAGACCAACTATGGGTTTAACACAATGAGAAACTTGTCGGGTGTCGTTTCTCATACTCAAGCAATACACCCTAGCAGTGAGCGCTTGGTCAGGGCATGGGAAGGAACCTGGGAAGAGATTGGAGAAAGGATTCAAGGGGCACAGGAAAGGCAACGGAAATTGCATGACCAGAAAAGGTTGCCATCACCAGACTATGTTACCTTGGAGGATATGACTGCGGTGTGGGCGAAGAAAGTGGACTGCGTGATGTTAAACCGCAAGAACATCCCCAGAAAGCATCCAATGGAGAAGCTGGACCAGCGGATGTTAGGCTCTTTTGTGGTCAAACGTCGGGCGGCAACCGAACCTACTAACTCCAACAGCCAACCAGATGCAGCATCTCCCCAGTTTTCAATGTCACATTGCTCGAACCCTGTGGTGAGGTCTCCAGCAGCAGGTAGGGTCAAGGAAGTCCCTACCTGGGAACTTGTAGACAATGAGCCCGGTTGCGTTATTGAAGGTGTTGTGGAGAGCTGATGGTACGGAGGACGGAAGGCGAAGTTTCCGTCATGATTCTTCGTGTACCTGGTTTCATGGGAAGGCTGTGGGGCTGTGGGGAATTCATGGGAGCCCCATGGGATCCTAGAAGGGACAGGCTGACAGGCCATTCTGGATTTCCACCAAAGATATCTGTCCAAGCCCAGGGAACATATGGTCTTGGGAGAATCGGGTTGTGGAATAAGGGACAATGCTAACGGTCCGGGACAGACAGTAGAGAAGAGGGGAGTGATGTAACGACCCAGCATACATGAGCTATGGCAGATGGAACCTATACCCATACAGGTAGCCAGGAGGCGAACTGATAGGAACCGGCAGGCAAGTAAGTACTTAACCTATGAGACCTGATGGCCCAGGCTCTGAGAATGAACAGAATGGGCTAGTCAGGGACTCAGGTACCTGGATACACCTGGGATCGGTGTCAGTGTGCTTAGGGACTTCTGAACTGGCATTTGCTCAGCTAGGCCGGGTAACTGGAGACAGGGCAGAAATGTCGTTCCCCAGCGGCGGGACAGACCGGGTAACAGGGAAAAGTTGTCTTGTCTGTTGGACAAGGTTACCCTACCCTTGGGAGGAGGTTACTCTGCCCTGGGGCTGAGGTTACCCTGCCCAAAGTCCTGAGTTACACTACCTTTCACTACGAACTCTCTTGCGCAGTTCCGGAAAATTGACTAGAATGTTTGTCACGCGCAGCAGTGCATGACACTGGAATCTGCGGTTCCGAAAGATGCCATTGGGAGAGCTACGTAGCTTCGATGAAGCCGTAAATGGCAGACATTGTTCCTAGCATACCCCTCCGGCCCCACCTTGAGGCCTGGACAGCCTGGGCAAACGGTTGTGTAGTGGTGCGCAGTCCAGCAAAGAGGAATGCTTGCAGACATGCTGGCAACACCGTATACGTCGCTGCCCTCCGGTCGACTGGGGGCTGTTCGCAGGATATACCAGGAGGCATAGGGTCGAAGGAGAAGTACCTCCTCCAAGTTGTTACGAGTGAAACGGACCAAAACCAACGGAGTTAACGTGTGCTAACTGTGTAGGTCCCGCAGGTAGTCCCGGGGGGTCCCACGGCGATTGGGAGAGTTTTACACCTGCCAAGCCTGGAAGTGTGGCCAATGCTATAGGCTCTGAAAGGGACGTGCAGAGGCACCAAAAGCATGATTCCTACTACAGATAAGGTAGATCCGAGGTAGTGGTCATGGGTAGCGCCCATTGGAGCCCTCCCAGACTACCATGTCCTGTGGAAGACACTGGAAGCTCGAGACCCATAAATAGTAAATAGATAAACCGCTCGCGGTAGCTTCTGGAGTCAAGTAGAGATTAACGCATATGGGAAGGGTGTCATAGATAGTCCAGTTCATGAGGTGCCTTGACTGTTAGCCACTGGCAAGGCACTGATACACAGAACCTTTCACTCTGGCTGACAAAATGGAAGGACGCCACAGAAATGATAACCGCATAAGGTGAACGCCGACTAGAGTGTACCAACACCTGCATGCGCGAAGGTTGTGCCCAGAGGTGTGTCGGACCACCCTTAGCGGAGAAGAGTCTGCTGGAATAGTTGGAGTAAACTGATGGGGGAGTTTCTGGCGTAAGATAAAACTACCTGAATGTCTATGCGAGAACTCGCCTACCCCAACAATCAATCCTCTGGAGACCTTAATTGAGTGAAGCATTGGGCTTAACAATATTAAGTTTTACTATTTACTTTACTCTTACATTGGTGTGAACTTTTGGCGATAAGTTTGAAGTTGTTTAGTGTGGTCGCAACCTTGGGATCCATCTTCCTAGTATTGCCCCTGTTACACTGGACTACCCACAGCGATTCTGCCTTGAGTTTCCCCGTGTCTGTTGTACCCATTAAACCGTCTGTCCTGGCCACCCTGATTCCCATCATGCGGGGTTAGCCTATGGTGGTACTAATGCCAGTAGTAGCACGGGGCATCACCCAAGCTCTGGAGTTGGATTTGAAGCCCCCAGAGTTATCTGCACCAATGCCAGAACCGCTGGACAACTCCGGGGTTGCATTAGGAGTTAGCGTGCCTCCATGACCCACCATAGCCACACGTTGGTAGTCTGTCTCCTTCCTTCTACCTTCTTCAATGCTTGACCAGGATCAATGGTCCATTCCTGTACTCATATGAGTGGTGATGAATCCACCCCATGGGGATTTCAGCTGGTTTACAGCTTGACGGACAGAATCCGTCTTGGCTGTCGCACTGGCCACTTGTGATAGTTGGGAGCCCAGATGGAATGGTAGGTTTTGAGGGGGCAGCGGGAATCACCGGTGCTCCAGGAACTGAGTGGACAGGTGTCCCAGCTCCAGGGATCGGCATTCCACCTGATCGAGCCTTGGGTGCTCGCTCCTACTGGTACAGTAAATGTTGAAAAGGACCAGGTGATGCCCCCCGTTGTGGCCGGAACCTTGGGGTAACCATCACTGCAGGTTGGAAGAGTATAGCAGGAGAGGAGTCCCGGACAGGCAAATAGACTGCTGGTGGTGTAGGTCTCGGGGTGGCTATAGGAGATATCGGTGTTGGGACTAATGGTGCAGTGTGTAATGGGGGCCCTACTAGGAAGATGGATCCTCAGGTTGCGACCGCACTGCACAACTTCAAACCTATCGCCAATAGTTGGCACAGATGTAAGAGTAAATTAACTTCTAAAACTTAATATCATTAAGCCTGATGCTTGACTCAATTAAGGTCTCGAGATGATTGATTGTTGCAGTAGGAGAGTCCTTGCATAGGCTTTCTTGGTGGTTGTATCTTATGTCAGAAATTCTTCTATCAGTTTACTCCAACTATTCGAGCACACACTTCTCTGCTAAGGGAGGTTTAACATGTCTCCTAGCTCACCCTGCGGGTATGCATGTGTCAACACACTCTAGTCATTGTTGACCTTATGTGGTTATCATTTCCGCGCTGCATCGCTAATTTGCTAGCTAGAGTGAAAGGTTCTTGGTATTGTTGTCTTGCTACTGGCTAACAGTCAAGACACCTGATCAACTGGACTATCCATGACACCATTCTCCTATACATGGATCTCTACATGGCCTGGGAAGTACCATGAGTGGTTTATCTATCTACTATTTATGAGTCTCATGCTTCCGGTGTCTGCTGCAGGATACGGTGGTCTGGCAGTGATCCAATGGGCGCTACCCATGACCACTACCTCAAATCTAGCTTACCTGGGTTAGGAATCATGCTTTTAGTGTCTCTGTACCTCCCGTAAAGACCCTATGGCATTGTGGACACTTTCGGGCTGGGTAGGTGTAAGGCGCATGTGTTTGCCCTGGCACCACCTGGGACTACCTTTGGGACCCCCACGGTTAACTCCCATTTACCCAATCAGTTTTGTTCTGTTTTACTCCGAACGACTTGGAGCAGGTACTCCACCTTACACCCTGTGCCCCCTTGTATATCGTGCACACAACCTGTCATCGCCTGGATGGCAGGGACGTATATAGTGATGCCAACAGTTCTGCAACGATTCTTCCTTGCAAGACTGCGCACAATTACGCAAGGGTTTGTCCATGACGGCCGGGCCTGCACGCGGGGCTGGAGGGCTAGGAGTGGAATAATGTCTCCAATTTGCAGCTTCTTCAGAGCTGCATAGCCGGCGCAATAGCATCTCCCGGAACCACCGATTCAAGTATTATGCATGGCTTCGCGTGACAAACATTCCTGTCATTTGTCCCAAACTCCCAGAGGGACTTTGTAATGAAAGGTAGGGTAATTCAGGACTTGAGACAGGGTACCCCAAGCCCTATGGCAGGGTTCACGGCTCCTGAGAGTAGGGTAACCTTGTGCGGTGGACAAGATAACTTTTCCCTTTTACCCTGTCTATCCCGTTGCCGGACATAGACACTTCTGACCTATCTCCAGTTACCAGGCCTAGCTGAGTAACTACCCCTTTCGAGGTCCCTAACCACACTCAAACCACTCCCAGGTGTGCCCAGCTACCGAAGTACGTGGACCGGAAATTCCATTCATCTTGGAACCCGGGCCAGCGGGTCTACGTAGGTTGAGTGCTCAGTTGCCTGGTGGTTGCTACCACTTCGCCTCCTGGCTACCTGTATGGGTGTATGTTCGGACTGCTATAGCTCATGTATGATGGGGCGTTAGACCACTCCCCTCTTCTCCAAGGTCCATCCAGGACCGTCAAACTCGTCTTTTATTTCCACGGCTCGATTCCTGCCAGACCCTATGGTCCCTAGGCTTGGACCGATATCTTTGGTGGAAATCCAGAACAGGCTTTAAGCTGGTCCTTCCTCACATCTCATATGGCTCCCATGAGTTCTCCGCAACTCCTCAGCCTTCCCATGAAACTGGGCACCGGACGAAGCGCGACAGAAAGGTCATCTTTGCTCCCCGTATTATCGCCTGTCCACAACAGATTTGATAACGCTGTTGGCTCATGGTCTATGAGTTCTGGGGTAGGGATATCCTTGACCCTACCGGATCCTGGATACTTGCGATATGGTTCAAGCGGCGTGACATTGCAAACCACATGCATGCTCTCTCTGCTGGGCAGTTGGAGTTCATAGCCTTGGGTACCCGCCCACTGTGGGACCATGAAAGGTCCAAACCTCCAGTGGGCTAGCTTCTCCATTGGACATGTTTGCCAGATATTCTTTCGATGTAATACCACATGTTCTACTTTCTTCACCCACCATCCAGCTATATCGTCCAAGGTAACATAGTCTAGTGGTAGTAGCGTTTGCTGGTCGTGCCATTTCTGTTGCCTTTCCCGTGCCTGTTGGATCATTTCTCGAACCTCTAGCCTGGTTCATTCCCATTCCTTCACTAAGGGCTCACTGCCAGGGTGTATTCCTTGATTGTCAGACATGGTACCCACCCACTTTGTTTGTGGGTTGAAGCCATGATTGATCTCAAATGGTGAGAACCTGGTGGATTCTGATGCCGAGGTGTTGTACGCATACTGCGCAAGGGGTAGTAGTAAAGCTCAATCATCCTGTTGGCTGGAGCAGTGGCTATGCAAGTATTGCTCCAATGGCTGCTTAACCCTCACGCTGTGCTCCTCAGTCTCAGGGTGGAAGGCAGGCAAAAGATTTAGTTTTACTGGCAACCAGCGCATCTGACTCATCCCGAACTTCGGTGTGAAGTTGCTATCTCAGTCACAGATGATTGGCTCGGGGAGTCGATGAAGGTGCCGAACCTCCTGCAGGAATATCAAGGTAAGCTCCTTGATTGGTAACTGAGTAGTCTGGGCTATGAAGTGGGCCATTTTCGCGAACCTGTCCACGGTGACCTAGATCTTGGTATACACTTCCGACTCTGGCTGCACTACAATGAAGCCCATTGAAACCACTGTCCATGGCCACGTAGGAATATCAATAGGTTCCAGCTGACCAAACATCTCATGACTGAGGGCGTTATTCCTTTAGCATGCATTACATGTTCTCATATAGTCTGTGATATGCTCGTCCATCTTAGGTCAGTAGAAGTTAGCCCTAACCCTCCCAATGGTCTTGGAAGTCCCATAGTGTCCTGCGAGTCGGGAGTCATGTTCAGCCTTCATGATTGTTACCTGTCAATTCTGACCCTCGGGGACATTTCCGCAGTTCTTCTCCAGGACTGAACCCTTTTCTGGCATGAAATGTCAGTCGACCTCATTGTCACCGCCTGTTATTGTCTTTCGGAATCTTAAAGATTCCTGGTCTGCTGTTATCACTACCCGCAGGTGATCCAAAAAGGAGGATGGGAGCCAAAATCCTAGGCACAGCTGCAATACCGGTGGTCAGAAGATGTCCTATTCCTGGCTCCCAACCGGCTGTCCTGGGCAGAAAAATCACGTTGGCGGGCAATCGCTCACCTCTTGAGAGCGGTAGTCCCTACAATGCGACGAAGGATCCGCTCCCTCATTCAACTGCCCTTCTCGGGAAACCATCTGGAGGTTAAACGGTTTCAGGAACTTAGCCCAGCAGTGCTGCCTTTGGTACAGGGTCTTGGGACTATTAAAGTACTCTAAATTCTTATGATCTGTATCAATGACCAACTGGTTCGTTACCGAGTGTAGTAGATGGTCCCATTCCTTGAATGCTACAACAATGGCAGTCATATCCTTGTCATGGACATTATAATGAATCTCCGCTGGGTGAAACTTGTGACTATCCTAGGCTACTGGATGCCATCTTTTATCTTCACAGAACTGGGAGAGAACAGCTCCTAAAGCAAAGTCAGCGGTGTTGGTTTCCACAGAGGGCGGCCATTCTGGATGAAAATGTGCTAAGATAGGTTAGGATATAAATGCCTCCTACAAATGGTTGAACATCTGCGCGGAAGCAGGTGTCCATTCCCATCAGAGATCCCTCGTTGTTGAGTCCATTAGAGGTTTTGCAATCGTGATGAAACATTCCATGAACCAACTATAGAAGTTGGCAAAGTCCATAAAGCTTTGAAGATCGATAATGCATGTTGGAGGTACCCAATCCCTGATTGTTTGCACCTTCTCCAACAACATAGAGATCCCCATATTGGAGATCTTGTATCGCAGGAATTCGATGTCCCCTTGCTGGAAACCGGACTTCTCCATACGGACGCATAATCTGGCTTTCCAGAATTTCACCATCGTGTGTCTGACCAGCATGGCAGGCTCTGCCATGGTTTCACAGTGGATCAGGATGTGATCCATATATGCAACGACCCCTTCATCCAGGATGTCCCCAAAGAGCTCATTTATCATGCTCTGTCAAGTTGCCCAGGTGTTACATAACCCAAAAGGTGTGACCGTGTATTCATAGTATCTATATCTGCACTCGGAGGCCGTCTTCCATTCCTCATCCTCAGCCATCCTCAGAACGTAGTAGCCATTCTTGACTCCCAAGTTAGTGAACACAGCGGCCCTTTCTAACCAATTGCGTAATTGTAACGTGTGTGGGCCAGGCCCTAGTCACGTGGCGGTGCGATAGGAGCCGATGGCCTCATGATCAACACGAAGCGAGCACTGCTTGCTAAAGGAGGCTTCGAACGGGGTGTAATAGGAGATCAAAGAAGTAACCGTTCAACCAAGTATATTTAAGAATACTGTTTGTCGAAGTCTGCTGTTTCCATCGCTGGAATCAGCGGTCTTTAAATACAGCATATTGCTTATCTCCAGTATGAACGATATTGCAAAACATTGTGTATATCAACCAATAGCACAGGAAACGATACAAGTATCAAACGATACTGTAAAACCAAACATAAAACAATGCGTGTATCAACCGATAGCACACGAAACACTACAAGTATCAACCGATACTGTGAAACCAAACATAAAACCCTAGTAACCCTTACCAGTTACACTCCCAAAATAAAATAACAATTTCACCAAAACAAAACAATCCTAGGAAATCACAATGAACTCCTAACGGCCGTTAGTCCCACCATTCCCCAACTAGGACTCAACCTTATCGTCATCGCTATAGTGCAGCAAACCCAAGTCCTCCTGCAACACCCATTCCGCACCCTCCAACCATCTCTCCAAACGCTCTCCACATGGCGCTCCGCGCACAAAGCAGCCTGACTCCCAGTAGTGTGGCAGGTCCAGGAAGTTCCGGACTATACGGTACTCCCATTCTTCTGTCTCGACATCGATTCATCCGCAATCTTCGCCGTGATCGATATAAAATACCTTCCAGTATGCGTCTTCTTGAATGATTTCCCGGGAAAGCAGCTACCCCAAAATGAGGTCTCGTCCCTTTAGGCTGACTTCTGCATAGGTGGACATTTCGCTTTTCGTAATGGTAATTCCTTGTAGGGAAAGGATTTGTAAGAGGTTAAGGTTTGGAGGTCTGGTAGTGGTCTGTTTTCTTGGGCGGTTTAGAGGGCAGGTGGCCGCTATTTATGTTTTGGTGGTGACCTTGCTTAGTTGTTGGCCTCACTTAGGTTGTTTAGGAAAAAAGGGGTTGCTTAATTGCGGTTTCCTCTGTTTCCATGCAGCCATCACATTTTTCTGTACTTGGGTAGCGTCCACCACCGAAGCGGAAAACATCCGACACTGATTCTACCCACATTCTTACCCTTGATTCCGTTGTTATTTCTAAGCATTTCTTGCTGATGTCTATGAATAGTCGGTGTGTAAGGTATCGTCTAGGAATAATATCACGGTTCACCAAGAGTCCCATTAACTGATGGCTCAGTCTTCAAGGTACTTTCTCATAGTTTGACATCGTAAGACTGTTGGATGGGGTGTTCTTTTCTTTCGCTATTGCCAGTACTCCACCTCGGCCAGCCGGGCTAGGTATGCTGCTTCATCTTCCCTTACCCCATTTTCGTCTTCGCTGCTTTTGAACTCGCTCTCGAAGTGGGCTGACCAAAATACGTCCTGTATTCCTTGGTCCATGTCCGGGCGCAGATGTTGAATTTCTGGCAGGGTTGGGCTCCAGGCCACCGTCACATGGTTCATTATAGGCGGTAGTTCGTTCTCTGGTTTATTGTCTTCCCACCATTGATTAACCGCTTCCATCGCATTTTCCAAGCCCTCAAGGGGTTCCCAGCTATTCTGTGTTTCCGGGTACCCCACCCCTTTCACTAGGAATTGGTCACTGTCATATCGTCTTCTGTGTTCTCGTATGGTTTCCACCTCCCATTCCGGTTTCTCGTTTACCAGGATTGGGGGTGGTTTTGCGCGGCTCCTGGCAGGGAAGGAGACAACATCGTTAGGGCGGTATTTTTTCACGGTGGAAGCATGAAATGTCGCTTCTCGGTTTCTGTACATTCTGCTATCCATTTTTACCCTGTAATTTTGTGTATGCGCATTGTATCCGATTATCTTGAATGGTCCACGCCAGCGCAGTTGCAATTTCTTGCTACGTCCTGATTCTCTTGCGAATCAACTTCGGTATACCAGTAACAAATTGCCCTTCCCTATCGGTGTATGGTGTCTGCGTCGCTTCACTGCCGTTCTCGTCCTTCTAAATCTTGCTATTTTAAGCGCATTGCATCCCGCGTTCCCGATTGCTTGGTGGCTATTTAGTAATTGGTCAGCCGCCGGTACTGCAGAGTTCGTCAAGTTTGCTCGGGGCAGTAGTGGGCAATTCTTTCCGAAAATGGCTTTATATGGTGACATGCGGAGAGTTTCTGACCATCCCGCATTTAGGTATGCTGCTCTCTCTGGTATGGCATCAAATCAAGTGTTTTCTCTGGCGTTGACTAGGTTTCGGACAGCTGTCTTTAATTCTCGAATTTTCCTTTCGACCTGCCCATTCGTTTTATAATACCCTGGTGCCGACTTGATATGTTCAATGCCTAACGATCGACACTGTTGTCTCCACACATATGACTCAAACCTTCAGTCCGCATCGCTCACCAGAGATATTGGGTAGCCATGGGGTGTAAAAACTTTGTTGCGTAGCAGTTTCCAGCTTGCTATTGCTGTTACTTGCTTTGTTGTCGGTATAAGCCACATGAATCCTGAAAACCTATCCATCGCAACCAGAATCGGATCGTATCCTCATGAGTTGTGGAAGGGTACTGCAAAATCAATGGCTATTGATTCCAAGATTTCCGATGGCAGGGTAATTGTTTGAGCCTGTCGGTCTGGCAATTTTGTAGGCTCCTTATTCACCTGGCATGTGTGGCACTGGGCTACATACGCGCTAAAGTCTTTCCGCATTTCAGGCCAAAATGGGTACTCCGTTGCATACCGTAAGTTTCGTTGAACACTGTGGTGGCCTTTGTTGTTGATTTCGCTAATGACATACTGTCTTAACGTTGCATTTCCGTATGTGGGGCCTTTCGGGATATACAGGCAGTCTTCTCCATATCTGGTTTTTGCGTATAGCACTCCGTTTGCAACCTTGTAATAGGACAAGTCTCCAGTGGAGTCCATGTTCTCATTCACCTTCTTCCAAATCGGTTCTTTCCGTTATGCTGCTACCATGTGTGCTCAGAACGTGCCGATCATTTCATTGACTGTCTGTAAGGTGTCACGTTCGTCTTCTATCGCGCTTCCTCTGGTTGTCTCTGGTAGGTCATCCTCCTCCTTGTCTTCTAAGACATCGTAAAGCCCGCGTCGGTATTCTGTCATTGTCGAGGACATTACGGAGACTATTGTTTCATTGGTAAGACTTTCTAGCCCTTCCGCTTGTCCAATCGGTGTTGGGCTGTCAGGTCCTAGCATTCGGAATGCCACTATTGTCTTGGTCGTAAGGTTTGCTATTCATTCTGGGTCCCACATCTGGAATGCCGGGGCCTCCGGGTTTAGCAGTACCGGAATTGCATAAGACTTGGGCGTTGGCTGGGCAAGGGTGGACAGCCCTTCTCCTGCACTCATTGGTCTTCCGCCGGTGGTTTGTTGCCATTCACGGTCATTGATTTCGGCAGACTCCGGAGGGGTCGGGTCAATTTCTGTACTTGGGGGGCTCGGTCCTTCACTACGGGTATAAGGGGTTGACTTTCCCTGTTGTCTAGAATGGCTGTTCGTGAATTTGATCTCAGTTGGATGATATGGCCAATGATCCATGTAACAGTGTGAGTGGTGTAGGGCACTATGTTGGAGATCTTCTGGTGGCATACTGCGCAGAGTACACGTGTCACCCCAATCGTTTCCTGCAACAATGGAGCTGGGGCTTTCGGGAGGTACCAGGGCCTCGTTAGGGTACTCAGTATAGGAGAAAGGAGCGGAAGTAGGAGAGAACTCCTGCGTGGGCTCCATTGTGTTTGATTGTTGCTCGTAGACCGTATTATCCGAGATGTCACCCCATTCTTTCCTACGATCGTGGACCTAGAGTGGATTCAAGTCTTGTTCTCACTACTAAATTCGCGAAAGGGTATCAGCTAAATAGTTCCTGCTTCCTGGTGCATAGACTATCTTTGCGTCGTATTTTCCCAAGGCACTTAGCCATCTCACCTGCTTACTACTAGGGATATTAGCCATTCAAAGGTGTGTTAAGGGTTGGTGGTCTGTAACTATCGTGGAGGAATTTCCCATTAGTACATTGTGAAACCGATTAAGCGCTTCCCCTATCGCTAAGGCCTCTTCATCGGTGGTCCCATAGGTCATCTGAGCATTGGTGAACTTTCTGCTGTGTAGCGTGGCTGGTCGTGCCGTCTCATAAGTGGGTCCTTGTCCCACCCATGCTCCAACTCCTAAATCTGAGGCGTCTGTAACCACCCAAATTCGTTCCTTGCTCCGTATGTCTATTGGTCACATGACTTGGTGATCGATAATCCTCTTCCAGACCATATCAAATGCGGTCTGCTGGGTTGTTGTCCATACGAATTCAGCGTCTCCCATTCAGTCAGTTAGTGGTGCCGTCAATGTAGCCTGGTGTGGGAGAAACTGGGTCACATAGTTCACTATTCCTAGGAATCGTTGCAATTCCTTCTTCTTTTTTGGTGTTTCCCATTCTGCAATGGATGATATTTTCTGCGGGGAAGCATGGATTCCCTCATTGTCCACTATGTGTCCTAATACTTGCAGTTTGTCCGCAAACAGTACTGATTTCCTCTTGCTCGCGTAGAATTTTGCCATCCTAAGTCGATCACATACTTGGCGTATCTGTTGTTCGTGTTCCTCAGAGGTGTCTGAAAATATGAGAATGTCAATGTATACCCATACAAAATGGTGTAAATATTCGCTTAGGAGGTCCTCCATTATTCGCATGAATGTTGCTGGTACATTCATATCTCCTTGGAGTATGACTTTGCTCACAAAGCCTCTGAATGGGGTTTTGAATGAGTTGAACTTAACATGGTCCTTGTCCACACGTTATTGGAAGTATCGGTTGCTTAGGTCGATCTTACTGCTGAATTGTGCTCATCCTATTCGGTTAAGGATCTGCTGTTGATTTGGAATTGAAGGACTATCCATGACCATGTTGTTATTTCTCGGTTTCAGGTCCACCAGAGGGCGGATCGTTCCCTCTGATTTGGGTTGTACAAACATAGGTGCCGCTCTGGGAACCTCTTGTCGCACAATTATTCCGCTTGGTAATTTCTCGTTTATCCAGTTCATAAGTTCTTCCTTGTAGGCTTCTGGGATTGAGTATGTTGGTTGGTTTCGTAGGTCGCTTGGATCCTTTAGCCGAATGTGGTGGCTAATCTTACGCACTAGGGGTAGCGTTTCAGGGACCTTGTCTGGGAATACATCCTTGTATTCTTCCAACAATGTTGTTGCGGTGGCGTCTGACATAGCGCCTCAGATTTCCCCGCTTTTTGGTTTGCATAGCACACGTAGCTTGTTATCGGGAAATTCCACTGCTGTATCCCCACACCTGATAAGAGCATTGCGTCTTTTCAAGAAGAGCATTCCAATCAGGGAGTCGTACTATGCCAAGTTTCCTACCAACATCTCCTGATTTTTCCATTACTTTTTCGCGATTCCTATGGTCAGTCCACATTTCTTGTGGCTTGAAGAGCGGGATCCTCTGATAGACATATTGAGGGTAGTATGTTGGGGTAGGGGTTCCATAGGGATACCATTGGTACTGATAAAGGTGGCGCTAATTATGTCGCAGCCGATTGTTCCCGTGTCAAATAGTACCTTTGCAGGGTGGCCTGCTATATAAATCGTTCCTTCAAGAGTGTCACGGGGTTTGATTGCCAGCGTCGGTTGTGTTCGCAGGCTTTCCATTTCCAGTGAGTTAATTTCCACTTCGTCGTATTCAGTTGCTTCCATGTGATTCGTGCTTGTTTCTCGCTTAGCGGCCTTTCCATTTTCTTTCTTGGCATAGCAATCCTTTGCGTAGTGTCCCTTTTTCCCGAATTCGAAACATGTCCCTTCCTCGCGTCATTTCTGTTTCTTGTCCTTCTTGTCCTTTAATTCCTTGCGGTATGCTTTATCCTTCTTCGTATTGTCCCGCAATAATGATCCTTTGCTATTCCGTCGCTGTGGCACATGGGTTGGGTAAACTCCTGTTTCATAGAGGATAGCATCCTTCCCTTTGGCCCGCTTGACTATCTTGTCAAAGGAATCATCATCCGCCTCCATGGGGTCTACCTCCTGACGTAGTCTGGGATGCATTGCTTCATACAAGCTTTCTTGCAGCGTATACTGGGGTACTATTCCAATAGGCAATCGTCCATGATGCATCAAGAGATCCGTCGCAACCAGGGTTATTCTTTCTGTTTTGTCATTTCGTACTTGCTGGATATCCTTGAACCTTTTGTATAGTTCCTCCGTGTTACGAAAGGATTGGAATCTATCTCTAAAGTACTTTATCAGGGTCGTTCCTCGGATTTTTTCCCCACTCTCATAGTGTCTCATTGCTTGGTAGCATGCTTCCTCTGCCTTACCGGTACAGAAGCTTCCGAAGTATGCTCCGCTTCCTTCCTTGGTTTTGTCTACTCCATGTAGGGTAAGGTATTGCGAAGTCGTTACGACCCACCGGTCAAATGCTTCAGGTTTCAGGTCGTCCTTTTCGACCGAGAATGAGGGTGGCAGTGGAAGTTTGATTTTAGGTCCTGCTTGCCCGGCCCTGGGGCCGGGCGGTCCGGCGGATTCACCTTCGGACACTTCGTGTCCAGACTCTTCGTTACTAGAACTGTCGTCGGAGGAGCTTTCTAGTAAATCGCCAGGGTTATCGTCTGGTGGCTGCCTTACTACCGAGTGATCTGATCCTTCTTCTTCGCTTTCTTCCTTCTTAGGTGTCGCGATAGGTATGCCGTCTTTCTTTGGTGGTTGCGCCGGTCCCTTTCCTTTACTGCGGCTGAGGGGGAATTGCCCCGGAAGGGTGGTTGCTGCCTTTGCTAATTCGTCAGTCGACCCGCTAAAGGTCTGCTTGGCCAAATCTCGGGCTAATTGTTGTTCTGCTTCGTTGATCCAAAATTCGCTCTTTGGCCCTATCCGTTTCTTAGGTTGTCTTTTCTTGCTAAGGCCTTCTGGTGGGACCTGCTTCCCACTTTGAGTCTCTCAGAACCCAACCGTGTTGCTTGGCGGAGCCGAACTTCTCGTCATTCTGCCCCTCCCTGATGCTAGCTTTGGTTATTGGAATTTTCGTAGGTTGATCAAACCAGGTCCCTGCAGGTTTCTTAACCACCAGCCGAGGTTAAAAAAATGTAACGCGTTCAGGCCAGGCCCTGGTCACGTAGCGGTATGATAGCAGCAGATGGCCTCGTGATCAACACGAAGCGAGCGCTGTAACGGGGGCACCCCTAGGAAGATGGATCCCAAGGTTACGACCGCACCAAACAACTTCAAACTTATCGCCAAAAGTTCACACAGATGTAAGAGTAAAGTAGACGGTAAAACTTAATATCGTTAAGCCTGACGCTTCACTCAATTAAGGTCTCGAGAGGATTGATTGTTGGAGTAGGAGAGTTCTCGCATAGACTTTCAGGTAGTTTTATCTTATGCCAGAAACTCCCCCATCAGTTTACTCCAACTATTCGAGCACACCCTTCTCCGCTAAGGGCGGTCCGACACGTCTCCTGACACCCCTTTCGGGCATGTATGTGTCGACCCGCTCTAGTCGGCGTTCACCATATGTGCATATCGTTTCTGCGGCGCATTTCCATTCTGCCCGCCGGAGTGAAAACCTCTGCGCATCGGGGACTTGCCAGTGGCTAACTGTCAAGACCCCTTGCTGAACTAGACTATCTATGACACCCTTCCCATGCGCGTTGATTTCTTCTTGACGCCGGAAGCTACCGTGAGCGGTTTATCTATCTACTATTTACGAGTCTCGGGCTTCCGGTGTCTTCCGCAGGGTACGGTGGTCCAGGAGTGATCCAATGGGCGCTACCCACGACCACTACCTCGGATACACCTTACCTGCGGTAGGAATCATGCTTTTAGTGTCTCTGCACTTCCCTCTCAGAGCCTATGGCGTTGGGGACATCCTTGGGCGTGGTAGGTGCAAAACGTTCCCAGTCGTCCCGGCACCACCCGGGACTACCTTCGGGACCCCCACGGTTAACTCCCGTTAACTCCGTCAGTTTTGGTCCGTTTTACTCCGAACAACTTGGAGGAGGTACTCCACCTTCCACCCTATGCCCCCTTATATATCCTGCGAACAGCTTACGGTCGACCGGACGGCAGCAACGTATACGGTGTTGCAAGCGGGTCTCCAAAGATCCTCCTTTGCTAGACTGCACACAACTACACAACCGTTTGCCCATGACGTCCGGGCCTCAAGGCGGGGCCGGAGGGGCATGATAGGAATAATGTCTTCAATTTACAGCTTCTTCGTAGCTGCGTAGCTCGCCCAATAGCATCTCCCGGAACCCCAGATTCCAGTATTATGCATGGCTTCGTGTGACAAACATTCCAGTCATTTTTCCCAAACTCCCCGAGGGACTTCGTATTGGCAGGTAGGGTAACTCAGGTCCTTGAACAGGGTAATCCAAGCCTCAAGGCAGGGTAACCCTGTTCTGAGGGTAGGGTAATCTTGTCCGGTGGACAAGTGGATTTTCTCCTGTTACCCTATCTATCCCACTTCCGGGGATAGACACACTCGGCGTTTCTCTCGTTACCCAGCCTAGCTGTGTATTGGCCCTTCATAGGTCCCTAAGTACGCTGACACCAATCTTGGGTGTAGCCATGTACCTAAATACTTGTGTCTACTAAGTCTGCTCATCGTGGAGCCTGGGCCATCGGGTCTCCATAGGTCAAATACTCACTTGCCTGCCGGTTCCTACCAGTTTGCCTCTGGGCTACCTGTATGGGTGTAGGGTCCGGCTACCATAGCTCCTGTATGCTGGGTCGTTACAAGCGCTGCTTGCGAAAGGAGGCTTCAAACGGGGTGTAATAGGAGATTAAAGAAGTAAGCGTTCAACCAAGTATATTTAAGAATATTGTCTGTCGAAGTCTGCTGTTTCCATCGTGGGAATCAGCGGTCTTTAAATACAGCATATCGCTTATCTCCAGTTTGAGCGATATTGCGAAACATTGTCTGTATCAACCGCTAGCACGCGAAACGATACAAGTATCAAACGCTACTGTAAAACCAAACATAAAACAATATGTGTATCAACCGATAGCACACAAAACACTACAAGTATCAAACGATACCGTGTAACTAAACATGAAACAATGTGTGTATCAAACGATACCACATGAAACACTACAAGTATCAAACCATACTGTGAAACCAGACATAATACTCTAGTAACCCGTACCGGTCACATTAATTCTTTGATCAATGGTAGAGGATACTTGCTTTTACCCGTGATTTTATTTCGGCCTAGGTAATCTCTTACGAAACTTAGTGTACCATCTGGTTTTGGCACAAAGTCTTTAGGGGCTTGCGCTGAGGAACTGGATCACTGTAGATTTCTCATTGGTAGCCTTTCATTGAGATATTCTCGGAGTCCCTCAAGCTTCTTGTCCGATAACGGGTAGATACTCCCCAAGGGAGGTTGAGTCAGGGGTTGCAAGTCGATTGAGTAGTCATACTTCACTTGCTCCGGCAGCCCCTCTGTACGTTCATGACTGAAGATATCCCCATAGTGTAACGACCCAGCATACGAGAGTTATGGCAGTCGGAACCTGCATACACACAGGTAGCCGCGAGTCGACCGGCCAGGAACGGGCAGGCAAGTAAGTAGGTGACCTACGCACACCTGATAGCGCGGGCTCCGAGATGAACACAAGTGGCTAGCCCAGAATCTAGGTATCAGGGTACACCCGCGAGCGGGGTCAGTATACATAGCGACCTTGGAAGCAGTAGTTACTCAGCTAAGCTGGGAAACTGGAGCAAGGTCAGAAGTGTCTATCTCCGGGAACGGGATAGGCGGGGTAATGGGGAAAAGTTATCTTGTCTGCTAGACAAGGTTACCCTACATTTAGGATTAGGTTAACTGGCCAAGGGGCTTGGTTTCCCGGCGCAAAGTGTTGGGTTACCCTGCCATTCAAGATGAAGTTGGGTGTTGCGGAGTTTGGTAACATGTGGTGAGAATGTTGTTCATGGAAAGCAATGGATAATAGTGGAATCTGGGGTTGCGGGAGATGCTATGGGGTGAGCTACTCGGTTCCGCGGAAGCTGTAGATTGGAGACACTAGTCCAATCATACCCCGCCGGCCCCGCCTTTAGGCCGGGATGTCATGGGAGAGCGGTCGCATAGTTGTGTCAAGTGAAGCAAGGAAGGATTATTGTAGACCTTCTTTCAACAGC
Organism: Tuber magnatum; assembly: GCA_003182015.1. Classification (NCBI taxonomy): domain Eukaryota; kingdom Fungi; phylum Ascomycota; class Pezizomycetes; order Pezizales; family Tuberaceae; genus Tuber; species Tuber magnatum. The sequence continues at coordinate 1,033,968 of PYWC01000047.1, forward strand.
GTATAGGTCGCTGCCGTCCAGTAGACTGTAAGCCGTTTGCCGGGTTTGTAAGAGGGCATAGGGTGCAAGGTGGAGCATCTACTCCACGTGGGCTGGAGTAAAGCGGACCAAAGCTGGCGGAGTTCATGGGAGTTAACCGTGGTGGTCCCATGGGTAGTTCTGGGTAGTGACTGGACGGCTAGGAGACTTTTATACCCACCAAGCCCGAAAGTGGCACTAATGCCATAGACTCTGAAAGGGAAGTGCGGAGACACAGAAAGCATGATTGCTACCACAGGTAAGGTGGATCCAAGGTAGTGGTCATGGGTAGCGCCCATTGGACCCCTGCCAGATCACCATATCCTGCGGAAGACACTGGAAGCCCGAGAATCGTAAATAATAGATAGATAAACCGCTCCTGGTAGCTTCCGGGGCCAAGTACAGATCAATGGATATGGGAAGAATGTCATAGATCGTCCAGGTCATCACGTGTCTTGACTGTTCGCCATGGGCAAGACGCCAATGCAAAGAAGCTTGCACTCCATGGGGCAAAACGGAAATGCGCTGTGGAAACGATACGCATGCAAGATAAATGCCGACTAGAGTTTGTCTACATACACATGCCCAAAGGGTGTGCCAGTAGATGTGTTGCACCAGCCTTAGCGGAGAAGGTTGTACTCGAATGGTAGGAGTAAACCGATGCCGGAGTTTCTGGTATGAGATGAAACCAGCGGAAAGTCCATGCGAGAACTCTACTACCCCAACAATCAATCCTCCCGAGACCTTACTTGACTGAAGCATCCGGCTTCAAGACATTAAGTTTTACCATTCAATTGGCTCTTACATCGTTGCGAACCATTGGCCATAAGTTGAAGTTGTACCGTGCAGTCGCAACCTTGGAATCCATCTTCCTCAGGGTGCTCCCATTACAGTATATCCTTAAGCGACCACCTCTCTGAACTCCTCTCCTGATTAATTGGTTTCCGACTTCCCGCACTGACCTTGCGTGAGAACTGGTAACCATGTCTACAACCAGTAGCCCTGGGTGGAAAGTGCAATGGCTAGTACCAAACTTCTAACCTGGATGGAACCCAACCCAGATTCAGACCTTGACATCGATGAGAGTACCACCCACACGTTTCGTGCATTACTTTTTGCAGGTGTTCGCCGTATCGAATGGGATGGCCACTAGTTACTCTTGGAGGCCGCCCCTATTTAGTTACCACGTGAATATCTCGATCTTATGATTACAGACCCTCATCCTTCGCCGCTTTTGTTCTTACAAGGTTCCACCCTCATCCACAATATGAGCCCTACCCCGCTGGGATGTGTCCCCTTCAGCCATTTCCCGCAGGAATTTTTCTCACACCACACAATGCCCCTGAGGTATCCAAGTCAAGGGAGGCAGCCAAGCGAGAAATGAGAAACTGGAACAAGCAGTAACAGGTGGTGTTCCGCAAACAGATTACCAGAGCAGCAGTGGAATGGATAAAAGATTAGGAGCAGGCATATCTGCACATGCTAAAGGACCAGCAGGCATTGAAGGATCGAATGACCGCATTGGAAGTGGCCTTTGCTGGAGGGTATAGTATTGATGCAGGGAATAACATGCTGATAATAGAGGCTGCGCCTCCACTTCCACTCGTCCACACCAAGACCCAGAACTTCGGGATGGAGTTGGTCATGAGAGCTAAAGACGAACAATGGAGTACTTACTTAAGCCCTGTGGGTATGCAAATCCTGGGGAGCCTTACCGGGGACGGCTACAGCCATGCCTCTTCCGGCACGAGAGCATCAACAGGCTCCCCATCTGTCCCCTCCTCAGGCGCCCCGTGTATTTCCTGGATGTCCGGCGATTGGACCAACTGATGGACAGCGTGTCAAGAAATGGATGTTGAAGACAAAGGGTATTACGGCACCAGATACGCCTAACTCTCCTGCTCGCCCGCCACGTGCAGCCATTATTTCCCCCCCCACACTATCCGTTGCAACTCCTCAACCTTCTATCGCGTTTCCAAAACCCTTACCTCCCATTGCCGCCCCCAGACCCACACCTCCGCCACTTTCGTTGTCCGCTCCTGATACCTTCCCCGCCACAGCATTCCCACCAGCAGTATTAGCTACCCCAGGGTTCACAGCCACTGCGCCCAGTGTCACCAGGACCTTTTTGCACAGGTAAGGCGGCAGGAAGAACGATCACCCAGGGCTCCGTCACAGGGGACTCCAATCCCCAGACTAGAGACACCTGCTTGCTCCGTTCCTTGGGTACCTGTGATTCCCTCTGCTCTGTCAAACCCCACTCTTCGCTCCATGCTCCCCACGATCACTAGGGGCGGGTTGGACAGCCAAGACGAGTTCTGTCTAGCGGGCTGCAGATCATAAGCGACTCATGTGGGGTCGATTCATTACCACAGATATGGGTGCAGCAAGGAACAACGGACCCTGGTAAGCCATAGATGAAGGCAGCAGGAAGGAGAGGAACGACCAATATGTGGGTATTGTGGGTCATTGAGACATACTGGGCCCCCAATGCAACCCCTGAGCTATCCTGAGCTTCAGGTATTTCTGCAGATAACTCAGGCAGCTACTAACCTAACTCCTGAGAGCAGGCATTGGCCTGTTCCAGCACTGGCCTCAGTACCATCAGGGGCTAACCACTGTGGGGATGGAAATCAGAATAGCGCGTAGGAAATGTTTAATGGATACGATAGACAAGGCAAAACCCCAGGTGGAAACGCAGGGCGTAGTGCAGATAGAAATGTACACTCTAGAGGTGGTACAGCCGGAGTGGGCGGAGATCCAGTGGACACTGACCAGGACGGTTCGGATGATGATAGTGCCGATTCCCAGCCTGACTTGACCCCGTTTCACAGTGCTCGCAAAGATGATTGGAGTGATGGGAAGAAGGGACAGTGCGACCTCCATGCTAAGAAGCTACAGCAGGAATTCAGGAGCAGATTGGCCTCACGTGGATCCTCCTGACAGTGGTAGAAGAACCAGGAAACCCTAAGTCACATTTCAGCATTCCGGGGAAAGGTCACCGAACTTGCAAGTGTCTTGATGTCCGTGGATGTTAAGTTGGAGTATTTTGCTGGGTCCAGTGTGACCGATATGGAGAAGGTAAATCTGTTGATCCTGCCTCTGGAAGACACAGCCTGGACATGGGATCTCGGCCTGCACTCCAGTATCAATAAGGAGGCAGCCAAGCATACAGGAGTTTCTGTTAACAACAGTAACCCCTTGAGAACATGGAAAGGATTCCCGGAAGGGCTTGAATGCAGTTTCAGTGGTGAGCCAGAGGATCAAGACCGATCGCTTCCCAAGTGGCGATGCCTAGTGATGAAGCCAGATCGTATTGATGAGTACCTGGAGAAGATAATTGACTGCACGTATAACCTCGGCTATACGGACCGTGTGAAGGTGCGAGGTAAGGTACCGTTGGGTATTAGCCGAGAGGTTCGAAATGCATGGGCACTACAGGAGCCCCATCCAACCCAGTTGAAGGACCACCTTGATCTTCTTCCGAAAAGTGGACAAACGCGGGAAGACAACTCCCGGTTCAGAAACCGTGTTATCAAGCCAGTTCCACGCTCGCAGCCCACTGCAATGAAGGATGGTAGGTCATCGATGTCGGGACAGTTTAAACAGGAGGAACAAGGTTCGGGCAGACAGAACCGGAGGACTGCGAAGCCTATGATGTTCAACGCGGTGAAACAGGTAAAGCCGGCAACCTCTGACCATGCAATAGTGTATAAGAAAATTACATCGTCTTTGACCGAACGTCGAAAGAAGCACAACCAGTGCACCAACTGGAGGTACATGGGTCACTTCTGGAGAAAGTCTGCAGTGGCCGCCCCAGTCCTTAGTTCATCGAAACATGCTCACGGGTTGCAATGGTCAGCCCGGGCTGTAACGGGGGCACCCCTAGGAAGGGGGATCCCAAGTTTCAGACTGCACCGAACAACTTCAAACTTTGCCAAAAGTCCGCACAGATGTCCGAGTAAAGTAAACGGTAAAACTTAATATCGTTAAGCCTGACACTTCAATGAATTAAGGTCTCGAGAGGATTGAATGTTGGGGCATGAGAGTTCTCGCATGGACTTCCAGGTAGTTTTATCCTATGCCAGAAACTCCCCGATCAGTGTACTCGAACCGCTTGAGCACACCCTTCTCCGATAAGGGTCGTCCAACACGTCTCCTGGCACACTCTACGGGCATACATGTGTTGACACACTCAAGTCGGTGTTCACCGGATGCTGTTATCATTTCTGCAGCAAATTTACATTTTACCTGCCAGCGTGAAAACCTCTGAGTATCGGCATCATACCTGTAGCTAACTATCAAGATGCCATATGAGCTACACTATCTATGATACCCTTCCAATGTGCATTGATTTCTACTTGGCCCAGGAACCTACTCTGAGTGGTTTATCTATCTACTATTTATGTTTCGGGGACTCCCGCTATCTTCCGCAGGACACGGTGGTCCAGGAGTGATCCAATGGGTGCTACCCATGACCACTACCTCGGATGCACCTCACCTGTGGAAGGAATCATGCCTTTGGTCTGTCTGCCCTTCCCTTTCAGAGCCTATAGCGTTGGGGACACTTTCGGGCTTAATAGGTGTAAAACTCTCCTGGTAGCCCCGGCACCACCCGGGACTACCTTCAGGACCCCCACGGTTAACACCAGTTAACTCTGTCAGTTTTGGTCTGTTCTACTGCGAACAACTTGGAGGAGGTACTGCACCTTCCACCCTATGCCCCCTTGTATATTCTGCCCCACAGCCTGCGCTCGACCGGACGGCAGCAATGTATACGGTGTTGCAAGCAGGTCGCCAAAGATTCCACTTTACTAGACTGCACACAACTACGCAACCGCCTGCCCCTGACGTCCGGGCCTCAAGGCGGGGCCGGAGGAGTATGATAGGAATAATGTCTTCAATTTGCAGCTTCATCGAAGCAACGTAGCTCACCCCCTAGCATCCCCTGAAACCACAGATTCCAGTATCATGCATGGCTTTACATGACTAACATTCCCCTCAATTTTACCAAACTCCCCCCAGGACTTCGTATTGAAAGCTAGGGTAGGTCATGACTCTGGGCAGGGTAAGCTGGTCCTGAGGGTACGGTAACCTTGTCCAGCGGACAAGATAACTTCTCCCTGTTACTCTGTCTATCCCGTCGCCGGCAATAGACATTTCTGACCTGTCTCCAGTTACCCGGCCTAGCTGAGCAACTGCCCATTCAGAAGTCCCTAAGTACGCTGACTCCACTGCCATGTGTATCCAGGTAGCTAAGTCCCTGACCAGCCAATTCGGTTCATTCTCGCAGCCCAGGCCATCATGTCTGCGTAGGTCAACCACTTACTTGCCTGCCAGTCCCTACCAGTTCGCCTCCTGGCTACCTGTATGGGTATAGCTTCCGTCTGCCATAGCTCATGTATGCTGGGTGGTTACAGCACTCCCCTCTTCTCTACAGTCTGTCCCGGACCATTAACGTCGTCTCTTATTTCCGCAACTCGATTCCCCCAAGACCCTGTGGTCCCTGGGCTTGGACTGTGATCTTTGGTGGAAATCCACAATGGCCTGTAAACCTGTCCCTTCTGGCATCACATAGGGCTCCCATGGGTTCCCCTCAGTCCCACAGGCTTCCCATGAAACCAGGTACTAGACGAAGCGTGAAGCGAACTTCCGCTTTGCTCCACAGTACCAGCGAAAGTCCACAACCGCTTCAATAACGTAACCAGGCCTATTGTCCACAAGCTCCGAGGTAGGGACAGCCTTGACCCTACCTGATCCTGGATCCTCGTGGCACGGTTCGAGGAAGGTGGCATTGAAAACTGGGCGGATGCTCCCGGGGGCAGGCAGTTGGAGTCCGCAGGCGCGGTCACCCACCCGACGTTTGACCACGAAAGGTCCAAACATCAGGTGGGCCACCTTCTCCATCCAACGCATTGTGCCGCTGTTCTTTCCCGCTAAGATCACCTGGTCCACTTCCTTCGCCTGCCCCACAGTCACATCCTCCCAGGTAATATACTCCCATGATAGCGACCTTTTCTGGTCCCGGCATATCCGTTGCCTTTCCTGTGCCTCGGCGATCGTTTCTCGAATCTCTTCCCAGGTTCCTTCCCACTCCTTAACCCAAAGCCCACTGCTAGGGTGTATTGCTTGAGTATCACACACGACACCAGACCAGTTTGTCCTTGCGTTGAACCCACAGTTGATCTCAAATGGTAACAACCTGGTGGATTCTGATGTCGAGGTGTTGTACGCACACTCCGCAAGGGGTAACAGCAAAACCCAATAATCCTGTTGGTAGGAACAGTAACCACACAAGTACTGCTCCAGTCACTGATTAACCCTCTCGGTTTGCCCATCAGTCTCAGGGCGGAATGCAGTCGAAACGTTAAGTTACAATTGCAACAAGTGCATTGGTCTCATTGAGAACTGGGACGTGAATCGGCTTTCTCAATCGGAGATGATTGACTCTGGGAGTCCATGAAGGCGCCAAGCTTCCTTCCGCAACATCCAGGCAAGCTCCTTGATAGGTACCTCACTGGTCAGGGGTATGTAATGGTCCATTTCAGAGAATCTGTTCACTATGGCCCAGGTCTTGGTATACCCTCCAGCCTCAGGTAGCGCTACAATGAAGTCTATTGAAATCTCTGTCCATGGCTGTATAGGAACATCAATAGGTTCCAGCAGCCTGCACATCTTATACCTGATGGACTTGTTGCTTTGGCACGCATCACATGGCCACACAAAGTCGGTGATGTGCTCATCCATCCTAGGACAGTAGAAGTTAGCCCTAACCCGGCCAATGGTCTTGTAAGTCCCGCAGTGTCCCGCGATTCGGGAGTCGTGTTCTGCGTTCATGATTGTCTGCTTCAGCTTCTGACCCTGGGGAACATACAACCTGTTCTTGTACAGGAGTAAGCCCTATTTCGGCGTGAAATATCGGTCGACCTCTTCGTCACCGGTAGCCATTGCCTTCCAGATCCTTAAGTATTCGTGATCTTTGGTTATCGCTGCCTGCAGTTGATGCAAAAAGGGAGAGGGGAGCCGAAATCCTTGGCACACCTGCAACACTTGTGGTCACATGATGTCCCGTTCCTGGCTCCCAACCCTTTGTCCCGGGCGAAAAAGCAACTGTGGCGGAATGCCACTCCCCTCGTCAGAGCTGTAGTCCCTACGCGGTGACAAAGCATCGGCCTTCCTACTCAACTGTCCTTCTCGGTAAGGCAGCTTGCTGTTAAACGGATGCCGCAACTCAGCCCAGAGGTGCCACCTTCGGTTAAGGACTTTGGTACTATTGGAGTAGTCAAAATCCTTATGATCTGTATAGATGACCAACTGGTCCGTTACCCAGCGTAGCAAATGATCCCATTCCTTGAATGCCGCCATGATGGCAGTCATTTCCTTGCCATGCATATCATAATTAATCTCTCCTGGGTAACACTTCCAACTATGGTAGGCCACTGGATGCCATCTCTCATCATCACAGAACTGGGAGAGTATGGCTCCTAATGGGAAGTCACTGGCGTCGGTTTCCTGGCGGGTTGGCCATTCAGAGTGGAAATCTGCTAGGATGGGTTTGGACGTGAACGCTTCCAGCAAATGGTTAAAGGCCTACTCACCCGCAGCTGTCCATTCCCATTGGTCATTCTCCTTTGCCAAGTCCGTCAGAGGTTTCACTATCTTGCTGAAAACCTGCAATGAACCGACAGTAGTGGTTGGCAAAGCCCATAAAGCTTTGAACGCCAATGATGCATGTCGGAGGTGCCCAATCCCTGATTGTCGGCACCTTCTCTGAGAACATAGAGATACCCATATAGGAGATCTTGTATCCACGGAATTCAAGCTCCCGTTGGTGGAAACTGGACTTGTTCATGTTTACACATAGTCTCGCTTTCCACAATTTCTCTATGACACTCCTCACCATCGCAAAGTGCTCTTCCATAGTTTTGGAGTAGATCTGGTTGTCATCCATGTACACGATGACTCGTTCATCGCTGAGATCCTGAAAGTCCTCATTTAACATGCTTTGGGAAGTGGCCAGGGTATTACGCAACCCAAACCGCATTACCGTGTATTCATATAGTCCATATCTGTACCGGAAGGCCGTCTTCTCTTCCCCACCTTCTGACATCGTCAGAAGGTAGTAGCCATTCTTCAAGTCCAACTTGTTGAACACAGCGGCTTTTCCCCACCTATCTCACAGTTCATTCATCAACGGTAAAGGATACTTACTCTGCACCCTGATTTTGTTCAGCCCTCGGTAATCTATTACCAGTCTTAATGTCCCATCTGGTTCTGCCACGAAGAGGACAGGGGCTGCTGCCGAGGAACTGGCTTGCCGTAGCTTTCCCATTTGCAGCGTGTCATTGAGATATTCCCAGAGTGGCTTACACTCCTTTTCCGATAACGGATGGATAGGCCCAAACAGATGTTCAGTTCGGGGTTGCAACTCGATCGTATGGTCATACTTCGAGTGCTCCAGTAGCGCCTCAATCCGTTCTTGACTCAAGACATCCCCATAGTCCTTATATTGGGGGAGTAGCTTAATCGTAAAGTTAGCACCTTCCTCATCGGAGAATTGCGCAATTCCCAACAGGTACACATTACTAGGGTCTTCGGCTAGTACCTCTTCACCGGTCATGAACACTAACTGCCCCTACTCTGTCAGGCAGTTAGCTTTGCAGAAATCTGAGTGCCAGGCTAGTCATCAGGTCTCCCAACCTATGTTGGGGTTCTGGTCTCGCACCCAAGACATAGGTAGGTTCCCATCCACCTTGGTGTCGGGCATATCCGTCAGTTCCAAGTGCATCTCATTGTGGTGGTCTCCTATCCTCAGCTCTAATGACTTGGCAAAGTGTAGACCTGACCCAGGAATGTGATTACCGCTAGCGTCCCTTATCGGCACATGTACCTTTTATTGTACACAAGGTGCCTGAGTCTGCTTAACCCATCGGCTAGTAATCACCACCCTGATAGCTCCACTATCGAGTATCAGGAGCACTTCCATGCTTACCTGTGGAGCTCATATCATCCGGTGTAACATGACCGGCAGGTGGATAGACTTGGTATGAGGAGGCCAGTTGTCAGGCTTTTCCCTCTTCGCTTGTCTTGGTGACTTAGTCATCTTGGCTTAGTGAATGCTTTTAGTGTCTTGCCTTTCCAAACAGGAGTGGCCACAACTGGTCAGTAAACGTTAAGGGATTGGGAATCGTCTTTTATAAATAACCAGGGTGTTTACTATCATGCCAGGATGATTTCGTGTACAAAACCCGCGTCAGGTAAGTATGGAAATCGCGCGATTTATTTGATCCCGCCAAGCCTGAAAAAACTCCGCTTGAACTGAATATAAGAATTTTTACCAAGGTGGGCAGAAGTCCGCTGTCGGACCGGTTCCAAGCAAAGTGGCCTTGCTTCCCCAATGTCGAGTGTCCACTCGAGCAGGACCTCACCCAGACTCAACCGAAATAATCTCCTATGGCTTGCCCATCCAGCTAAAGAAATCCTGAGAGAAATACCTATAACTAGAACAAAGGAAATTACCAGTAACCTGACCAAGGAGAGATAGCCCAGCCAACCGCACGTGGCCTGCAACATCTACCTACCCACACCACCTGGGTGCAGTCAGTATCAGGGTCGTTTATGCGGTAGAAGGGTGCTTGCCCATCGCCGAAGCCACCTCGGTTGCTCTTGTCCCTCGGTCGCTCAGGGGTCTATGGCTGTGGGATAATAACGTTCCACCTTAAACAGAACGGGTTCTTACCTATTCTGAACCGTCAGTATCAACTGCCATGATCTGAGGTGATGCCTGGCGGACTTCAAGTATATGTGATGAGGAAGCGAAATGGGGCGCTACAATACACTTTAGTCGCTTCTCCGTCCCTGTGGGCTCGCGTACCGGGGCTGACCGTTTGAACCCACGAGCCTGTTGGGACGAACTAAAGACTGGGGATGTGGCAGTACACTTCCTCCAGAAGTGACCACTTTGTCCCCACTTGGTGCACTGGTTGTGCTTTCTCCAACGTTGGGTCACAGTCGACGGGACTTTCTTATGCGCTCTTGTATACTCAGAAGTCACCGGCTTTCCCTGTTTGCCCGCATTGAAATTAGTAGGTTTGGCAGACCTCTGGTTCTGTCTACCCAAACCTTTCACCTTCTTCTTAAGCCTCCCGGAACTCGATGACCTGTCATCCTTCTTTACCGCTGCCTGGGACCATTGAGAGAGGATAGATAACTGAGTTACTGAACTGGGTGATATCTTCCAGCGTGTGTCCAACTTTCCGCCACAGGTCATGGTAGTAGTTCAAGTCGGTTGGATGGGGCTCCGTGAGTGCCACCGGGTTCCGAACTTCTGAGGTAATCCTTGACCGTACCTTGTCTCGCAACTGTACTAGATCTGTATAGCTAAGCTTATACAGGTAGTCAATTATCTTCTCCAGGTACTCCTCAATATTATGTGGCTTCATCACCAGGTGTCGCCACTCGAGAAGCGATTGGTCTCGTTCCGCTTGGTCACAGCCAAAACTTCGTTCTAGTCATTCCCACAATCCTTTCCATGTTCTCAACAGGTTACTGTTGTTGACTGGAACACCAGTACGCCTGGCTCCGTCCATGTTAATGCGTGAGTGCAGCCCGAGTTACCATGTTTGGGCGGTATCTTCTCAGAGGGGGATCACCAGGTTTACCTTGTCCATATCGGTCAACCTGCACCCTGCAAAGCATTCGAACTTGACCTCCACCAATGCTAGTAAGCTCGCAAGTTCAGTAAACGTTCCCTTGAACACCGGAATACTGCTCCACTTCGCCAGCTTCTTTTGCCGCTGTCCGGAGGATGGCACCAAGGTCGATCTGCTCCGGAATTCCCCCTGTAGCTTCTCAGCAGGGCAGTCCCAGCGTCACCTCTTCTCGTCACTCCAATCTTCCTTGCCAGAGGCGAGGAAGCAGGCCATATCACGGAGAGAATCGGCATCATCATCATCCGAACTGTCATGGCCGGAGTCCCCTGGGTCTCCTCCTGCTCTGGTGCACCACCTCCAGGAGGTGGAGATCCATCTTCATCATCCGCACCTCTTCCCCCTGGTGTCTCCCGTGGTGTATTATACTCATCAAACCATTCCTCCTGACCATGCTGATTCCCATCCCCGGGGGGCTTAGCCCCTGATGGTACTGATGCCAGTGGTGGAATAGGGCGTCGCCCACTCTCAGGAGTTGGGTTAGGTGCCACCTGAGTTATCTGCAGAAATGCCTGTAGATCAGGGCAGCTCAGTGGTTGCATTGGGGGGCCAATGTGCCTCCATAAGCCACAATACCCACAGGTTGGCCATCCATCTCCTTCCTTCTGCCTTCTGCGATGCCTGACGGGGGTCTATTGTTCTTTGTTGAACCCATATGTCTGGTAATGAATCCATCCCAGACGGGTTTCGTCTGATGTGCACCGCGACAGGGAAAATCCGTCTTGGCTGTCCCACTCGCCACTCGTGATTGTGGGGAGCATGAAGGAAGGAGTTGGTTTCGAGGAGGCAGAGGGAATCGCGGGTGGCCCAGGAATGGAGCCAGCAGGTGTCCCAGGTCTGGGGAGCGGACTCCTCCTGATGGAGCCCTGGGTACTCGCTCTTCCTGACGCCTTACCTGTTTGAAAAATCCGGGTGATGCTGCGCGCACTGGTCGGAACCAAGGGGTAGCTGATACTGCTGCCGGGAAGACTGCGGCAGGAAAGGTATCAGGAGCGGGCGACAAGATGGGAAAAGGTGTGGGTCTTGGGGCAGCAATGTGAGATATGGGAGTTGCAAGCAACGGTATTGCAGAAGGGTTAATGGGGGCAGGGGTCGGCCGCGGTGTAGGGTCAGGTGGACCTGGTACCGTGTTACCCTTTGACTTCAATGTCCTTTTCTTAACCCGACGCCCATCGGTTGGTCCAATCGCTGGACTTCCTGAACGACTGCAGGCGATGGAGGAGGGGACAGACCGAGAGCCTGTTGGTGATTTTGTGAAGGACGGGGTATAGCTGTAGCCTTCACCCTTGAGGCTTTCCAACATTCGTATACCCGCAGGGCTTAGGTATGCCCTCCACTGTTCATCGCTGGCTCTGATAGCTGGTTCCATCCGGCAGTTCTCAGGGTTCGTGTGGACAAGAGAGAGCGGGGGCACCGCCTCTATTATCGATACATCATTCTCGGCATCAATACTATAACGTGCTGTGAAGGCCCTTTCCAGCGCTGCCATACGATCCTTCAACACCTTCTGGTCTCTCAACATTCGCAGGTATGCCTCCTGCCGTACTTTCATCCATTCCAACACTGCCGCAGTAATCTGTTTATAGAACACCCGCTGCTGCGGGGCATTCCGGTTCTTCAGTTCCCGCTTCACATCCTCAGTGGACTTGGATACCTCGCGGACGATGTAAGGTTCCAAGAACTCCTGGGAGAACTACCAAGATGGCATCCCTTGCGGCGGGGGGGGACCATGTTGTGTACGAGAGCGCAATCTTGAAAGAACGAAAGCGCCACAGCGCGAGCGTCCGCAATCATAAGATCAACACATGCATCAGATAACCGAATAGGGGCGGCGTCCGGAAGCAACTGGTGACCGTCCTATTCAATACTGCGGACATCGGCAAAAAGGAAGACACGCAATGTGCTGGTGCACTTCTCGTCACCGTGAAAATCTGAATCCAAGTTGGATTCCATTTTAGCTCCAAGTTCGGTACAAGCCCTTGCGCTTGCCACCCTGAGCTACTTGTTCTTGACATGGTTACCAGTATTCACGCAAGGTGAGTACCGAAGGTCCAAAAATGATTAATCAGGATACGAGTTAAGCCAGGAGCTCGCTTAACAATATACCGCAATGTGGGCACCCCTAGGAAGGTGGATTCCCAGGTCGCAACCGTACCGAACAACTTCAAACTTTGCCAAAAGTTCACACAGATGTAAGAGTAAAGTAAACGGTAAAACTTAATATCATTAAGCCTCACCCTTCGCTCAATTAAGGTCCCGCGAGGATTGCTGGTTAGAGTAGGAGAGTTCTCGTGTAGACTTTCCTGGAGGTTTATCTTACACCAGAAACCCCGCGATCAGTTTACTGCAACCATTTGAGCATACTCCCCTCCGCTAAAGGCGGTCCGATGTGTCTCCTGGGATACCCTTCGGGCATGCATGTGTTGACACACCCTAGTCGGCCCTCACCTTAGGCCGTTATCGCTTCTGCGGCGCATTGCCATTTTGTCAGCCCGAGTACAAACTTCTGTGCATCACAGTCTCGATAGTGGCTAAGCCTCAGCACGCCGCATGAACTAGACTATCTATGACACTCTTCCCGTGTGCACTGATTTCTGCTTGGCCCAGGAACCTACTGCGAGGGTTTTATCTATCTACCATTTACGGTTTCTGGACTTCCAGTGTCTTCCGCAGGACACACTGGTCCCTGAGTGATCCAATGGCGGCTACCCCTGACCACTACCTCGGATGCACCTCACCTGTGGTAGGAATCATGCTTTTGGTGTCACTGCACTTCCCTTTCAGAGCCTATGGCGTTGGGGACACTTGCGGGCTTGGTAGGTGTGAAACTCTCCCGCTCGCCCCGGCACCACCCAGGACTACCTTTGGGACATGCATGGTTAACACCCATTAACTCCCCCTGCTTGGTCCGCGTTACTACGAACAACTTGGAGCAGGTATTCCACTCTCCACCCTATGCCCCCTTGTACATCCTGCGAGCAGCCTGCTGTCGACCAGGCGGCAGCAACATATACGGTCTTTCAAGCAGGTCTGCAAAGATCCACTTTACTAGACTGCACCCAACTACACAACCGGATGCGCATGACGTCAGGGCCTCAAGGCGGGGCCGGAGGGGTATGGTAGGAATAATGTCATCAATTTGCAGCTTCATCGAAGCTACGTAGCGCACCCAATAGCATCCCCCGGCACCCCAGATTCCAGTATCATGCAGGGCTTCGCATGACAAACATTCCTGTCAATTTTCCCAAACTCCCCGAGGGACTTCATATTGAAAGGTAGGGTAACACAGGACTTTGGGTAGGGTAACCCAACCCTCAGGGCAGACCAACCTGATGCCCAGGGTAGGGTAAACTTGTCCCGCGGACAAGATAACTTCTCCCTATTACCCTGTCCATCCTGTCACTGGCGTTAGATATTTTTGACCAGTCTCCAGTAGCCCGGCCTAGCTCAGCGACTGCCCCTTCAGAAGTCCCTAAGTACGCTGACTCCGCTTCCGGGTGTATCCAGGTACCTAAGTCCCTGACCAGCCAATTCTGTTCATTCTCGGAGCCTGGGCTACTGCGTCTCCCTAGGTCAACTACTTACTTACCTGCCAGTTCCTACCAGTCCGCCTCCTAGCTACCTGTATGTGTATAGGTTCCGTCTGCTATAGCTCATATATACTGTCTCGTTACACGGGCAAGCAAGTCCTCAGGAATGGACAAACATCTAAAGCGCATTGCAGTGCCCCCTCCGGCTTCCTCGTCAAAGATACTTGCAGTTCACCAGGCATTACATCAGATCATGGAGGTTGACACTGACGGCTCAGAATATGTAAGAACCAATTCTGCTTAAGGTATAACCTCCGTACCCTATGTTTATTGACCCATGAGAGATGGACGGAAAGGAACCCTGGAAGTGCCTTCTGGGATGGGCAAGTGCCCCTCTACTCCATGAACGACTGTGATACTGACTACACCCGGGGGGTGTGGCAGATAGATGTTGCGGGCAGTCTGCAGTGGCTTGCACTACCCCTCCTTTGTTGGGCTTCTGCTTATTTCCTTTGTCCTAGTTATACGTATTTCTTTCAGGATTTCCTTGGCTGTATGGGCCAGTCATAGGACATTATTTCAGTTGAGGCACAGTGGGGTCTTCCTAGAGGAGACGCTCGACATTGGGGAAGCCAGGATGCTTCCCTAGGAACCGGTCCAACCTTGCACCTCTACCCCACTGGAGGAAAATTGTTATGTTTAAGTACAAGGGTAATTGGGTCCCACCAAACTTGATCAAATAAATAGTGTTCTTGTCCAGTTTATATGAGGAGGGTTCAGTACCTGAGATCATGCTGGCGGGATAGTAAACACCCTAGCTATTGACAAAACGAATCCCAATCCCTTAACATTTACTAACCCGTTGTGGCTGCCCTTCTGTCCAAAGGCAAGAGATCAAAACTTGTAGTCAAGATTACTAAGTCCCTGAGAGAAGAGAAGAGGCCGAAGCATGACAACTTGCCTCAGCACACCAAGTCCATCCACCTGTGGGTAAAGTTGGACTGGAAGGGTGGAGCTAGACAGCTAAGCACGGAAGCACTCCGGCTACTCGACAGTGGACCAACTAGGCCAGTACTTAGTAGCCAATGGGTTAAACAAACTCAGGCAGCTTGCGTATGTCAAAAGGTGTATGTGCCAATAAGTGACGCAAGTGGTAATCACATTCCTGGATCAGGTCTGTACTATATAAAACCATTGGAGATAAAAAGAGGTGACCACCATAATGAGATGCAGTTTGAAGTCACAGATACGCCCAACACCAAGGTGGATGTGTACCTACCAATGCGCCTATGTGGGAGCACAACGACGACAAAGATTGGAAAACCGAATCTCTAACCTGGCCCTCAGATTTCTGGAAGGCTAATTGCCTAGCAGAGCCAGAGCGGTTAGTGTTTATGACCGATGAGGAATTACTCGCCGACAATCCTAGTAATGTTTATCTTTGGAGAATTGTGGAATTCACAAAGGAGGGAGTTGCCGACATTACCGTTAAGCTACTCCGCATATATAAAGACTCTGTGGATATCTTGAGTCAGCAATGGACTGTGCTGCTGCTGGAGCATTCGTAGTATAACCACACGATCGGGTTGCAACCCCGGACTCAACCTCCATGTGGGCCTATCCATCCATTATCTGAAAAGGAGCTGCAGGCACTCTGGGAATGTCTCAATGACATGCTTTGTACGGGAACGCTCTGGCGACCCAGTTCCTCGACAGCAGCTCCTATCCTCATTGTGTCAAATTCAGATGCTGCGTTAAGACTAGTAATGGATTACTGAGGGCAGAACAAAATCCCAGTTAAGAGTAAGTATCCTCTACCGTTGATGAATGAACTGTGAGATAGGTTAGGCAAAGCTGTTGTGTTCACCAAGTTGGACTTGATGAAGAGCTACTACCTTCCAAGGATGGCAGAAGGTGAGGAATGGAAGACTGCCTTCCCGTGCACGTATGGACTGTATGAATACGCGGTGATGCTGCTTGGCTTGTGTAAGGCCCTAGCAACTTTCCAGACCATGACAAATGAGTTCTTTCAGGATCGTATGGATGAAGGTGTTATCGCATACATGGATGATATCCTGATGTACTACAAAACTATGCAAGAGCGTGTTGCGATGGTGAGACATGTGATGCAGAAACTGTGGAAAGCTACACTATGCGCAAGCATGAAGAAGTCCAGTTTCCACCAGCACGGGATTGAATTCCATGGATACAAGATCTCGGACATGGGAATCACCATGCTGTGGGAAAAGGTGCACAGAACCAGGGATTGGGCACCTCCAATTTGTGTCATTTACGTTCAAAGCTTTATGGGCTTTGCCAACTTCTATCGTCGGTTCATAGAAGGTTGCAGCAAGATAGGGAAACCTCTAAGGGACTCCAAAAAGAAGGCTGTCCGATATGAATAGACACCCACGTGTGAGCAGGCATTCAATCATTTAAAGAAGGCACTAAAGTCCCAACCTATCCTAGCACATTTTGACCCTGAACGGCCAATCCGGCTGGAAACCCACACTAGTGACTTTCCACCAGGAGCCATCCACTCCCAGTTCTATGAAGATGAGAGATGGCATCCAGTGGCCTATTATGGTCGGAAGTTTCACCCAGCAAGGATTAATTACAATGTCCATGTCAAGGAAATGACTGCCCTTGTGGTAGAGTTCCAGGAATTGGATCATATGCTATGCTCGGCAACAGACCAGTTGGTGATCTAGACGAATCATAAGAATTTGGAGTCCTTCAACAGCACCAAGGTCGTTAACCGAAGGCAGCACCAGTGGGCTGAGTTCCTGCAACTGTGTAACTTTGAGGTGTTTTGCCGAGAAGGACAGTTGCATGAGAAGGCAAATGCTTTGTCGCGGCATAGGGACTGCTGCCCAGAAGGGGGCAGTGAGTTTCTGCCACAGTCGTTTTTTTGCCCTAGACCACAGGTTAGGAGCCAACATCAGGACATCTGGCGACCACCGAGGTTCCAGGTGTGCCAAGGGTTTCGGCTCTGGTGCTGCTTTTTGGATCAACTGCGGGTAGTGTTAAAAGAAGACTAGGAATATTTGAAGATCCTGAAGGCAATGCCTGCAGGTGACAAGAAGGTAGACCAACACTTCAGTATGGAAAAGGGCTTGCTCCAGTACAAGAACAGATAGCAGGTTCCCAAGTGCCATAAGCTGAACCAGACAATCATGGAGGCTGAACATGATACCCGAATCGCGGGACACTTCAGGACTTACAAAACTACGGGCAGGGTTAGGGCTAACTTCTATTGGCCCAGGATGGACGAGCATATTACTGACTATGTGCGAACATGTGATGCGTGCCAAAGGAATAAGTCTATCAGGTACAGGAGGTTTGGTTGGCTGGAGCCTATTGATGTTCCTATGCGGCCTTGGACCACCATGTCAATGAACTTCATTGTAGTGCTGCCAGAGTTGGAAGGGTGTACCAAGATCTGGGTCATAGTGGAGAGATTCTTGAAAATAGCACATTTCATACCCCTGCCCACCGAGGTGCAGATCAAGGAGCTTGCCTTGATAATCCTAAAGGAGGTTTGGCGCCTGCGTGGACTTCCGGAGTCAATTATCTCCGACTGAGACAGCCGATTCACATCAAAGTTCTAGATGAGTCTGATGCACTTGTTCCAGGTGAACCTAAATGTTTCGATCACGTTCTACGTGGAGACTGGTGTGTAAACAGAGACAGTCAATCAGACACTACAGGAGTACTTGCGTAGTTACTGTTTCCACCAACAGGATGGTTGGGTTGCGCTACTACCCCTTGCGGAGTGTACATATAACACCTGGACATCAGAATCAACCATGTAGTCACTGTTTGAGATCAATTATGGGTTTACCCCATAAACAAACTAGTGGGGTATCTAGTCTGATAATCAAGGGATGTATCATACCAGTGAGTGCTTGGTTAAGAAATGGGAAGGAACCTGGCCAGAGATTGGGGAAACAATTGAACGGGCACAGGAAAGGGAAGGGAAATGGCATAACCAGAAAGGGGTGCCATCACCAGACTACGGTGTGTGGGAGGACCTGGCTTCAGGGCGGGTAAAGAAAGCGGACCCGGTGAGGTTAAAGCGAAAGAACATCCACACGAAGCGTCCAATCAAGAACCTGGACCAGCTAATGTTTGGACCTTTCCTGTTAAAACGTCGTATAGGTACCTGAGTCAACGAACTTCAACTGCCTACCGGATGGAGTATGCATCTGGTTTTCCATGTCACATTGCTGAAACAGTACTGTGAGAATACTGGATCAGGTAGTATCAAGCAGGTTCCTATCCTGGAGGTTGTAAACAAGGAGGCAAGTCACCTTGCCAAAGCTGTTGTAGACAGTGGGTGGTACGGCGGAGCAAAGGCAAAGTTCCAGTCGCGCTTTGTCCAGTACCTGGGTTCCTGGGAAGGCTATGGAGGTGAGGAGAGCTCATGGGAGCCCTATGAGATGCTAGAAGCGCCAGGCTTACAGGCCATTCTGGATTTCCACAAAAGATATTCGTCCACGCTCAGGGACCATAGGGTCTAGATGGAATCGAGTCCGTAAAATAAGAGATGACACTAACGGTCCGGGATGGATCCTAGACAAGAGGGTAGTGATGTAACAACCCAGCATATATCATCTATGGTAGTCGGAACCTGCACCCATACTGGTAGCCTGGAGGCGAACTGGTAGGAACTGGTAGGCAAGTAAGTACTTGCCCTATGGAGACGCGATGGCCCAGGGTCAGAGATGAACAGGACTCGCTGGCCAGGTGCTTAGGTACCTGGGTATACCCAGGGGCTGTGTCAGCATCGCTAGCGACCTCTGAAGGGGTGGTTACTCACCCGAGCCGCAAAACGGGGAAATGGTCGGAAGTGTCTATCTCCGCCAACGGGATAGACAGGATAACAGGCAAAGGTTTTCTTGCCTGCCAGACAAGGTTACCCTACCCTCAGGATCAGGTTACCATGCCAAGGGGCTTGGGTTACCCGGCTCAAAGTCCTAAGTTACCCTACCTTGTAATGCGAAGTCCCTAGGGCAGTTCAGGGAAATTAACGGGAATGTTTGTGCCACGTAGCCATGTATAATACTGGAATCATGGGTTCTGGCACAGGCTATTAGGTGAGCTACCCAACTCCACAGAAGCTGTAAATTGGAGAAACCCTTCCTATCATACCCCTCTAGCCCCGCCTTGAGGCCCGGACGTTGTGGGGAAACGGTTGCGTAGTTGTGTGAACTCAAGCAAAGCAGTATTCTTGCAGACCTCCTTGCAACACCATATATATCTCTGCTGTCCGGTCAACCGCAGCCTGTTCGCGGAATATACAGGGCGGCATAGGGTGGAAGGTGGACCACCTCCTCTAAGTTGTACAGAGTAAAACAGACCAATGCTAATGGAGTTAGTGGGAGTTCACTGTGGGGGTGCCAGAGGTGGTCCACGGTGGTGGCGTAGTGGCTGTGAGAGTGTAACTGGTACGGGTACTGGTTTGTTCTATCTTTTGTTTCACCTTATCATTTCATACATGTATTGTTTCCCGTGCTATCGGTTGAAACAACCCTTGTTTTATATTTTGTTTCATGGTATCGTTTGATACTTGTATTGTTTTGTGTGCTAGCGGTTGATACACACATTGTTCTATGTTTGGTTTCACGGTATCATTTGATACTTGTATTGTTTCGTGTCCTATCGGTTGATACACACCGTGTTTTATGTTTCGCTTTACAGTATAGTTTGATACTTGTATTGTTTTATGTGCTATCGATTGATACACACCTTGTTTTGCAATATCGCTCACACTGGCCATTAGCAATATGCTGTATTTAAAGACCACTGATTTCTGAGATGGAAACAGCAGAGTTCGACTAACAGTATTCTTAATATACTTGGTTAAACGATTACTTCTTTGATCTCCTATTACACCCAGTTCGAAGCCTCCTTTAGCAAGCAGCGCTCGCTTTGTGTGCATCAAGAAACCATCTGCTCCTATCTTACCACCACGGGACTAGTGCCTACCCCGAACACGTTACAGACAGTTTTACACCTACCAAGCACGAAAGTGTCCCCAATGCCATAGGCTCTGAAAGGGAAGTGCAGAGACACTCAAAGCATGATACCTGGGACAGGTGAGGTGGATCGAAGGTAGTGGTCATGGGTAGTGCCTATTGAACCCCTGCCGGATCACCTCACCCTGCAGAAGACACGGCAAGCCCAAGAATCATAAATAGTAGGCTGACAAACCGCTCACGCTACCTTCCTGGCCCAAGTAGAGAGCCATGCATCTGGGAAGTGTGTCAGGGATAGTCTAGTTCATCTGGTGTCCTAACTGTTCACCACTGGCAAGACGCCTATGCGAGGAGACTTCTACTCCGGTGGGGAAAATGGAAATGTACCGCGGAAACGTTATGTGCATGAGGTGAACACCTACCTGAGTGTGTGGACACATGCATGCCCGAAGGTTGTACCAGGAGATGTGTCGGACCACCCGAAGGGCAGAAGGGTGTGCTGGAATGGTTGGAGTAACCTGATGGCGGAGTTTCTAGCATAAGATAAAAGTACCTCAGAGTCTATGCGTGAACTCTCCTACTCCAACAATCAATCCTCCCTAGACCCTAATACAGTGCTGCGTCAGGCTTAAGTATATTAAGTTTTACCGCTTGCTTTACTCTTACATATTTGTCGACGTTTGGCGATAATGTTGAAGTTGTTCAATGCCGTCGGAACCTTGAGACCCACCTTCCTAGTGGTGGCCCTGTTACAGGTAGACCTTATACTCGGGAAGTAGCGTGACTGTAATGTCGCCACCTCCCTCATCAACAAATTGTACAATTCCCCAGAGGTACACATTGCTAGGGCCTTCGGCCCATAACCCTTTCTCAGTCCTGAACACCAACCATCCCTGCTCTGCTTGTCCGTTAGTCCTGCAGAAATCTAAGCACCAGGTTAGTGATCTTGTCTTCTCATACATGTCTGGGTTATGGTCCTTCAACTGCGATATTAGTAGGTACCCATCTACCTTAGTGTCGCGCACGTCTGCAACTTCAAAGCGCAAATCATTATGGTGGTCCCTTATTCTCATATCCAACCGTTTGGTATAGTACAGACCTGACCCATGAATGTCATTACTGCTTGCGTCGCTTATTGGCACATGTACCTTCCGCTGTACGCAAGGTGCTTGAGCCTGCTTGACCCATCGGTTACCCAGCACTAGTCTAGTAGCTCCACTACCGAGTAGCAGGAGCGCTTCCGTACTTACTTGTCTAGTGGCAATATTCTAGCCAAACTTTACCCGCAGGTGGGCAGGCTTGGTATTACAAGGCAAGTTGTCCCGCTTCTGCCTCTTCACTTGTCATATTGACTTAGTCACCCGGGCTTGGTAAATCTTTGGTCTCTGGCCTTTCGGCAGTAGAGCAGCCGCCATGGGTCGGTAAACGTAAGGGATTGGGATTTGCCTTATCAATGGCTGGAGTGTCTACTATCACGCCAGCATGATTTCGGGTACTAAACCCGCCTCAGGCAAACTTGGAAATAACACTGTTTATGGGACCAAGTCCAGCCTGAACCAATTCCGCATGTACCAAATATAACAATTTTCCCCGAGTTGGGTAGAGGTCCACTGTCGGACCAGTTACAAGTGAAGCAACACTGCTTCCCCGATGTCGAGCGTCTGCTGCAGTTAGACCTCACCCAGCCTCAACAGCAATAATGTCCTATGACTTGCCCTTCTAGCTCAGGATATTCTGAAAGAAGTACATATAACTAGAACCACGGAAATAGCCAGAAACCCAACGAAGGAGCGATAACCTGGTGCACCGCGCACGGCCCGCAACATCTATCTGCCCAGACCACCTGGATGTGGTCCGGATCAGGGTCGTTCATGCCGTAGAGGCGTACTTACTCATTCCCGTAGCAACTTCCGGGGTTCCTTTCCCTCCATCCCTCCTGGGTCTATGGATATAGGTTAGTAAGGTTATACCTCAATTGGAATAGGTTCTTACCTATTCCAAGCCATCAGTATCAACCTCCATAATCTGGCATAATGCCTGGCGGACTTGAAGTATCTTCGACGTGGAGGCAGAATGTGGCGCTTCGCTGCGCTTTAGCCACTTGTCTGTACCCAAGGGCTTGCTTACTGGAGCTGACCTTTTCAACCTGCGACCGTGGTTGGATGAACTAACGACTGGGGATACAGGGGTCCACTTTCTGCAGAAGTGACCCGTTTGTCCACACTTGGTGCACTGGTGGTGCTTTCTCCTATGTTCGGTCAAAGCCGACCTGATTCCCTTATGCGTTATTGCATACACGGAAGGCGCCTGTTTTATGAGTCTCCCTGCATTGAAGTTAGTCGCTGGGGCAGACCTCTGGTTTTATCTGCCCGAACCTTTCTCCTTCCCTTTAAACCGTCTGCAATTCGATGGCCTATCACTCTTGTTTTCTATTGGCCGAGACAATTGGACCAGGTTGATAATACGCTTACTGAACGAGTTGTTCTCTTCCAGTGTGTGCGTAACTTTCCAAAGAAGACCAAGGTGCTCATCCAAGTCAGTTGGATGGGGCTCCTTGGGTTCACACGCATTCCAAACCTTTTGGGTAATATGCGACCGTACCTTATCTCATACCTGCACTTGGCCTATATAGGCAAGCTTATACCTGTAGTCAATGGTGTGGTCCAGGTGCTCATCGGTGTCATGTGGTTTCATCACTAGGTCTTGCCACTTGCTCGGAGATCAGTCTCGTTCCGCCCGGTCACCACCGAAACTTCATGTGAGCCATTCCCAAAATCCTTTCCATGGTCTCAACGGGTTCCTGCTGTTAACTGGAACTCCCATATCCTGGGCTGCCTGCATATCGATGTGGGAGTGTAGCCCAAGATACCATGTTCGGGCGGTGTTATCTAAAAGGGGGATCACCTAGTTTACCTTGCCCATATCAGTCAACTGGCGTTCAGCAAACAACTCGAACCCAACCTCCACCAGTGTCAGGAAGCCGGCCAGTTCGGTAACCTTTCCCTTGAACCCAGGAATGTCAGGCACCTTTTCCTGCTTCTTCTGCCGCTGTCTGGAGGATGGCCATTAGGTTGATCTGCTCCATAGTTCCCGTGATAGCTTCTTAGCACCACGGTCCCACCGTCGCTTTTTCTCGTCACTGCAGTCATCCTTACCAGCACCAAGAAAGCGGGTCAAATCAGGGCTAGAATCAGCATCATCCTCATCCAAAGCGTCATGGTTAGAGTCCGCTGGATCTCCTCCTACTCCGGCTGTACTACCACCTGGAGGGACATTTCCGTCTCCACAACCCCCAGCATTTCCACTCGGCATTTCCAGTGGTCTGTCGTACCCATCAAACCGTTCCTCGTTGCCATCCTTAGTCTGAACCCTGGCACAGTTAGACCCTGATGGTACTGATGCTGGTAGTTGAACCGGGTATCACCCACTCTCAGAAGTTGGGTCAGGAGCCGCCTGGGTTGTCCATACAAATGCCTGACGCTTTGGACAGCCCAGGTGTTGCATCAGTGGCCCGGTGTGCCTCCATGACCCATGACAGCCACATGTCGGTCAGCGAGGTGCTTCCTTCTGCCTTCTGCGGTGCTTCACCGGGGTTCGAGGTACCTTCCAGCACCCATATGAGAGGTAATCAATCCACCCCCTGAGTGTCTCTTCCGATTTGCAGCCTGATAGACAGGATTTGTCTTAGCTATGCGACTCGCCACAGGTAACCAGGGGAGGCACGGAGTGAGGTGTTGGTTTTGAGGGGGCAAGGAGAATCACTGGTGCCTAAGGAACTGAGTGAGCAGGTGTCCTGGGTCTGGGGATCGGAGTTCCCCATGATAGAGCCGCTGGTGCTTGATCTTGCTGGCAATGTACCTGTTCAGGAAATCCAGATGACGCCGCTCGCAATGGGCGGAAGGTACTAGTAGGAAAGGGGTCTGGGACGGGCACAGGGACTGGCAAGGGTGTAGGTCTGGGGCCACAATGGGAGGTATGGGTCTTGGGGAGACAATGGAAGGTATGGGAGTTGCCACTTCAGGTGCTGCGGGAGAAATGCTAGGAGCAGGTGGCTGGCGGGGAGTAGGGTCAGGTGTATCTGGCGCCATGATACCCTTTGGCATTGACGTTCTTTTCTTAACATGACGTCCATCATTTGGTCCAATCGCTGGACTCCCTGAATGACTGGGGACGATTGAGGAGGGGACAGACACAGAGTCCGTTGATGCTCTTGTGAATGCAGAGGTGTAGCTATCGCCTTCACCCTTGAGGCTTTCCAATATTCGTATAGTCACATGGCTTAGGTACGCCCTCCACTGTTCATCTCTGGCTGTCATGGCCAATTCCATCCTGAAATTCGCGGACTTTGTTTGAATGAGTGGAAGTCGGGGCACAGCCTCTATCATCAGCACGTCATTCTCAGTCTCAATACCACGCCCTCCTGCAAAAGCCCTTTCCAACGCGGCCATAGGATCCTGCAATGCGTTCTGGTCTTTCAACGTTCACAGGTAAGCCTCCTGCCGTACTTTCATCGATTCCACCGCTGCGGTCGTAATCCGTTTGTGGAACACCTGCTGTTCCTGCTTGTTGCACTTTCTTATCTCTTGGTTGCCTTCCTCGAGCGACTTGGATTCCTGATAGACAATGTAAGGTTCGACAAACTCATGCGAGAAATGGATAAATGGGACACCTCCTGCCAGTGGAGGGCTCATATTGTGGACCAATGTGGAACCTTGGAAGAACAAAAGCGCCGCGGCGTGAGTGTCTGGAATCATAAGATCAACACATCCTTGGGGTAACTGAATAGTGGCGGACTCCAAAAGCAGCGGGTGGCCATTCCAGTCAATACCGGGAACATCCACCAAAACTAATTCATGCAACGCGTTGGCGTTGTTCTCATCAAGGTCAAGGTTGGAACATGAATTGGATTCCCTTCCCGTTCCAAGCTCAGTACTAGCCCTTGCACTTTCCAACCTGGGCAACTTGTTTCACACAAGGTTACCGGTATTCACTCAAGATCAGCACCACAAGTTGGACACAATTAATGCAGAGAGGAGTTAAGCGATGAGGTTGCTGGACTGTATACTGTAATGGGGGCACCCCTAGGAAGGTGGGTCCCAAGGCCGCGACCGCACTGAACAACTTCAAACTTATCGCCAAAGGTTTGTACAGATATAAGAATAAAGTAAACGGTAATGCTTAATATCATCAAGCCTGACACTTCGCTCAATTAAGCTCGCGAGAGGATTGATCGTTGGATTAGGAGAGTTCTCGCGTAGACTTTTGTGCCAGTTTTATCCTATGCCAGAAACTCCCCCATCAGCTTACTCCAACAATTCGAGCACAACCTTCCCCGCTAAGCTGGGTCTGACACCTCTCCTGACACACCCTTCAGGTTTGCATGTGTCGTCACACTCTAGTCACTGTCTACCTTATGCAGTTATCGTTTCTGTGGTGCATTTCTATCTTGTTCACTGGAGTGAAAACTTCTTTGCATTGGTGTCTTGCCATTAGCTAATAGTCAAGACACTGGATGAACAGGACTATCTATGACACCCTTCCCATAGGCCTTGGTCTCTACTTGACCCCGGGACCTACTGCGAGTGGTTTATCTATCTGCTATTTATCAGTTGCAAGATTCAGTTTCCATCCACAGGATGGGGTGGTCTGGCAGTTATCCAATGGGCACTACCCATGACCACTACCTCCGATCCACCTTACCTGTGGTAGGAATCATGCTTTAAGGGTCTCTTTACTTCTCTTAAAGAGCCTATGGCATTGTGGACAGTTTCGGCCTTGGCAGGTGTAAAACTCTCCCGCTCGCCACGGCACTACCCGGGACTGCCTTTGGGACCACCACGGTTAACACCCGCTACCTCCAACAGTTTTCCTCCATTTTACTCAGAATCACTTGGACGAGGTACTCCACCTTCCACCCTGTGCCCCTTTGTTTATCCTGCGAACAACTTATGGTAGACTGGACAGCGGGGGACCGATACGGTGTTGCAAGCAGCTGGCCAAAGATTCTCCCTTGCTAGACTGCACACAACTACGCAACAGTTTGCCCATGATGTCCGGGCCTCAAGGCGGGGCTGCAGGGGTATGATAGAAATAACATCACCAATTTGCAGCTTGTTCGGAGCTGCGTAGCTCGGCCAATAGCAGCTCCCAGAACCACAGATTTCCGTACTGTGCAGGGCTTCAAGTGACAACCACTCCTGTTATTTGTCCCGCACTCCCTGAGGGACTTCATATTGAAAGGCAAGGTAACTCAGGACTTTAGGCAGGGTAACCGAAGCCCCATCGCCCGGTAAACTGCTCCTGTGGGTCGGGTAACCTTGTCCCGTGAACCAGATAACCTTTCCCTGTTACCCTGTCTATCCTCTTGCCTGAGATAGACCCTTCTGACCTTTCTCCGATTACAGGGCCTAGCTGAGTAATCACCCCTTCCGAGGTCCATAACTACGCTGAGACCGCTCTGGGGTGTGCCCAGCTACCGAAGTACCTGGCGCGCGCATTCCACTCATCTCGGATCCCGGGCCATTGCCTCTCCATAGGTCAAGTACTGACTTGCCTGTCCCTTCCTACCAGTTCACCCCTGGCTACCTGTATGTGTGTAGGTTCCGACTGCCATAGCTCATGTATGCTGGGTCGTTACACCATGGGAGGGATGAGAGCAGCAGGCATCAGATGAGGTACAGAGCTAGGCATATCTCATGCCATAATGCACGCGGGCTTCGATGTTCCTTTCTTGGCAGGAAGTCCATCACTTGGTCCAATCATGGGACTACTTGAACCACTGCAGGTGGTTGCCGAGAGGGGGGATTTAGAGCATGTTGATGATCTCGTGAACGAAGAGGCATAGGCTGCAGCCTTCCCCCTTCAGGCTTTCCAACATTCATATACCCACTGGGCTTATGTGGACCCTCTATTGCTCGTCTCTGGCTCTCATCACCAATTCCATCCTGAAATCTTGGGGTTCAATATGGGTGAGGAGAAGTGGTGGCGCAGGCTCTATTATCAACACATCATTCTCAGCATCAATACCACACACTCCTTCCCAGACCTTTTCCAATGCTCCCACACAATCTACCAATGTCTTAAGGTCTTCCAGCCACTGCAGGTATGCCTCCTGCTGCACTTCCATCTAGTCCACCACCGCCATAGTAATCTGTTTGTGGAACACCTACTCTTGCTAGTGGTTCCAGTTTCTCATTTGATAGTGGGCTTCATTGATTGATTTTGCTAGCCTGTGGACAATGTAATATTCGTGTAACTCCCGCAGGAATTCAACCAAGGGGATACCCGCTGCAGGTTGAGGGCACATGTTGTGGACAAGGGTAGAATCTTGGAAAAATAAAAGCGCAGCTGTGCAAGGGTCTATAATCACAACATCACCATCTTCATCAGACAACTAAATAGGAGTGGCCTCCAAGAGCAACTGGTGGCCATCACATTCAATAACGTGAACATCTGCGGAAAGCGATCAGGGAAACACGTTGGCGGTGTTCTGGCCAAGGCTGTGGTTTGTATTCTGGTTGGATTCCATTCGGGTTTGCAGTTCATTGGTAGCCATTGCGCTTTCCGCTCTAGGCCAGTTGTTCTAAACCAGATTACCTGTATTCACACAAGATCAGTGCCGGAGGCCGAGAAACAATTAATTAGCAGAGGAGTTAAGCACAGAGGTCGATTAGCACTATACTGTAGTGGGGGCACCCGTAGGAAGATGGAATCCCAGGTTGCAACCGCTCTGAACAACTTCAAACCTGTTGCCAAAGGTTCACCCACATGTAGGACTAAAGTAAACAGTAAAACTTAATATCGCAAAGCCTGAGGCTTCACTGAATTAAGGTCTCGAGAGGATAGATTGTTGCAGTAGCAGAGTTCCTGCATAGACATTTAAGTAGTTTTATCCTATGCCAGAAACTCCCCTATCAGCTTGCTCCAACTATTTGCGCAGACTATTCTCCGCTCATTGTGGTCTGACATGTCCCCTGGCATGCCCTTCTGGCATGTACCCGTCGACACATCCTGGCGGGCGTTTATCTAATGCGGTTATCGTTTCTGTGGCACCTTTGCATTATGCCCGCCAAAGTGCAAATTTCCTTGTATCAGTACCCTGCTAGTGGCTTACAGTCTAGACACCCTGTGAACTGGAGTACCTGTAACACCCAACCCTTATGCATTGATGACTATGCCACCCCAGAACATACCGCGTGCTGTTTATAGACCTACCATTTAAGATTCTTGGGCTTCCCGTGTCTTATGCACGATCCGATAGTCCCCTGTTGATAGATTGTGTACTTCCCATGACCACAATCTCGGGTCCACCCTACTGGAGGCAGGAAGCGGGCTTTTAGGGTCTCTGCACTTTACTGACACGGCGGATAGCGTTTGAGACAAGTTCGGAATTGGTAGGCGGAAAACTCTACCTGTCATCCCGGTGCCACCCGGGACTACCTGCCGCTCCCCGGTGGTTAACCCCTGTTAACTCGGCCAGTTTTGGTCTGTTTTCTTCTCCAGAACTTGGAGGGGGCACTCCAGCTTCTACCCTGTGTCTCCCTGTATACCTTGCGAACAGGGTATAGCCAACCCGACAGTAGCAGTGTACACGGTATTGCAAGCCGGTGTCCAAACATTCCTCTTTGCCAGACTACGCCCCACTACACAACCATTTGCCCATAATGTCCGGGCCTCCAGGTGGGGCCGGAGGGGTATGGTAGGAATAATGTCTGCAATTCACAGCTTCTTCAGAGCTGTGCTCTATGCCCAATGGCATTTCTCCGAACCCCAGATTCCACTATTATGTGTGGCTTTACATAACAAACACTCCGGTCATTTTTCCTTCACCCCCTGTGGGGCTTTGTATTGAAGGGTAGGGTAACTCAGAACTTTGGACAGGGCAATCCCCATGCTATGGTAGTGTAACCTGATTCTGAGGGTAGGGTAACCTTGCCCACTGCATAGGATCACTTTACCGTGTTGTTCTATCTATTCTGTCCCCTGAGATAGATACCAGTAAACTTTCTCCAGTCACCCAGCCTATCTGAGTAAGTGTTCTTTCAGAGGTGTCTAAGCATGCTGACATTGCTCCCAGATGTAGCCAAGTACCTAAGTACCTTGCCCACCATTTCTACTCATGTCGCAGCCTGGCCAATAGGGTCTCCATAGTTCAACTACTTAGCTGCCTGCTGGTTCCTACCAGTCAGCCACATGGCTCTCTGTATGGGTATAGGTTCAGGCTGCCATAGCACATGTATGCTGAGCTACTACACTAGGTAGTGTATTTTCAAAAGAATGATGCGATACAAGAAACATCTTGGCTAAAACGACAGAATTTCAACCTTGACTGGGATAAAGGGCAAACCAACTACAACAATGAACCGGGCACAGAGTTGTGGCTGGTACGTAGCCCAAGAATTGAAACCATTCCCGCCAAAAAAGCAAAAGGAGAGAACGTGTGGCTACAAATTCTCTACATGGACACAAGACGTGAAGCAAAGATCACCTATAATCCAGGGATAAGTGTAAGAATGGTTCACACGGATGGTACAAAACCAATATGAGGATACATAAATGCCACTGGTCATGACCTGTACAGCAGAAAACATACGCCAGTCTATGGCAGGGGACAAACAATGGTCGCAACCAGAATTGCAGCAGGACTTCAGGACCATCCCAATGCACCAATCACTCCACGTAATTATATGGCAAGTGGACATGATATTATCAAAGGTATCAGTGCAATTGATGCAGACACTACAGGTCCTGTGCAGGTCCTATGAACAAACTGGCAGAATGGGGACCGCGTGATCCAAAAACGCGATCCCATAGCTCAGATGACTATCAAAAACAATGATAAGAGGGAACTGTCAGACATGCAGGACCTAGACAGGAGGAAAAGTGAGAGGAAGGATTCAGCAGCCAGGACAAGGAGCCCCAAAAGACAACACCCACACTATAATAATGGCAGGGAAACCGTCAAGTATATCTTTCCTATCAGTAAAGGCATTCAGTCAACCGTAGAGGAGAGGGGAGCAGAGGAGAATTCGGAAACACAATGCAGCAGAGGAGAGACCAATGATTGCAGAAGCATCAATAATTGGCACCCGCCTAGCAGAAAAGGAAGAAGTGAAAAAGAACAAGATAAGGGTCCCGCAACTTGTCAAGAAAGAATATCACTATTCCCTGCAGGTATTTACAGGAAATGAAAAACGGGATCTTCCCCAACACAAGAGCGATGATTACCAGCTCCCGCAGGAGGAAGAAAAGGTAGCACCTGTCCTGAAGCCCTACCCATTAAGGGATAGGCGATTGAAAGTACAAATAGAATACATCCAACAGAATCTGGAATGACGGTAGATCAGACTATCGTCCTCCTCGGTAGGGGCACCCACCCTATTCATTAAGAACATAGATAGAAAACAGAGATTCCCTGTGCATCTCAGAGGACTGAACATGGTGTCACCAGAGGACGGATACCCTCCACCATTGACTAATGACGCTTTGGACCAACCAGGATGATTCAAATAGTATACCCAGTTGTATATCAACGATGCATATCACCACACAAGGATCGCTGAGGAGGAGGAATGGAAAAGGGATTTTAGGAAAAGATAGGGATGATTCAAATATTTAGTCATACTCGCTAGATTACTGCATGTACTTGCAACATTCCAACAGTGGATCAACTCCAAGTTAAGCAGATACCGGGATATATGCTGTCTCCTAAACCTAGATGATGTACTTTTCTATCCAGATGTCATAGAGCAACACCAGCAGGAGATCTAGAATGTTCCGCAAGGATTGCGAGAAGCCAGGGGGGAACTAAATTCTTCGAAATACAACATTCATATGCAGGACATCGAATGTATAGTGTGTACCATTAGCCCAGAAGAAGTATGTACTGGTTCTGTCAGAATGGCAGCTGTCGATGACTGGGAGGAACCCACAAGTGCTAAGGGAATGCAAAGGCCAGTGGGCTTCTGCAACTTCTACAAAAGATTTGATAACATATTTAGCCGGGTGGCTAAGCCCCTCTATGACATAACAGGGAAGGAAATCAAATAAGAGGGGTGGGAAAAGGATAACAAGCATTTGACAATATGAGAAAGCGACTTACTATGATAGCGATACTAGGCACTGCAACTCCGTACTACCTATCATGATAGAGATGGATGCATACAACTACCTATGTGTAGGCATTCTGTCCCAATATGGCTAGGATGGAATATGGAGGCCGGTCGCTGATTGATCAAAAACAATATCAAATGTGTAGCAAAACTATGACATTTACAACAAGGAACTATTCGTCCTAGTTCAAGCCCTCAAACACTGGTGAAAGTACACAGTGGGAAGTCAATATATGATCCGCATTACCATGGATGACAAGAACCTTGTAGCGTTTGCTAGTACAGAAGAACTCAATAGAAGACAGAACAGCCAGCATGAGTCATTACGTCCATCCCATCTCCAAATAGGACACAAAATGGGCAAGGAAGAAGGAAAGCAGGACTCGGTGATAGAAACAACGCAGGACTTCCCCAACAAAGATGCAGGCTGGTCGCAACTGCCAGGAATACTTTTTCGTAAGAAAAAGCATTTCCCACAAGAAGAAGACGAAGAAAGTGGATACGAGTCGCTAAAAGAAGCAATCACCCAGACAGTCAAGGACCAAGGTTATAAAGAATGAATAAGAAGGGGCAGGACGACCGACCGGGGAATCAGGAAGACATCGAAGGCCGGGCCGGGAGACCTAAAATGGACTAAAAACGTAGCGGTCAGGCTATGCAAGGAGGACAATGGATACCTATAGTTCTATAACAAGAGAAGTCCCCTGGACGAGTAAGCCTTACAAATTGTGACAATAAGAAGAAATCATGATATGCCACAAGCGGGGTACAGTGGAATGGGAAAAACAACAGCATTGATCCTGTGATCATACTACTGGCCATCGGTGCATAATAATATTAAACAGAAGGGGAAGAATTGCGACACATCTCAAGGGATGAAGAAGGTTAAATGCATACCCAATGGGCTGCTCAAAGTACGCGAAAACTCCGCGAAGACTATGACAATTTATTACTATAAATTTCATCACAGGACTGCCTGAATCGAACTGTCATGACACCATATAGGTCCTTATTCACCGCATTAAGAAAATGGTGGATTTTATACGGTGGAGAACGGGTATGATGATACCACAATTCTTCACTGTATTTGAAGCCCAGGGGCATAGACTCCACAGACTACCAGAAGATATTGTGTCCAAAGGACAATCACAATTCACATCAGAACTATAGAAAAAGATCACACAACAATTAACTGTCAGCCGACACTTGAGCACAGCCTTCCATCCATAAATGGATGGCTGCACCGAAAGAACGAGCACCATATTAGAACAATATCTACGAGCCTACGTCAACTACCAACAGAATGATATGACAGATTTCCTTTCCACAGTGGAATTCCAGTACAGGAACCGACTACAAGAAACAATAAGGACGACACCTGTCCTTGCGCATTATGGATAAGACCTATCGCTTCATGTGGTTGAATACCAAGTAGCTAGAAAGGTAATCCCAGTGGACAAGATGATAAAGATCTAGGATATCCTATGTGACGAAATGAATCTAGCACATATGTGTCACCAGGTAGCGAGTGATAAGTACTGAAAGCCAGACCCAAACCTTCTGGGTGGCAGCAAGGCGTGGTTGATAGCATGCAAGATCCGGACCATGAAGACTTCACAGAAGCACCAGTACAAGAAACTTGCAGCATTCCATATAATCGAACAGATTGGACTGGGAGTATATAAACTCAACCTTCCTGCCCCAATGAAACAGACTCATTCAACATTCCACAGCAGCCTCCTCGAACCCTACTTAGAAAACTCTTTTCCTTCCATGAAGGAACTTCTCCCTCTGCTACATCACATAGACAGGGAAGAGGAATCTGAACTCGATGAAATGATTGACTTCCCCTTGCATTACCATAAACTTTAGTAGCATGTCAAGTGGACTAACTACCAACCAGAACAGGACAGAGAGTGGTACCCTGCCATAAACTTTAACCAGGTACCCGAAACAATTTCCTGATTCCCCGAAGATTATCCCAACAAGCCCAGGGTCTGAAACTACCATGTAGACAGGACAAAACGTCAACGAATAGACAAAGGCGACAGACCTCCCACTACTGCACCTTACAGACAAGAAAGGAGAATACAACTATGCATCCTTCACAGGATCCGTTGATGACGAGTGCCAAGTACACATAAGCGATAAATTCAGCTCAGGTTACTGGCCCCAATGGAGCCACTGTACCACTCCACAGACTAGCCCATTGTGTTGACGAGTGCCCGAACCGGTGGGATTGGTCAAAAAGCCAGCACCTGCTTCTGTGAGGAAGTGAAGGCAGAGAGAGGGGCAGAAAAAACCAAAGACCACTACAAGTGGATGACAATCCCCACCAAGCAAGTTGCTAATAAAGAAAGAAGTCCAACTACTGCAGAGGCCAGCTCCCTGGCAGGCCTTCAGAGAATGGCGGCGGACAGCACAGAGTGAGAAGAAGTTGAGAGAGGGAGATCAGGGAACTACAGGAAGATAAGAAAGAGGGGGAGAGCCAACCAGTGCTATCGGAATACAAGACAATCACAGAGAGGGTGAGGGCAGGCCTGGTCGAACATGGGGTCAGATCGCTCCAGGAAGAGATGAGGAAGAAGAAAGAGGGGAATCGAGAGCATGGAACTGCGCTGGAGAGAAATAAGGAGAGTGATGAGCAAGACAGTCTGCCAGATGTTGAAAGTGGTAGAACACGAAGGGTGGGAGTGGCCTTATGGGACTCAGGAAAGAGGAAGAGGGGAGCTACTGTCATAATCTGGCTAGAGGAATGCTAGTCCCGTGACGGAAGCGCAAAACAGGTTTCATACACGACCTCCTTGAGAGGTCATGGGAGCTAGGTTGTGTTTCACGTACATGACCTTGTTAGCAGGTCATGGGGGTCGTTTATATTGAAATTGGATTTCATACATAACCAGCGGTTGATGTCATAGAGAGAGTCAGGACTGGCTGGAAAGGCTTACTGGCAAGGTAGACTGGTTTCGGTGGCGCATATGGTCTCACTAGTAGGTCATACGGCTTGTTTATCCTTTGGGCATGACATTATTAGTAGGTTATATGGTTCGATTTATGTTCACGTTTGATTAATGTTCTGCACATGCCCCGGTTTAAAGGTCCCGGGATTGTTTTATCTTTTGTGTACATTATTCAATTATACCATATGTTGTTATGCTTGATTTCGCACCTGATCATGCTTGAGCATCGGGGCAGGGTTACGGTTCTGCAAAGTGCCCTATATACAGCCCAAGCTTTCGCAGACAGGTTGGTTCTTCATGTAACTATCAACTGATATTCCCTGTCTCCTACTTTATGCACTTTACACTACAAAAACCATTATGCTCCCAACCTTTCATCTAGGTGGGCAGGACATTGAGCCAAGAACCTAACCACCATGTGTATCAACTTAAGCATGTAAAGGTCAAATCTCGGGGCACTGGTGAGAAACTGATTCTTATGCAAGAATCCCCAGATAGGGCCAAGATATATGAGGAGCTCATGGACATAGTGCAGCACAGTTCAGAACACAAGAAGAAGAAGGTCATTACCTGTCATGAGTACCAGAGCAGTGGGAAACTGTAACCCTGCTGCAGTCTTGCATCGAAGGCAGTTTGACAAGTTTGTGTTAGAAAGACCAAAGTGTCTAGCGATTTTGCATGCTCAGTACTCCAGATGACTAATTCTGCACTACAAACCATCTAGAATTATGCCCTCCATCACACCATTCATGGGAGCTATCACAAGTTGAGCTTTGAAAGCTTGGTGTTGAAAGTTCATAAGTTGTAGGTGTGCTATATGGGGATAGAAATGTTAGAGGAAAATAGTCAGGATGGAACAGAATAGCCAGCCTTGAATTCATGCGGTAACGTGTTCGGGCCAGGCCCTAGTCACGTAGCGGTACGATAGGAGCAGATGGCATAATGATCAAAAAAAAGAAAGAGCTGCTTGCTAAAGGAGGCTTCAAACGGGGTGTAATAGGAGATCAAAGAAGTAACCGTTCAACCAAGTATCTTTAAGAATACCATCGCTGGAAGTCTGCTGTTTCCATCGCGGGAANCGGGAAACAGCGGTCTTTAAATACAGCATATCGCTTATCTCCTGTATGAGCGATATTGCAAAACATTGTGTGTATCAACCGATAGCACACGAAATGATACAAGTATCAAACGATACTGTGAAACCAAACATAAAACAATATGTGTATCAAACGATAGCACACGAAACACTACCAGTATCAAACTATACTGTGAAACCAAAGCTAAAACAATATGTGTATCAAACCATAGCACACGAAACAATACCAGTATCAAGCGATACTGTGAAGCCAAACATAAAACAATGTGTGTATCAACTGATAGCACACGAAACATAAAACATAAAACCCTAGTAACCCGTACCGGTTACACATGCTGCCTTGATCTCATACCTTTTCTATATCAACCTAAGACCTATAGCGTAATATCAGGCTATTGATCCTGGGGATTTTCTCAACCCCCAGCTCCAACAACAAGCATTTATACCAGAGTGATAAATTATAATTTCATAATATCAAAGATTTGTGTTTATATATTATTGCATTGTATTTTTCTAGTACAAGCACAAGCTCTATATCTTCTATTACATGGAATCTGGGGTCCTGAAAGGAAACATTGGGTTGGTGGTTGAGATTTTTCATGTTTTTCCACCTAGGCTGAAACTGACTGATTACTACAGGATAACCCATAGTCAGATATAATACACTAGCTAACACAAATGCGAGCTATATAAAGGAAACTGAGACTAGAATCAACCTTCAGGGAAGGGTTATATAATAGATGGTGATTATATCTCAGATGATACCTTGTACAAACAAGAATCAAATCAAATACAACCCAAGTAATTCTTCCCTTCTCCCTCCAATTATATCAACCTCCATTATATACCAACTATCCTAATAAGGTGTGTATACGACCAGACATCTTGGGCTCAATTATTGTAGGAAATGATTGGAGCAATCTATGTGTCTCAGGTAGTACCCTACCTGAAGAACTCCAGTGTAGCAAATTGCACTGGTCGCATCCTTGAGTGAGTCACTGCCCTTATCGCTACAAAGAGATAATGTTCATCAATGATCCGTTCAGACCATGAAGTTAGCTATCGGCGTAACTACCAAGGGGCTACTACCTTCAAGCATGATACTAGACATTAGCCCACCAATAACTACCGATGTTAGAGGCTGGGAATTGCAGAACACTACTGCTGAAAAACCAAGAAGTGCTCGTAAGACACCATACACTCTTATTCAACCCAAACTAGACTCCCTTATTATATACAAACCTCTCAACATAGTAGCTCCGCTCTTCAATAATACTGTCAGCCCTTCACGGATCAAACATAAGATGTGCTCTGCAGGTTCCCCACCTGAAACAATGGTTTTAGTTATACTGTCAACAAGGGACCTATATTGCTGAGTGCTCTAGAATATTATGGAGGAGTATGAAGGGGTCTACAAAACTGAGAAAACCAGAAGAGACAACATAGATGATGACGGATATATCAGACAAATGATAAACGAATGGATAGGAACATTCTACATGGTCATGATAGTGGCATACTCTCAGGAACTGATATTGAAAAAGTTGAAGGAAGATATGCGCCTGGAAGGTGATTTGTTATCATACTCAATTTGTCACCACCACTTGATAGGGGTATGGTAAGTGTTGGGTTTTTGGTTGAATATACAGGAGTCAGAGTTGCACAGTTGTCTAGGGATAGGAAAGGTGGACTAGCTAAGGCTCCATATAATGGAACCACCTGGAAAGTGATAGAAGAGCGTGGCTGTGCAGGAGGAAAGCAGTTAGAGGTGTTGGGCTTTGTCAGTGGAGGATTTTCCTTTGTTATATAAACAGGTGTGCCCCTCTGTAGTTTTGTTTCTATACACCAACTGGTAATTGCCAGTCTATACCCGTACTTAGAAATTACAACTTTGTTTCTACATTGTATCAGTAGAATCTGTGAACCCTGACCCTGACACCTCAGACCATGTTCTTGAACCACTCAAGCCTTGATACAAATATGTCTCATTTGTACCCCTGCCCCCTCTCCCTGGTCCCTTTTACCAAGTATTCCTTGAACCATCCACCCTTGACCACGGACAGACCCTACCCATTACACAAGGTTGCATATACAAGGATCCAACCGACATCACACCATGTCGCAATTAGTCAATATTCCCCTGAACCTTTTAACAACCTGAACAAGACTGTCAGCCTATCCAATGCACAACTGAGCAATTCAATACAGGACTAGATATAGAACTATCTTGCCACTATCAGAGACATCCTCATGTGGACTGTGACCTTACGGGCCCCGGCCGAGTCCCCTGCAGATAAATGACTACAACAGCTACTACACATCTTGGGTGTGGAGCTTCAGATGCTGCGCCTGGAATATGTAGTACTTGAAGCCCACCTACTGATCTCTAAACAAGCCCTCACATGTGCCAACGTGACTGTTACATCACTCAACACTGCACTTGTAAATGCTGCGACCGGTAATGCTACATCATCTGGCTGCAGCACGAAGGCCTCAATCGCCAGCTCATAAAGGTTCACCGCTGTCATGGACATCTCCTGCCCCATTGTCCCCCTACTTCGTATGAAATTCTGTGCAGACAACCACTGATTTGACAATGACCAACACTATTTGGCATATGCCATCGGCCTTCTGACGGGGTCTGCCTTCCTGCGGGTACAACCCAATGCAACTGCTAAAGGTATCAGTTATGCAGATACTAAAACCCATTGACTGAGCCTGAGCTGGCATTCGGGAAACAAAATAGGATTGCAACTGCGGAGCATGGGATAAGGAACTTAGCCCCAAAGAATGGAACCTTGGTAGGACGCCTCACCGGCTTGCAGTGGCTCACCACCGACATTAATCAGAAGGATGCAGCCGAGTGCGATGCTCTTTCTCGGGGACTCACCTACAAGCTCACAGATGGCCAGAGTATCATAACCAACCCTTCCACAACCCTGACAGCCTATGCCAACTTATTGAAAAGCATAGACAACAATCTCCACGCCCACACTGCTGACACAAAAGGCCCTACCCCCTCCTCCTGGTACACTCCTGCAACCACCCAGACATGTTACACCACTGCGGCCGCTGACACCACTGCTGCGCCTGGCACCACCACCACCATGTGGACCACTTCTAGTGCTATAGACCTCTCCTGGGGATGATGAACCTTGAAGGATGCCTTGGGGCACAACAGAATAAGAACAGGCCTCTGCTTCTACTGTAGAGGACATGAACACATCACCCAGCAATGGCCAAACAAGAGACCCGGTGGTATGCTGGCCACCAGTACCTCACATTTTGACCCCTTATAGTCTTACAGGACAGTCACTCGCAGCCCAAGGGGTGGGGAAACTAGCAGTCCCAACATGCAGAATACGGCACTGGCACAGGAGAGGTTAAGTGTTTCCCTTGTTTATCTATATCTAGTTTGTCTTTCGATCAAATGGAAAACAGGATTGAAGTTAACTACACGGTGATCGCCTATGACATTCTAGGCTACCAAAACGTAATTCGTTCCCACGCCCTCATTGTAACGACCCAGCATACATGAGCTATGGTAGCCGG
The DNA here is from genome assembly GCA_003182015.1 of Tuber magnatum. Taxonomy (NCBI): domain Eukaryota; kingdom Fungi; phylum Ascomycota; class Pezizomycetes; order Pezizales; family Tuberaceae; genus Tuber; species Tuber magnatum. The sequence continues at coordinate 1,072,925 of PYWC01000047.1, forward strand.
AACCTACACCCATAGAGGTAGCCCAGAGGCGAACTGGTAGGAACCGGCAGGCAAGTGAGTACTTGACCTACGGAAACCCGATGGCCAAAGCTCCGAGATGAGCAGACTTAGTGGGCACAAGTATTTAGGTACATGGCTACACCCGAGATTGGTGTCAGCGTACCTAGGGACCTATGAAGGGGCAATACACAGCTAGGCTGGGTGACTGGAGAAAGGCCCAGTATGTCTACCTCCGGAAGTGGGATAGATAGGGTAACAGGAGAAAGTCCACTTGTCCGCCAGACAAGATTACCCTACCTTGAGGCTTGGGTTACCCTGTTCAAGAACCTGAGTTACCCTACCTTTTAATACAAAGTCCCTCGGGGAGTTTGTGAAAAATGACCGGAATGTTTGTCACACGAAGCAATGCATAATACTGGAATCTGGAGGTCCGGGAGATGCTATTGGGCGAGCTACGCAGCTCCGAAGAAGCTGTAAATTGGAGACATTATTCCTATCATGCCCCTCCGGCCCCGCCTTGATGCCCGGACGTCATGGGCAAACGGTCGCGTAGTTGTGTGCAGTCTGGCAAAGGCGGATCTTTGAAGACCTGCTTGCCACACCGTATACGTTGCAGCCGTCCGGTCGACCGTAAACTGTTCGGAGGATGTAGAAGGGGGCATAGGGTGTAAGGTGGAGTACCTCCAGCAAGTTGTTTGGAGTAAAACGGACCAAAACCGACGGATTTAACGGGAGTTAACTGTAGGGGTCCCAAAGGTCGTCCTGGGTGGTACAGGGGCCGACTGGGAGAGTTCTACACCTACCAAACCCAAAAGTGTCCCCAACGGCATAGGCTCGAAAAGGGAAGTGCAGAGACACTAGAAGCATGATTCCTACCACAGGTGAGGTGGATCCGAGGTGGTGGTCATGGGTAGAGCCCATTGGACCGCTCCCGAACCACCGTATCCTGCAGAAGACATCGGAAGCCCGAGACTCATAAATAGTAGGTGGATAAACCGCTCACGGTAGCTTCCGGGATCAAGTAGAAATCAACGGGCATGGGAAAGGTGTCATAGATAGTCTAGTTCAGCAAGGTGTCTTGACAGTTAGCCACTGGCAAGTTACCGATGCGCAGACGTTTTCACTCCAGCGGGGAGAATGGAAATGCGCCACAGAAACGATATACACATATGGTGAACGCCGACCAGAGAGTGTCGACACACGCATGTCTGAAAGGGGTGCCAGGAGACGTGTCGGACCACCCTTAGCGGAGAAGCGTGTGCTCAAACAGTTGGAGTAAAGTGATGGGGGAGTTTCTGGCATAAGATAAAACTACCTGAACATCTATGCAAGAACGCTCCTACTCCAACACTCAATCCTCTCGAGACCTGAATTGAGTGAAGCGTCAGGCTTAACGATATTAAGTTTCACTGTCTACTTTACTCTTACATCTGTGTGAACTTTTGGCGATAAGTTTGAAGTTGTTTGGTGCGGTCGTAACCTTGGGATCCATCTTCCTAGGGGTGCCCCCGTTACACTCATTGACTCAGGGGCAAGTGGATATGCATTCATGGATAAATACTCCATTCGCCGCCACAATATCTACCTGTTTGAACTAAAAGAAACCATCCCACTATTGGTAATCGACCAAAGACCATTCAGGTCTGGTACTATCGTCCACTTGACCTAGATAGAGTTGAAAACCAAGGACTGTCATGAAGTAGTAATGGTCTTTCTCACCAAACCGGGTGGGTACCGCTTGACAGTAGGTATCCACTGGTTGAACCAACAGGATCTGATGATCCAATCTCCCTGCAATACTATCACCTGTGAATCTGACGACTGCTTCAAGAACTGTGCCTTTGCTTTGCATCCACAAAAGAAAATAGCGCATCCGGTACCCTGGCATTGCATCCTGATATACACTGCATCAAGTTTGCATCCCCTGCATCCCGTGCATTCCAACATGGGTTGCAACACCTCTTCACACGAGAGGGACCCAACACTGCATCCGGTACATCAAGTACATTCAGATATTGGATGCAACATCTGCTAACACAAGAGCAAGCTAGAGCTACTTCCATACATAGTGATAGATATGAACACCACATCGCATCTCACCCAAGCCCAGCCTACACCTGGTGCATCCGAACCTGTTATCTGGAGATTCTCGCAAAGTGTCAAACTAGGCCCCTTCAAGGCTAGCCACATACATCTGGTTTCAATTGCCCATCTGGGTGGATTTGACTTTGCGCACTTCATGAATGAAAAAGTGCAAAGGAACTTACATTCTGCTCTAGATCCGACTGATAGCTATGGCCTACTGGTGGTACAGTGGTAGTTGCAGTACTAGTACTTCATAGTGATCTTATCATCACTCCACTGGTACTGACACAAAGCAACACTACAATGTACTACTAAATACCCATCAACCACACAATGGCCCTACATATAAATCCCACTAACAACAATGGGTATTTCCGTTCTCTTATTCAATTCTGCAAGGTATGCAAATATACTTGGTATGACACTAGCTGACTATTTAGTCTCCTTGTAATGTACTGACTTTGACACCAGGTCCCTTAGGCGCTCCTTGGCTGCAGCTCTTCACACTTTGCAGCATAGATCTACTGAATGCCTACTGTCCAATAAATGAACGAAGGTCTCCCCACGATCAATAATGGTGACCTAGAGCCTGTTATCCAAGTTATCTTTCCTGGTGAGGTTCTAGCAAGGTTCTGACAAGGTACTGACCTGGATGCCTGGATTTCGCAGGTGTTCTTTGGCTGGAGCCCTCAACACTTCTCAGCATAGACGTAATCGATAGTAGTATCGCAGCGGACTAAAGGATGTCTACTCGTAATCAGCAATGGTGGAGTTTCAGCTGGTTATGAAAATGGTGTTTTCTTGCGCGATTCTGACGATGTACTGATTTTGACGACAGATCCCACAGGTGTCCTAGGGCGGCAGCCCTCGACACTTCATAGCACATATCCGCTGGATGCTAGCCTTTCAGTAGACTAGCGGATATCGACTCACAATCAATATTGGTCGAGCTACACCCTGTTATGAAGGTGGTCTTTACGAGTGAGGTTGGGCTGCCAGTAGATGGGGTTTAATAATGCTATTACTATTTGGATAAGTATTTTAATAAATTACACTATCTACCACTACTCCTTAAATTCAATTGTTACCTAGGTTACACAGTGGTAATTGGGGAACCCTTCGGGAGCTTGTAATTTGAGAGGTTGTGCCCTGGATTCAGGTGGCACCCTGACAAGACTCAGATTGGATGTCGTGTCCGGTTCGTATTCTGACCATGCAGTGTTGTGCCTGGTTGCATCCTGACAATATAGTGTTGCTCCTAGTTGTGCCTTGCGCATTCTGTGTCAACCATGTTGTGCCTGGTTGTGCCCTGAGAATTCTGTCTCTAGACGGTTGAACTATGAGACCACTGAGACCTTATATCACATCCTGAGTCGCAATTTGCATTACGTGTACTGTGTATGCCAGGCTCTGTAAGCACTGAGGGTCCTAGCCTGTATTTTTGCTGATGTAACTGGTATCCAAGGAGTGGAAGAAAACATCCCACATTTTCTCTAAGCTTACACCGTTGAATGGGCTCTAGGCTACAAGGTAATGGAGTAACAAGAGGTCTGAAACATTGTCCTGGCGGAAGACCCCGATTTCATACTATTGTTCTTAGAGATAGAACAGAAACAACTGCCTCTACACTAACCTGATGACTACACTACTCTCTTATTTCCATGCTTTGAACTCCGCTTTGGCCCACTCTGCAACCTGTCCCACCCTGCACTCAAAGCCTTATAGTCTTGGCTTGATGAGAACACCAAGAAGGACTCCATCCAATCCCGCACCTCACTGGCAGCCTTGCACATACGGTTCGTCAAAGGGGTGGATGGCTCACTGTGACTGTGCATTGACTATAGGGCACTGGATAATGGGACAATCAAGCGCAGCGGACCACCACTCCTCCTCATGAAAATGTTCATGTGGTTATCAAAGGTGAAGGCCTTCATCAAACTAGACATTCGAGGGCTATACAAGGTGATATGTATCGCGAAAGAGGAGGAATGGAAAACCCACTTTGATACCTAATATAGTCGGTACAAATCCAAGATGATGCTGTTTGGTCTCACCAATGCTCCGGCCATCTTCCAAGTATATATAAAGAAGTCCCTACATCACAGTCTAGTCTACTTCGATACTGCCTATACGGATCAGATTCTCATCTGCAGTGAGACTAAGGAAGACTCTCTCGAGCATGTCTGTTGGGTCCTGAAAGCCCTAGCTGATACCCAGTTAGAGGTTAAACCCCCGAAGTGCCTGTTTCCTGTGGACCAAGTCAAGTACCTCCAGTTTATTAGCACTACATAAGAGATCTAGATGGGGAATACTGAGGTGGCAACCACAATCGCATAGCCTATACACCGCCACAACCGTGATGTGGGTGCCTTTTTGAGATTTGGCAACTTGCATCCAGATTTGCCTACAGCTTATACCCATCTCGTGCAACCCCTTATAGCCCTGCCCAAGAAGGGTCCATTATTCATTTGGACCTCTGTGTATTATCACTCTTTTGAGAATCTCAAAACAGGCCTCACTACCCCCATAGTTCTAAGCCATTTCAATTACCTCAATGAAGTGATCATTGAAAGAGATGCCCCAGAATTCGTATGCATAGGCATTATGTCCAAATGCGACAATAAAGTCATACCCCACCCTATTGCCTTCCACTCTCAAAAGCACACCCTGGCTGGATAGAACTACAATATCTGGGATAAGGGACCTATGTCAGTAGTCCATACCTTCGAGTAGTGGATATGTTACCTTATCGACAGCAAAGCTACGATCTTGACAGACCACTCCAACATGAAGAACTTTGCTACTAACCTTCCATTGAAACCCACATAAGGCCACTAGTATGGGTTCCCTACTCAATTTGATTACGACGCAACATATCAGCCAGGAAAGCGGAAGGGAAAGCCGGATGCCGGGACTAGGATGCAAGAACCAACCACGGTAGAAGCGGAGCAGCGAAGTGAATATCAGATATAGGTGTGTTTAAAGTCCCAAACAAGGAGTTTGTTGATCAACATCATGCTCCCTACTAGAGCGTCACCCCTGGATGATCTTCGGTAAGAGGCATATGCAGCGGACCCAACTCCCAAGCAGATCCTGCAGGCATTGTAGTGAGGCGACTACCACTGAATCCTTATCTCCCTCGCCGAGTGCAGAAGGGATGGGGACTGGCTGCTGTTCCGTAACCACCTATACATTCCTCTCTACACTGCTCTGAAAATGTAACTCATCCAGAAAGTTCATAACCACTGCACCACAGAACACCCTGGAATAGCCAACACTCGCGAGCTAGTATCCCAAGACTTTTAGTGGCCAGGCATGTATCAGTGTAATGGGGGCACCCCTAGGAAGATCGATCCCCAGGTTGCGACTGCACCGGACAACTGCAACTTATCGCCAAAGACTCACTGATATAGGAATAAAGTAAAGGGTAAAACTTAATATCATTAAGCCTGACGCTTCACTCAATTAAGGTCGAGAGGGATTGATTGTTACAGTAGGAGAGTTCTCGCGTTAATTTCTAGGTAGTTTTATCTTATGCCAGAAACTCCCCCATCAGTTTACTGCAACTATGCGAGCACACCCTTCTCAGCTAAGGGTGGTCGGATAGATGTTCTGGCACACCCTTCGCACATGCATGTGTCAAGACACTCCAGTCACCGCTCTCCTTATGCAGTTATCGGTTCCACTGTGAATTTCTATTTTGCCTGCCGGAGTGAAAAACCTCTTTGCTTCAGCGCCTTGCCAGTGGCGAACAGTCAAGACACCGGATGAACTAGACTCTTTATGGCATCCTTCCCATATGCATTCACTTCTGCTGGACCCCAGTAGCTTCCCTGTGTGGTTTATCTGTCAGCCATTTATGTGGCCCGGTCTTCTGGTGTCTTACGCCAGATACTGTGTTCCCGGTGTGGTACCATGGGCGCTACTCGGAATCACTACTTTGATCCGCCTTCCCTGTGGTAGGAATCATGCCTTTAGTCTACCTGCACTTCCCTTAAACAGCCTATGGCATTGGGGACACCTTTGGGCTTGGTAAGTGTTAAACTCTCCCACTTGCCCCGGCACCACCTGGGACTACCTGCGGGACCCCCACCATTAACACCTGTTTACCCTGTGAGTTTCGGTATGTCTTATTCTGAACAGGTTGGAGGAGGTACTCCACCTTCCACCCTATGCCCTCTTGCATATCCTGTGAAGAGCTTATAGTCAACCAGACTGCAACGAGACATACGGTGGTGCACACAGGTCTCTAAAGGTTCTTCTTTGCCGGACTGCACACAACTAGTCAACCATTTGCCCAAGACGCCCGGGCCACAAGACTGGGCCGGAGTGGCATGGTAGTAATAATCTCTGCAATTTACAGCTTCTTGGTGGCTGTGTAGCTCACCCAATCGCATCTCTGGGAACCCCAGATTCCTGTATTATGTACGTCTTCGTGTGGGAAACATTGTGGGCATTTTTCCCCAACTCCGCGAGGGACTTCGTATTGAGAGGTAGAGTAACCCAGGACATTGGGCAGGGTAACTCCAGCCCCATGGCAGGGTAACCTGGTCCTGGGGGTAGGTTAACCTTGTCTGATGGAGAAGACGAATTTACCTATTACTCTATCTATTCCGTTACTGGACACAGACACTGCTGACCTTTCTGTGGTTACCCTGACTAGCAGAGTAACTGCCCCTTCAGAGGTACCTAAGTACGCTGACACCACTCCCTGGTATACCCAGGTACCACTGTACCTGGTCAGCTAATTCTGTTTATCGCGGAGCCCGGGCCATCAGATCTTGCTAGCTCCAGTACTGACTTGCCTGCCAATTCCTACCAGTTCGCCCCCTGGCTACCTGTACGGGTGGATGTTCCGACTGCCATAGCTCATGTATGCCAGGTCGTTACAGCACTCCACACTTCACTACGGTGCGTCCTGGACCGTTAGCATCATCTTCTATTTCCCGGACTCGATTCCTATAAGCCACTATGGTCCCGTGGCTCTAACGCATATCTTTGGTGGAAATCTAGAATGGCCTGTAAGCCTGTCCATTCTAGCATCTCATATGGCTCCCACTAGTTCTCCACAGCGCCGCCAGCTTCCCTTGACAGCAGGTACTGGACAAAACGTGACGAGAACTTCGCCTTTGCTCCGCTGTACTACCGACTGTCCACAACAGCTTCTATAATACAACTTGGCTCATTCTTCACAAACTCCCAGGTAGGGACCTCCTTGACCCTCCCTGATCCTAGATACTCATGGTATGGTTTGAGGAATATGACATTGAAAACCTACTGGATGCTCTATCTGGTGGGCAGTTGGAGTTCATATCCTCAGGTACCCACCCGAGGTTTGACCGCGAAAGGTCCGAACATCTGGTGGTCCAGCTTCTGCACTGGGCGGCTTGTACAGATGTTCTTTCAGTTGAACATCATGTAGTCCGCTTTCATTACCTACCCGGTCGCCGTAACCTCCAAGGTCACGCAATCCTGTAATGCAAGCCTTTGCTGGTCGTGCCATTTCCATTGCCATTCCTGTGCCCATTGCATCATTTCTCGAATCCCTTGCCAGGTTTCTTCCCATTCCTTTACCAAGAGCTCACTACTCGGCTGCATTCCTTGATTATCTCACATGGCACTCCACCAGTTTGTCTGCGCGGTAAACCCACCATTGATCTGAAATGGTAACAACCTGGTGGATTCCGTTCTGAGGATGTTGTATGGATACTCTGCAAGGGGTAGTAGCGGAACCCAATCATCCCGTTGGTAGGAAGAGTAGCTACGCAGGTACTGCTCCAGTGTCTGATTAACCCTCTCGGTTTGCCCATCAGTCTCAGGGTGGAATGTAGTCCAAACATTCAGTCTCACTTGCAACAAGTCCATCAGACTCAGGCACAACTTGGATGTGACTCGGCAATTGTGGTCGCGGAAGATTGACTCTGGGAGTCCATAATGGTGGCTAATCCCCTGCAGGAATGTCAAGGCAAGCTCCTTGATCGGTACCTCAGTGGTCAGGGGCATAAAGTGTGCCATTTTCGAGAATCAGTTCTCAAGAACTCAGATCTTGGTATACCCTTCTGCACCAGGCAGCGCTACAATGGACTTTATGTAAATAGCTATCCAACACCGCATAGCAACATGAATGGGTTCTAGCAGACCAAACATCATTCACCTGATGGACTAATTTCTTTCGCACACAACATATGTTGGCACAATGTCAGTGATGCGCTCATCCATCTTATGTCAATAGAAGTTAGCACGAATACCGCCAATAGTTTTGTAAGTCCAGAGGTGTCCTGCAATTCGGGAGTCATGTTTAGCCTTCATCATCCTCAGCTTCAGATTCTGACCCTGGGGAACATACCACCTGCTATTGTACAGGGGTAATCCCTTTTACGTTGTGCAATGTCAGTCGACCTCTTTGTCACCTGCAGTCGTTGCTATCCGGATTCTTAAATATTCTGCAACCTCTCTTGTTGCTACCTCTAGTTGATCCAAAAAGGAAGACTGGAGCCGAAATCCTTGGCACACCTGTAACACCTGTGGGCGCAAGAGGTCCCATTCCTAGCTCCCGACCCACTGTCTAGGGCAAAAAAACAATACTGGTGGAAAATCACTTCCCCTTGGGGGCCGTAGTCCCTAAGCCTCGACAAAGTATCTGTCCTTTCATTCAACAGTCCTTCTCCGTAAACCACCTTGAAGTTAAACGGTTGCCGGAACTCAGCCCAGCAGTCCTGCCCTCAGTTAATGATGGTGGTACTATTAAAGTACTGCAAATTCTTATAATCTTTGTAGACCACCAATTGGTGCATTATGGGGTGTACCCGATGATCCCATTCCTTGAATTGCCGCCACCATGGCAGTTATTTCCTTGTCACAGACAACACAATTAATCTCCCCTGGGTGCAGCTGCCGACTATAGTAGGTCACTGGATGCCATCTCTCATCTTCACAGAACTGGGAGGGAACGGCTCTTAATGCAAAGTCACTGGTGGCAGTTTCCAGCCAGGTTGCCCATTTAGGCTCAAAATTTGCTAGGATGGGTTGGAACATAAACGCGTCCTGCAAATAGTTGAAGGCCTGGGTAGCAGGGGTTGTCCATTACCAGCGGACACCCTTCTTTGTCCAGCCCCTTAGAGGTTTTGCAATCTTGCCGCAATCTTCTATGAACTGACAATAGAAGTTGGCAAAGCCCATAAAGGTTGGAATGTCGATGATGCATGTCGGAGATGCCCGATCACTGCTTGTTTCAACCTTTTTTGACAACATAGAGATCCACATATCAGAGACCTTGTACCCACAGAATTCAACTTCCCATTGGTGCAAACTGGACTTCTTCCTGCTTCCACATAGTCCCCCGTTTCACAATTTCTCTATCACAAGTGTTACCATCGTGACATACTCTTTCATAGTCTGATGGTAGATCAGAATGTCATCCATGTATGCAATGACTTCCTTATCCATGAGGTCCCGGAAGACCTCATTTAGCATGCTCTGGAAGGTTGCTAGGGATCACATAACCCAAATGGCATGACTGTGTATTCATACAGTCCATATCTGCACTGCAAGGCCCTCTTACATTCCTCACCTTCTGCCATCCTGAGAAGGTAGTAGCCATTTTTGAAGTCCCACTTGGTGAACACAATGGCTTTTTCTAACCTATCGCGCAGTTTATTTCTCAATAGTAGATGACACTTACTCGCAACGGTGATTTTGTTCAGCCCTCAGTAATCTATTACTAGCCTTAATGTACCATCTGGTTTTGGCTTCCGGAGGATAGGGGCTACTGCTGAAGAACTGGATCGCCGTAGCTTTCCCGTTTGGCGCATTTTCTTGAGATATTCCCACAGTGCCTTAAGCTCATTTTCCGATAACAGATGGATAGACGCAAAGGGAGGTGGAGTCCCTGGTTGCAACTCCAGCCTGTGGTCATAGTTCCAGTGCTCCAGCAGCGTCACAAATAGTTCTTGACTGATGATATCCCCCTTGTCCTTGTACTCTGGTAGTCGCTTAACTGTAATGTCGTCACCGCTCTTATCCTAGAATTGCACAATTCCCAACAGGTACACATTACTAGAGTCTTTGGCTAATAACTCTTTATCGGTCATGAACACTAACCACCCCTGCTCTGCTAGGCACTCAGCCTTGCAGAAATCTGAGCACCAGCTTAGTGAACCAGTTTTTCAATCTGTGTCGGAGTTACGGTCCTTTAACTAAGATATAGGTAGGTACCGATCTACCTTGGTGTCAGGCATATCTGCGACTTCGAAGCGGATCCCATTATGGTGGTTGCTTGCTCCCATCTCAAAGGATTTGGTATAGTGCAGACCTGATACAAGAATGCCATTACCACTTGTGTCACTTATTGTCACATGTATCTCTCACCATACACAAGGTGCCCACGTCTGTGTAACCCATCGGCTACTAAGCACTGGCCCAGTAGGGCTATTATCGATTAGCAGGAGCGCTTCCGCCCTTACGTGTCCCGCTCCAATCTTGTAGTCTAGCCTTACCCACAGATGGATAGACTTCATGTGACCAGGCAAGTTGTCACGCTTCTGCCTCCTTGCTTGTCTTAGAGACTTAATCATCTTGGCTTTCTATTTTTGGTCTCTGGCCTTTCGACACCGGAGTGGCCACAACAGGTCGGTACATGTTATGGGATTGGGAATTGTTTTATCAATAGCTAGGGTATTTACTATCATACCAGCATGATTTTGGGCACTAAACCCGCTTCAGGTAAACTTGGAAATAACCCTGTTCATTTGACTAAGTCTAGCCTGAACCAATTCTACTTGTACCAAACATAACAATTTTCTGCGAGTTGGGTAGAGGTCCACTGTCGGACTGGTTCCAAGCGAAGCACACTTGCTTCCCCTATGTCATGTGTCTCCTTTAGTAAGACCTCACTCATCCTCAACCGAAACAAGGATGTGTGACTTGCCCATCCAGCTAAGGAAATCTTGAGGGAAATACATATAAGCAAAAGAAAGGAAATAATGAGAAATGCAACAGAGCAGAGATAGCCCAGTCCACCACACAAGGCCCGCAACATCTATCTGGCCGCGGCCTCTGAGTGTAGTCAGTATCAGGGTCATTTATGCAGCAGCAGGGTACTTACCCATCCCAGGAGGCACTTCCAGAGTTCCATTCCCTCCAGCCTGGATGGGTCTATGGATACGGGTTAGTAAGATTATACCTTAAGCGGAATGGGTTCTTAGGTATTCCCCGCCATCAGTATTAACCTCAGTAATCTGGGGTGATGCCTTTCGGACTTCAAGTATCATTGATGCGGAAGTTGGAGATGGTACTTCGATGCACTTTAGCCACTTGTGCGCACCCAAGGGCTGTAACCACCCGGCACACATGAGCTATGGCAGTCAGAACCTACACCCATACAGGTAGCCTGAAGGTGAACTGGTAGGGAGTAGCAGGCAAGTGAGTACTTGACCTGCAGAGACCCGATGGGCCGGGCTTCGCGAGTGAACAGAATTAGCTGCCCAGGTACTCAGGTACCTCGCTATACCCAGGAGAGGTGTCTGCATACTTAGGGATTTCTGAAGGGCCAGTTTCTCAGTTAGGCCGGGTAACTGGAGACAAGTCAGACATGTCTATCGCCGACGACGGGATAGACAGGATAACAGGGAAAAGCTATCTTGTCTTCAGGACCGGGTTACCCTCCCCTTTGGATCAGGTTACCCTACTATGGGGCTTGGGTTACCCTGCCCAAAGTCCCGAGTTACCCTACCTTGCAATACGAAGTCTCATGGGGGGTTCCTGAAAAATGACCAGAATGTTTGTCATGCCAAGCCGTGGATAATACTGGAATCTAGTGTTCTGGGAGATGCCATTGGGCGAGCTAGGCAGCTCCGAGCGCGCCGTAAATTGGAGACATTATTCCTATCAAACCTCTCTGGCCCCGGCTTAAGGCCCGGACATCATTGGCAAATAGTTGCGTAGTTGTGTTCAGTCTAGCAAAGTGGAAGGTTTGGAGACCGGCATGTAACACAGTATACGTCACTGCAGTGCGGTCGACGGTAAGCTGTCCGCAAGATATACAAGGGGGCATAGAGTGGAAGGTGGAGTACCACCTCCAGGTGGTTCAGAGTACAATGGACCAAAACCGTCGGAGCCATTGGGAGTTGACTGCAGAGGTCCTGAAGGTAGTCCCGGCTGGAGCCACGGCAGCCCGGATAGTTTTACACCCACCAAGCCTGAAAGGGTTCCTAACTTCCTAGGCTCTGAAAGGGACATGCAAAGACACTATAAGCATGATTCCTACCACAGGTAAGGTCGGTCCAAGGTGGTGGTCATGGGTAGCCCCTATAGGACCCCTTCCGGATTACCGGCCGCTATGGAAGACACCCGCAGCGCATGGACCGCAAAGAGTAGAGAGAAAAAACCCTCACGGTAGCTTCCAGAGCCAAGTAGAGATCAATGCAAATGGGAAAGGTGTCATTGATATTCTAGTTCATGCAGTGGCTTGACTGTTAGCCACTGACAAGACTCCGATGCGCAGAGGTTTTCACTCACGCGGGCAAAGTGGAAATGCGCCACAGAAACGATACCCGCATACGGTGAACACCGAGGAGAGTGTATCGACACATGCATGCCTGCAGGGTGTGCCAGGAGACATGTTGCACTGCCCTTGGTGGAGAAGGCTGTGCGCGAATGGTTGCAGAAACATGATAGTGGAGTTCCAGGCATAAGATAAAACTACCTGAAAGTCTATTCGAGAACGCTCCTACTCCAACAATAAATCCTCTCAAGACCTCAATTAAGTGCAGTATCAGGCTTAACGATATTAAGTTTTGCCACTTTCTATACTCTTACATTGTTGTGAACATTTGGCGATAAGTTGGAAGTTGTTTAGTAGGGTCGCAACCTTGAGATGCATGTTTCTAGGGGTGCCCCCATCATAGTATATCGTTAAGCCAGCTCCTCGCATAACTCCTGTCCTAATTAATTCTTTTCCACCTGCGGCACTGACCTTCCGTGAATACTAGTAACCTTGCCTAGAACAAGCAGCCTAGGGTGCAAAGCGCAAGGGCTAGTACCGAAGTTCGATCCAGAATAGAATCCAGCTTGAATTCAGACCTTGATCATGAGGAACATGCCGCCCAGACATTTCGCGCATCAGTTTCTGCGGACGTTCGCGCAATTGACTGGGATCATCATCAGTTGCGTCAGGAGGCTGCCCCGGTTCAGTTACCGAGTGAGTGACATGACCTCATGATTACAGACCCTCGTGCTGCGGCACTCTCATTTTCCCAGGACCCTGTCCTTGTCTACAACATGACCCCTACTCCACCCGAAGAGGTCCTATTTAGCAACTTCTCGCGCGAGTTCATTGAACCTTACACCGTATGGGAGGTATCCAGATCGATTGAGCAAGTGAAGCGTGAATGAAGGAACTGGAACACCTACCAGCAGGGGGTGTTCTGGAAACAGATCACTACGCCCACAGTGGAATGGATGAAAGTGCAGCAGCAGGCATACCTGCGGATGATAGGGGATCAGTAAGCATTAAGGACCTGGGGGACAACATTGGAAAAGGCTTTCGAAGGAGGGTACGGTATTGGTGCTGAGAATGATGTACTGATGTTAGAGGCCGTGCCCCCACTCCCACTCGGCCATACCAAGTCCGAGAACTTCGGCATGGAATGGGCCATGATAGGCAGGGACTACCAATAGAGGGCGTAACTGAGCCCGATTGGTATACGCATGCTGGAAAGCCTGAAAGGTGACGGCTATAGTTATACTTCCTCCTTCCCAAGGGTATCTACAGGCTGCCTGTCTGTCCCTCCCTCAATCGCCCGTAGTCGTGCGGGCAGCCCAATGGTCGGGCCAACTGATAGAGGTCGAGTAAGGAAAAGGACGTCCAAACCTCCTGGTATCACAGCCCCAGATACGCCTCACCCAACTCCGTGCCTGACCCCTGACCCTAACCTTCTTCCTGCAACACCATTGGTTGAAACTCCTGTAACTCCCGTAGCCACCCAAAGACCCACCCCTCTACCAGTTCCCCTACCAGTCCCTAGTTCTGACCCCTCTCCTACCACTCTGTTCCTACCCCTGGCTTACACACTTCCTGGATTCCGGTCGATGCGTGCCGTGTCAGTGGGGTTCTCTCAACAGGTATGGCGCCACCAAGAGGCAGTACCTGAGGCTCCATCGCAAGGGACCCTTATTCCCGGGCCAGGAAAACCTGCTTGTGGGGTTCCTTACATGCCGGTTATACCCACGGCACCCTCGAAGACAAGTCTTCCTGCCAGTCTCCCCGCGATCAGAAATAGCGATTCGGACAGCCAAGCTGAATTCTATCTGTCTGGCTGTCGGTCGGAAGGGACCCGGATGGGCGGGATTTATCGCCACGCCTATGGGTGTAGGAAGGGACCACGGACCCCGGTAAGATATAGAAGGAGGCAGAAAGAGTGAGATACACGACCAACATGTGGGTACTGTGGGTCATGGAGGCATGCTGGCCCCCTGATGGAACCCTTGGGTTGTCCACAGTGACAGTGTTTTCTAGGGATAACACAAACGGCGACGAACTCAACTCCTGAGAGTGGGCGACGCCCTGTTCCACCACCGGCATCAGGACCATCAGGGGCTAACCCCGCGGAGGATGGTAACCAGGATGGCCAAGAGGAACAGTTTGATGGGTATGATACACCCCGGGAATCCCAAGGCGGGAATACCGGAAGTAGTGGGGCCGGAAATGCACCACCCCGGGGTGGTATAGCAGGAGCAGGCGGAGATACAGGGGACTCAGACCATGACAGCTTGGACAAGAATGATGAGGGAGATTGTCTCCAGGATTTGACCCTCTTCCTCGGTGCTCGCAGGAATGATGGAAGCAACAAGAAGCAACGGCGCTGGGATCGCCGGGCTAAGAGGCTGGCCAGAGCCGTGAGCTGTACTGGTTTGGCTTCTAGTCCTACAGAAAGGCACCGGCAGAAGAAGCCAGAGAAGCTGCGTGGTATCCCTCGCTTCAAGGGCAAAGTTACCGAACTCCGGACCTTCTTGACAGTGGGAGTGGTTAATTTTGAATACTTTGCGGATTATAAGTTAACCGACATGGCTAAGGTAAACTTGGCGATCCCCCTTCTTGAAGACTCTGCCCGGGCATGGTATCCGGGGTTACATGGGCACATTAACAAGGAAGCCGCCAAGCGCCCTGGTGTTCCTGTCAAAGACAGCCACCCCTTAGTAACATAGAAACGATTGCGAGAATGGCTGGAACGAAGTGTCGGCAGAGCCCAGGTCACGGCGGATCCATCCCTTCTCGAGCGGAGGAAGCTTGTGATGAAGCCCGATGACATCGATGAGTACCTGGATAAGATAATTGATCATATGTATAAGCTTGGCTATACAGACCCAGTATAGGTACAAGACAAGGTTCGACCAGGCATCACACCAGAGGTTCGGAATACGTGGGCATTTAAGCAGCCCCAGCCAACCGACCTGCATGAGGACCTTGATCTTCTCCACTAGGTCAGGTACAGAGTAGAGGACAACAACCAGTTCAGTAACCGCGCCATTCACCCAGCCCCCCGTTCTCACCCTGCTGATAATCAGTAGGATAGATCCTCAACATCTGGCAGGATCCAGATGAAGAAAAAAGGTTTGCGCAGACGGAACCAGAGGTCTGCCAAACCTACCAATTTCAACACGTGGAAACAGGCAAAGCCAGCGAGTTCTGAGCATGCAATAGTGCATGAGGAAATCCCGTCAGCTTTGACCGAATGCCGGAGGAAGCACAACTAGTGCATCAAGTGCGGGTAAATGGGTCAAGTTTGGAGAAAGTGTACCGCAATGGCCCCAGTCGTTACTTCATCCAAACAGGCTAGTGGGCTGAAATGGGCAGCCCCAGCAAGTGAGCCCGTAGGAACAGACAAGCGAGCAAAGCGCATTGAAGCGCCCCCTCCGGCGTCCTCGAAAAAGATACTTGAAGTCCACCAGGGATCACCCCAGATCATGGAGGTTCATACTGACGGCTCGGAATAGGTAAGAACCCATTTTGTTTAAGCTGTGACCTTAGTAACCTGCAGCCATACACCCCTGAGGGATACATGGACATGAGCCACGGATGTGGCTTCGGAGATGGGTAAGCACCCTTCTACCGCATAAACGATCCTGATACTCACTGCACCCAGGTGGTACGGGCAGGTAGATGTTGCGGGCCGTGCAGGGTGGGCTGGGCTATCTCTCCTTGGTTGGGTTTCTGGTTATTTCCTTAGTTCTAGTTATACGGATTTCTTTCATGATTTCCTTAGCTGGATGGTCAAGTCATAGGACATTATTTCGGTGGAGGCGGGGTGAGGTCTTTCGAGAGGGGACACTCGGCATGGGGGAAGCAAGGGCGCTTTGCTTGAAACCGGTCCTACAGCGGACTTCTACCCATCTCCGGGAAAATCGTACCGTTTAGTACAAGCGGGATTGGTTCGGGATGGCCTTGATCAAATAAGCAGTGTTATTTTCAAGTTTACCAGAGGACGGTGTAGTACCCGAAATCATGCTGTCGTGATAGTAAGCACCCTAGTTAGTGAAAAATGAATCCCAATCCCTTAATGTGTAACAACCCGTTGAGGCCGCTCTTGTGTCGAAAGGCAAGAGACAACAAGGATTCACGAAGCCAAGATGAGTAGGTCACCAAGACAAGCGAGAACGAAAAAGACTGGCAACTTGGCCTGTCATACCAAGTCTGTCGACCTATGGGTCAAGTTAGACTTGAAGATAGGAGCTAGACAGGTAATAGTGGAAGGACTCCTGCTACCCGATAGTAGAGCTACTGGGCCAGTGGTTAGTGGCCGATGGGTTATGCAGGCTCAGGCACCTTGTGTATGACGAAAGATGCACGTGCCGATTAGCGATATGAGAAGTAATCACATTCCTGAGTCCGGGCTACATTATACAAAGTCATAGCAGATGAGGATAGACGACCACCATAATGGGATGCACTTCGAAGTCGTGGATATGTGCGACACTAAGGTGGATGGGTGCCTAGCAATGTCTTGGTGAAGGACCATAACCACAACATAGATTGGAAGAAAGGATCACTAACCTCAGGCTCGGATTTCTGCAAGGCTAACTGCCTGGCAGAGCAGGGGCGGTTAGTCTTCATGACCGATGAAGAGTTACTAGCCGAAGACTCTAGTAATGTGTACCTAATGGAAATTGGGCAATTCTCCGCTGAGGAAGGTGCCGACATTGCAGTTAAGCTACTCTCTGAGCATAAGCACTATGGGGATATCTTCAGTCAAGAACAGGTTGAGGGGCTACTGGAGCACTCGAAGTATGACCATACGATTGGGTTCCAACCCGAAACTCAGCCCCCTTTTGAGCCTATCTGTCTGTTATTGGAAAAGGAGCTTAAGGTACTCCGAGAACATTCCCATAACATGCTGTGAACAGGACAGCTACCGCGATCCAGTTCCCCGGCAGTAGCGCCTATCCTGTTCGTGGGAAAAGCAGCTAGTACGTTAAGACTGGTAACAGACGACGGAGGGCTGAACAAAATCACTGTGAAGAGTAAGTATCCTCTACCATTGATAAATAAACTGCGAGATAGGTTAGGAAAAGCTGTTGTGTTCACCAAGTTAGACTTAAAGAGCGGCTACTACCTTCTGAGAATGGCAGAAGGTGAGGAATGGAAGACGGCCTTCTGGTGCACATAGGGACTGAATAAATACACGGTTATAGCGTTTGGGTTGGGTAATGCCACGGTGACTTTCCAAAGCATGAGAAGGGAGGTCTTTCGGGATCTCATGGATGAACCAGTCATTGTATCCATGGACAACACCCTAATCTGCTGCAAAGCTATGGAAGAGCATGTCGCAATATTGCAACCTGTGATGGAGGCATTGCGGAAAGCTGGACTATGTGTAAGCATGAAGAGGTCAAGTTTCCACCAACGGGTGGTTGAATTCCGCGGATACAAGATCTCCGATATGGGGATCCCTATGTTGTAGGGGAGGGTGCAGACAATCGTGAACTGGGCACCTCCGACATGCGCCGTTGACGTTCAAAGCTTTATGGGCTTTGCCAACTTCTATTGTCGGTTCATGGAGGTTTCAGCACGATAGTCAAACCTGTGACAGACTTGGCAAAGATGAACGGCCAATGGGAATGCACACTGGTGTGTGAGCAGGCCTTCAACCATTGGAAGCAGGCGGTTATGTCCAAACCTATCCTACCATAATTTGGCCCTGAACGGCCAGCCTGGCTGGAAACTGACGCTAGTGACTTTCCATTAGGAGCGGTCCTCTCCCAGTTCTGTGAAGTTGAGGGATGGCATCCAGTGGCCTATCATAGGCAGACGTTTCACCCAGCGGAGATTAATCATGACCTCTATGACAAGGAAATAACTGCCATAGTGGCGGCTTTCTTGGAATAGGATCATGTGCTACACTCTGTAATGGACCGGTTAGTGATCTACAGGGTTCATAAGAGTTTCGAGTACTTTAATAGTACCAAGGTCCTTAACCGAAGGCAGTACCGCGGGCCTGAGTTCCTGCAACGGTTTAATTTCCAGATGGTTTATCGCAAAGGGCGGTTGAATGAAAGAGCAGATGGTTTGTCGTGGTATAGGGACTGCCGCCCCGAAGGGGGAAGTCATTTTCCGCCACAGTCGTTTTTTTGCCCTGCACAGTGGGTTGGGAGCCGGGAACGGGACATCTTGTGACCACAAGTGTTACAGGTGTGCCACGGATTTCAGCTCCAGGTTTCCTTTTTGAATCAGCTGCCAGTAGCGATAAAGGATGACCAGGAATGTTTAAGGATCCTGACAGCAATGGCTCCCTGTGACAAAGAGGTGGACCGACATTTCACGACTGAAAACGGCTTACTCCTGTACAAGAACAGGTGGTATGTTCCCAAGGGCCAGAATCTGTAGCAGAAAATGATAGAGCCTGCACATGACTCCCAAATGGCGTGGTACTACGGTACTTGCAAAACCATTGGCAGCGTCAGGGCTACGTTCTATTAGCCAAAGATGGAGAAGCACATCACCTACTATGTGCGAACATGTAAGGCATGCCAGAGAAATAAGTCTATCAGGCGCAAGAAGTTCGCGATGCTGGGACCTATTAATGTTCCTGTACAGCCGTGGAATGCGATTTCAATGGACTTCATTGTAGCGCTGCCAGAGTCCGAACGGTATACCAAGATCTGGGTTGCAGGGGAGAGATTCTCGAAAATGGCACATTTCATACACATGACCAGGGAGGTACCTATCAAGAACCTTGCCTTGTTGTTCGTGAAAGAGGTTTCGCTTCTTCATGGACTCAGAGAGTCAATCATCTCCGACCAAGAAAGTTGATTCACATCCAAGTTCTGGATAACTCTAATGCACTTGTTGCAAGTGAAACAAAAGGTTTCGCCTGCATTCCACCCAGAGAGTGATGGGTAAACCAACAGGGTTAATGAGATCCGGGAGCAGTACTGGAGTGGTTACTGTTCCTACCAACAAGATGATTGGGTTGCACTGTTACCTCTTGCGGAGTATGTGTACAACACCTGGACCTCAGAATGCACCAGGTTGTCACCATTTAAGATCAACGATGGGTTTAACCACAGGACAAACTCTCCAGGTGTCATGTCTGATAGTCTAGGGATACACCCTAGCAGGGGGCTCTTGGTTAAGGAATGGGAAGGAACCTGGCTGGAGATTTGAGAAAGGATTTAACTGGAACAGGAAAGGCAACAGAAATGTCATGACCAGAAAAGGTTGGCATCACTGGAATCTCTTACCTTGGAGGACGTGGCCCCTAGGCGGGCAAAGAAAGTGGACTACGTGATATGGAACCGGGAAAACATCCGCACCAAGCGTCCAATGGAGAGGCTGGACCAGGCGATGTTTAGACCTTTCGTGGTCAAACGTCAGGTGGGTAACCGACCCTACGAACTCCCACTACCTGCCAGATAGAGCATCCAACTGGTTTTCAATGTCACATTGCTCGAACCATACTGTGAGGATTCGGGATCAGGTAGGCTCAAGGATGTCTCTACCCGGGCCTTTTAGACAATAAGCCAAGGTACGTTATCGAAGCTGTAGTGGACGGTGGATGGTACAGGAGAGCAAAGGCCAAGTTTCTGTCACGCTTCGTCCAGTACCTCGTTGCATGGGAAGGCTATGGGGCTGAGGGGAATTCATGGGAGCCTTATGAGATGCTAGAAGGGACAGGCTTACAGGCCATGCCGGATTTCTGTGAAAGGTATCCGTCCAAGCCCAGGAACCAGATAGTCTAGGGGGAATCCAGTCAGGGAAATAAGATAGGACACTAGGGTCCGGGACGGACTACAGAGAAGAGGGGAGTGATGTAACTACCCAGCACACATGAGCTATGGCATTCAGAACCTACACCCAGACAGGTAGCCTGCAGGCAAACTGGTAGGGACCGGCAGGCAAACGAGTACTGGACCTACGGACACGCAATGGGTAGGGCTTCGAGGGTGGACAGAATTAGCTACCCCAGTACATAGGTACCTGGGTAAACTTGGGAGAGATATCAGCATACTTAGGGACTTCTGAATGGGCAGTTGCGCAGCTAGGCCGGGTAACTGCAGGGAGGTCAGAAATGTCTATCACCGACAATGGGATAGACAAGGTAATAGGGAAAAGCTATCTTGTCTGCAGGACAAGGTTACCCTACCCTTTGGATCAGGTTACCCTGCCATAGGGCTTGGGTCCCCCTGCCCAAAGACCCGAGTTACCCTACCTTTCCATAGGAAGTGTGTCTGGGAGTTGGGGAAGAATGACCGCAATGTTTGTCGTGCGACGCCACGCATGATACTTGAATCTGGGGTTCTGGGAGATGCTATTGGGCGCGCTAGGCAGCTCCGAGGAAGCTGTAAATTGCAGACATTATTCCTATCATACCTCTCCGGCCCCGCCTTAAGGCCTGGATGTCATGGGCAAACAGCGGCGTAGTTGGGTGCAGTCTAGCAAAATGGAAGATTGGCAGGCGGGCTTGCAACACCGTTTACATCGCTGCCATCTGGTCGACTGCAGGCTGTTCACAGGTTATACAAGGGGGCATAGTGCGGACGGTGGAGTACCACCTCCAGGTTGTTCAGAGTAAAACGGACCAAAGCTGACGGAGTTAACGGGAGTTAACCGTAGAGGTCCCGCAGGTAGTCCTGGGTGGAGCCAGAGCGGCTGGGGGACTTTTACACCTACCAAGCCTGCAAGTGTTCCCAACTTCATAGGCTCTGAAATAGACGTGCAGAGACACTATAAGCATGATTCTTACCACATGTTAGTTGGGTCCAAGGTAGTGGTTATGGGTAGCGCCCATGGACCCCTTCCGGATCACCGTCCTCTGGGGAAGACACCGGAAGCCCGAGAACCGTAAATGGTAGATAGATAAAACGCTCAAGGAGGCTTCCAGGGCTAAGTAGAGATCAATTCAAATGCGAAAGGTGTCATAGATAGTCTAGTTCATGCGGCGTCTTGACTGTTAGGCACTGGCAAGATGCTGATGCGCAGAGGTTTTCACTCCAGCGGGCAAAATGGAAATGAGCCGCAGAAACAATAACCGCATAAGGTGAACACCGACTAGACTGTATCAACACATACATGCCCGAAGGGTGTGCCAGGAGACATGTCAGACTGCCCTTAGCAGAGAAGGGTCTGCTTGAATCATTGGAGTAAACTGAGGGGGGAGTTTCTGGCATAAGATGAAACTACCTGAAAGTCTATACGAGAACTCTCCTTCTCCAACAATCAACCCTCTCCAGACCTTAATTGCGTAAAGCATCAGGCTTAACAATATTAAGTTTTACTGCTTTCTTTACTCTTACATTGGTGTGAACTTTTGGCGATAAGTTTGAAGTTGTTCAGTGTGGTCAAAACCTTTGGATCCATCTTCCTCGCGGTGCCTAGTTAGGAGGGCGCGCTTCACAGGGCTGCCCGTTTCAACCTGCGAGCCTGTTTGGACAAACAAAACATTGCGGACGCTGCGGTACACTTTCTCCAGATGTGACCTGTTTGTCTACACTTGGTGCACTGGTTGTGCTTTTTCCAAATTTTGGTCAAAGTCGCTGGGATTTCCTTACCCGCGATTGCATACCCAGAAGTCTCCGGCTTTGCCTGCTTCTCTGCATTGAAATCAGTGGCTTTGGCAGGCCTGTGGTTCCATCTTCCCAAACCTTTTGCCTTCTTTTTAAACCCCGGGGAAGTTGGTAACCTATAGTCCCTTTTGTCCGTTGGCTAAGACCGTTGGGCAGGGTGGATAAGAGGGTTCCTGAACCCGGTGTTGTCTTCCAGCATGTCTACAACTTTCCGCAAAAGGTTAAGGCAGGTGTTGAAGTCAGTTGGATGGGACGCCTTAAGTGCCCGCGCATTCCAGACCTCGTGGGTGATACCAGACCGTACCTTATCACACACCTGCACTGCGTTTGTATAGCTAAGTTTATACCTGTAGTCAATTATCTGGTCCTGGTACTCATGGATGTGATGTGGCTTCATCACCATGCCTTGCCACTTGAGATGGGACCAATCTCGTTCCACTTGGTCAGTGCCGAAACTCTGTTTGTGCCGCTCCCGGAATTCTTTCCACATTCTCAAGTGGTGCCTGTTGTTAACAGAAACTCCTCTAGACTTGGCTGCCTCCTTATTGGTAGAGGAGTGCAGTCCCATATACCATGTTCGCACCTTGTTTTCTTAAAGGGGGATCGCCAGGTTTACCTTGTCCATATCAGTCAACCGGCACCCCACAAGATGTTTGAACTTAACCTCAACCAGCGTCCAGAAGCTGGCAATTTCATTGACCTTTCCCTGAAAAGCCAGAATGCCACTTAGCTTTTCTGGCTTCTTCCGCCGCTGTCGGGAGGAGGACTGTGTGGTTGTGTTACTCCCTGGTTCCATTGACAGCTTCTTAGCATGGCGGTTCCACTGTCGTTTTGTCTCGTCGCTCCAATTATTCTTGTCAGTGCCGAGAAAGGTAGTCAAATCACGCAGAGAATCAGCATCATGATCATTTGAACCATCATGGTCAGAGTCTGCTGCATGTCCTCCCGCTTCCTTTGCATCTCTGCATGGTGGCATGTTTCAGTCTCCACTACCACCCGCGTTTCCACTTGCAGTTTCCCATGGTCTATTGTATCTATCAAACCCTTCCTCCTGATGTAACGACCCAACATACATGAGCTATGGCAGACGGAACCGATACCCATACAGGTAGCCTGGAGTCAAACTCGTAGGAACCAGCAGGCAACTAAGTACTTAACCTATGGAGACCCGATGGCCTGGGCTCGGAGCATGAACAGCATTGGCGGCTCAGTGTACTTAGGGACTTCTGAACGGGCGGTTGCTTAGCTAGGCCAGGTAACTGGAAACAGGTCAGAAATGTCTATCGCCGGTGATGGAATAGACCGCGTAACAAGGACACGTTATCTGGTCCGCTGAACAAGGTTACCCTACCCTGGGGCCTGCGTTACGCTGCCCAAAGTCCGGAGTTACTATAGCTTTCAATACGAAGTCTCTCGACGAGTTCGGGAAAATTGACTGCAATCATTGTCACCCAAAGCCATACATGACACTGGAATCTGTGGTTCCGGGGGATGCTATTGGGCAGGCTACATAGCTTTGAGCAAGCTGTAAATTAGAGACAATATTCCTATCATAGCCCTCGGGCCCCGCCCTGAGGGCCGGACATCATGGGCAAACGGTGGGGTAGTTGTGTGCAGTCTAGCAAAGAGAAAACTTTGGAGACATGCTTGCAATACCGTATACATTGGTGCCGTCCGGTCGACCGCAGGCTGTTCGCAGGACATACAAGGGCGCATAGGGTGGAAGGTGGAGTACCTCCTCTAAGTTGTTCAGAGTAAAACGGACCAAAGTTGACGGAGTTAACGGGGGTTAACCGTGGGGGTCCCGAAGATAGTCCTGGGTGGTGCCAGGACGACGGGGAGAGTTTTTCACCTACCAAGTCTGTAAGTGTCCCCAACACTATCGGCTCTGGAAGGGAAGTGCAGAGACCCTAAAAGCATGATTCCTACCACCAGTAATGTAGAATCGGGGTAGTGGTCATGGGTAGCACCCATTGGATCACTCCCGGACTATCATGTCCTGCGCAAGACACCGGAAGCCCATGACCCGTAAATAGTAAACAGATAAACCCCTTACGGTAGCTTCCGGTGTCAAGTAGAGATCAGCGCATATGGTAAGAGTGACATAGATAGTCTAGTTCATGAGGTGCCTTGATGGTTAGCCACTGGCAAGACAGCAATGCACAAAGGTTTTCACTGCGGCGGGCATATTGGAAATCCACCGCAGAAACGATAACCTCATAAGGTGAACGCTGACTAGAGTGTGTCAACACATGCATGCCCCAAGGGGGTGCCAGGTGATGTGTCGGACCACCCTTAGCGGAGAAGGCTGTGCTTGAATGGTTGGAGTAAACCGATGGCGGAGTTTCTGGCAGAAGATAAAACTACCCGAAAGTCTATGTGCGGAGTCTCCTACTCCTACAATCAATCCTCTCGAGACCTTAATTGAGTGAAGCGCTAGGCTTAAGGATATTAACTTTCACCCTTTTCATTACTCTTCCATTGGTGTGAACTTTTGGCGATAAGTTTGAAGTTGTTCGGTGTGGTCGCAACCTTGGTATCCATCTTCCTAGTGCTGCCCCCGTTACATCTGGCCATCCTGATTCCCATCCCCTCGGGGTTTAGCCCCTGATGGTACTGATGTTTGTGGTGGAACAGGGCATGCCCACTGTTAGTAGTTGGGTTAGGAGCCGCCTGAGCTATCCGCAGAAATGCCTGAAGCTCGGGACAGCTCAGAGGTTGCATTGGGGGCCTAGTGTGCCTGCATGACCCACAATAGCCACAACTTGATCGTCCCGCTCCTTCCTGCTATCTTCTTCTATGCCTTGCAGGTGTCCGTTGTTCCTTCCTGCACCCATAGGTATGGTAATGGATCCACCCCATGTAGGTCACTTCAGATTTGCAGCCAGAAAGAAAGAACCTCCCTGGGCCGCCCGACCAGCCACTTGTAATCATGGGGAACATGGAGGGCAGTGTTGGTTTCATGGGGGCAGAGGGAATCATGGGTGCCCAAGGAACGGAGCGAGCATGTGGCCCGGGTGCATGGATTGGAGTCCCCCATGATCAAGCCATGGGTGCTCGCTCTTCGAGGCGCCTTACCTGTTCAAAAGGTCCAGGTGAGGCCGCATGCACTGGTTGGAACCCTAGGGTAATTTATACTGCTGGTGGGAAGGCTGTGGCAGGAAAGGTATCAGGGGCGGATGACGAAAGTGGTAGAGGTACGGGTCTAGGGGCGGCAACAGAAGGTATGCAAGTTGCAACGGTAGTTGTTGTGGGGGAAATGATAGGGGCACGGGGCAGACAAGTTGTGCCATCCTGTGTGTCTGGTGCCATGATACCATGTAGCTGCGATGTCCTTTTCTTGATGTGACGTCCATCACTGTGTACTATCGGCAGACTTCTCCAATGGCTGCAGGCGATTGAGGCACGGGACGGTGTGGCTGGCATGGGTACTAGGTTAGTTTTATGTTTGGTTTCACAGTATCGTTTGATACTTGTATTGTTTCGTGCACTATCGGCTAATACGCCAAAAGTTTTATCTTGGGTTTCACCATATCGTTTGATACTAGGATTGTTTCATGTGCTATGGGATGATATGCATATTGTTTTAGGTTTGGTTTTACAAGTTTCGCTTGATACTGGTATCGTTGCGGTGGTTATCAGCTGATACACTCAAGGTTTTTGCAATATCGCTCATACTGGAGACAAACAATATGCGGCATTGCAAGACCACTCATTTCCATGGCGGAAACAGCAGACTTCGACAGACAGTATTCTTAAATATACTTGGTTGAACGGTTACTTCTTTGATCTCCTATTACATCCCGTTCAAAGACTCCTTTAGTAAGCAGCTCTCGCTTCTTGTTGATCAAGAAGCCATCTCCGCCTATTCTCCCGCTATGTGACTATGGACTGGTCCGAACACGTTAGATTTTTTTAACCTCCCCAAGTTGTTAGAAACCTGCCCCGGCTTGGTTTGATCAACCTACAAAAGCTCGACAGCGAAGCTAGGAAAGGGGAGCGGCAGAACCACGGGAGGTTCCGCTACGCCAACAGGACACCATTGAGTCACTAGAGACTTGAAATGGGAGGCAGGTTCCCAGAGAAGCCCTTATGAAGGAAAGGCAATCCAAGAAACCAGAAGGGCCAAAGAGCGACTTGTTGAGTGAGGAACCAGAGAGGTAACCAGCGCGAGACTTGGCCTAGCAGACCTTTAACGAATCAACCGACGAATTAGCAAAGGCAGCAAGCAGCCTTCCTGGGCTATTACCCTGGAGCCCTAGCAAAGCAAGGGCTCTGGCGCAACCACCAAGGAGAGACAGCCTACCTGTCGGTGCAGCTAAGAAGGAAGACAGCGACGAAGACGCATCAGACCAATCAGTGGTAAAGGAACCATCGGACGACTTCCCCAGCGATTCTCCACAAAGCGCGTTAGACAATGATAGCAGCAATGAAGAATACGAACACAGGATGTCCGAGGGAGAATCATCCCCCCCAGCCTGGCCCGGGGGCCGGGCGAACAGGTCCAAAAGTCTAACTCGCGCTACCACCCAGATTCTCCGGTGAAACGGAAGACCTAAAACCTGTGGCATTTGACCAATGGGTAACCACTACTTGTCAATACCTTGCTCTGCACGGAGTAGATAAGACCAAAGAAGCAAGTAGAGCATACTTTGGAAGTTTTTGTACTGGAAAGGCTGAAGAAGCATACCACCAAGCAATGAACCAGTCTGAAAGTGGGGAAAATATCCGAGAAACAACCCTGAGTAGATACTTGAGAGAAAGATTCCAACCTTCACAAGATACGGAGGAACTGTACAAGAAGTTTAAGGATATGCAGCAAGTATGAAATGGCAAAACTGAAAGAATGACCGTAGTTGCGACAGATCTCCTAATGTACTATGGACGATTACCTACCAGGACGATATCCTAGTACATGCTGCCACCGAGATTGTATGAAGCAATGCAGCCCAGATTACGCCAGGAGGTAGCACCCATGGAGGAAGAAGGAGATTCCTTTGACAAAATAATCAAGAGGGCAGAATGGAAGGACACTATCCAGTACGAAACAGGAATTTACTGCAGCCACATGCAGCAACGGAAGAACAGTAAGGGATCATCATCGCGGGACGGTGCGAAGAAGGATAAACCATACCGCAAGGATTGAAAAGACAAGAAAGATGTGAAGCCGAAGCGACGCGATGAATACACATGTTCCCAATGCGGGAAAAAGCAGCACTATGCAAGGGACTGCTATGCCAAAATGAGAAAAGGAAAATCAACTGAGAGAGAAACAAGTATGAAGCACATGGAAGCAACTGAATACGTCAATGTAGAAATTAACTCCGTGGAAATGGAAAGCCTCCAAACGCAACCAACGCCCGCAGTCAGGCCCCATGACTCTCTAAAAGGAACGATTCACATAGAAGGCTACCCAGCAAAGACGCTATTCGAGAAGGGAACAATCGGCTGCGACATAGTTAGCGGCACCTTTATTCCTACCCATGGTATCCCTACAGAGCCTCTTCTACAACCAACAACAGTCAACATCGCAATGAAGGGATCCCGCTCTTCAAGCCACAAGAAATGTAGGCTGACCATAGGAATTGGGAAAAAAGAAATAGATAAATCAGGAGATGTGGGGAGGAACCTTGGCCAAGTATGATGCCCTGATTGGGGTGCCATTCCTGAAAAGAGACAAGGCACGCATCAGGTGTAGGGACACGGCGGTGGAGTTTCCCCATGACAAACTGAGAGTACTATGCAAACCAACAAGCGGGGAAGTCCGAGCCGCGGTTACAGATACGACCTCAGCAATACTGTTGGAAGAATGCAAGGACGTATTCCCAGACAAGGTCCCTGACACACTACCCCCTGTGTGTAAGATTAGCCATGACGTTCAGCTAAAAGATCCAACCGACCTACGAAACCAACCGACATACTCAATCTCCGCAGCATACAAGGAAAAACTCCTGAACCGGATAAATGAGAGATTACGAGCTGGAGTAATCGTACGACAGGAGGTTCCCGGAGTGGCACCTATGTTTGTACAACCCCAGTCAGATGGAAGGAACCATCCCCTGGTAGACTTGAAAGCTCATAATGGCAACACAAGTATGAATAGTCTATCGATTCCCAACCAGCAGCAGATCCTGAACTGCATTGGACGCGCAAAATTCAGGCGTAAGAACTACCTAAGCAACGCATACTTCCAAACATGGGTGGATAAGGATAGCACTAAATTCAACACATTCAAAACCCCATTTGGAGGGTTTGTTAGCAAAGTAATACTACAAGGAGACATGAACGCATCCGCCACCTTGATACGAAAAATGGAAGACCTCCTAAGTGAATTTCTGCATCATTTTGTATGGGTATACATTGATGACATTCTCATATTCTCAGATATGCTAGCGGAACATTAAAAACACATGCGCCAAGTATGTCATGGACTCAGAAAGGCCAAATTCTATCCCAGCAAAAGGAAGTCAGTACTTTCTGCAGATAAGCTGGAAGTATTAGGAGACATAGTGGACAATGAGGGAATCCATGCCTCCTCCCAGAAAACATCATCCAACGTAGCATGGGAAACACCAAAGAACAAGAAGGAATTACAACGATTCCTAGGAGTAGTGAATTGTGGGGCCCAGCTCCTCCCGCACCATGCCACATTGATGGCACCGTTAACCAACTTGATAGGAAACGCTGAATTCATATGGACAACGACCCACCAAACTGCATTCGATATGGTCCGAAAGCAAATGACCGTTCACCAAGTCCTGTGACCAATAGACATATGAAGCGAAGAACCAATTTGGTTGGTTACGGACGCCACAGATTTAGTGGTTAGAGCATGGTTGGGACAGGGACCCACTTGTGAGACAGCGGGACCAGCCGTGTTACACAGCAGGAAATTCACCAACGTACAGATGAATTAGGGAACCAATGATAAAGAAGCCTTCGCGATAGTGGAAGCGCTTAACCGGTTCCACAATGTATTGATGGGAAATTCCTTCACAATAGTACCAGACCACCAACCCCTGACGCACCTACGGACCGCAAAGAACCCAAGCAGAAAACAAGTTAGATGTCTATATGCCTTGGGAAAGTACGACGCGAGGGTAGTCTATGCACCAGGAAGCACGAACTATTTAGCTGATGCCCTTTGCGGACAGACAAGGGAGAATAAGACTTGAACCCGCTCTATGTCCACGTTTATACAAATGAATCGGATGACATCTTAGACAACACAATCTGTAAGCAAGAATCAAACGCAATGGCGCCCATGCAAGAGTTCTCCCCCACTTCCCCTCCTTACTCATACACTGAGTACTCCAATGAGGCCCCCTGTACCCCCTGCAAGCCCCTGCTCAATCACTGCAGGAAATGGTTGAGGCGATCAGTGTACCCTGTGAAATATGCCACCGGAAGAACTCCAACATAGCGCGTTACACTACTCGTACTGTTACATGGATCATTGCCCATATCATCAAACCGAGATCAAATTCACAAATAACCACCCTAGACCATGGAGAAAACTAACCCCGCACGCGCTGGGTGAAGGACCAAGGCCGGCAAGTACAGAAAGTGACCAAAGTCCTCCGGAGTCCCCCGAAATCAATGACTGGGAACAGCAACAAATGACTGGCGGAAGACCAAACAGTGCCGGGGACGGGCCGTCCACCCTTGCCCAGCCGACGCCCAGGTGTTATGCAATTCCGGCAATGGTAAACCCTGACGCCCCCGCATTCCAAATGCCGAACCAGAACTGACAGAAAACCTTGCGACTTAGACAATAGCGTGATTCCAAATGCCAGGACCTGATGGCCCACTACCGCTTAGATGAGCGGAATGGCTGGAAAGCCTTATCAAGGAGACAATAGTCGCAGGAATAGCGCCGACAATGACTGAATACTAGTGGGGGCTATACGATGTTTTGGAAGACAACGAGAAGGACGACCAACCTGAAGTAACAAAAGGCAGTGAAATAGAAGACGAACAGGATACCTTACACAAAATCACCGAAATGATCGCAACATTCCGGGCACATATGGGTGCAGCATACCAGAGAGAACCAATTTGGAAAAAGGTCAAGGAGAGTGTAGACTCCACAGGAGACTTGTCCTCCTACAAGATTGCAAATGGAAGGCAGGACGCAAAAACCTCATATGGCAAGGACTGCCTGTATATCCCGAAAGGCCCTGCGTACGGAAATATGACGTTAAGGGAGTATGTCATTAGCGAAATACACAACAAAGGCCACCACAGTGATGAAGGAAACTTAGGGCATGCTACCGAGTACATGTTTTGGCCTGAAATATGAAAGGAGCTCTGAGCGTATGTGGCCCAATGCCACACATGCCAGATAAATAAAGAACCCAGAAAGTTACAAGGAAAGGGGCAGACGATTGTCCTACCATCGGAAATTTTGGAATCCACAGCCCTTGACTTTACAGTGCCCATCCACAATTCATGGGGATACGAAACAATCCTAGTTGCTATGGATAGGTTCTGGGCCTTCACCTGGCTTATACCGACAACAAAGCACGTAATGGCAATAACAACCTGGGAAGTTCTATGCAACATAATACTCACACCCCATGGCTACCCAACATCTCTAGTAAGCGATGCTGGCCCACGATTTGAGTCACATGTGTTGAGACTGCAGTGTCCATCGCTAGGCATTGAGCATATCAAGGCGGCACCAGCCCATCATGAAACGAATAGACAGGTCGAAAGAAAAATGCCAGAATTAAAGACAGCTCTTCGAAACCTAGTCAATGCAAGACAAAACAATCGGTTTGATGCCATACCAGAAATGGCAGCATACCTAAATGCAGGACAGTCAGAAACCCTCCATTTGTCACAATGTAAAGCTATTTTTGGAAAACACTACATGCTACTCCCACTAGTGAATTTCAAGAACATAGCAGTACTCACTGCCGATGAATTGTTAAACAGGCACCAAGCAATCTGGAACCCGGCATTTGATGCCATCAAATTGGCACAATTTAGAAGTACAAGAATGGCGGCAAAACAGTGCAGACACCATACCACGATAGGAAAAGGTAATCTGTTGCTGGTTTACGCAGGTTTATTCGCAACGGAATCGGGATGCAGCAAAAAATTGCAACCCCGCTGGCGTGGACCATGCAAGATAATCCCATAGGATGAGCATACACAAAATTGTACCTCTGAAATGGATGGCTGAATGTACAGGAACCGGGAAGCAACGTTCCATACGTCTATTGTGAAAAAATACCTTCGTAACAACAATACCACCTTCCCCGGAAGAAGCAGTGTAAAACCACCTCCTATGACGTTAAATGAAAAACCAGAATGGGAAGTGTAGGTTATATGAGACCGCAGGAAGCAATATGGCTGTGACCAGTTTCTAGGCAAATGGAGGGGATATCCGGAAACTGAAAAAAGCTGGGAATGCCACGAAGGATTAGAAAAATGCGATGGAACTAGTAAACCAATGGTGGGAGGACAATAAACCAGCAGACGAGCTACCCACTACTATAAACCATGTAACCATGGCATGGAGCCCAACCCTACTTGAAATGCCAGACCTCTGCACAGATGCAGGTGAAAAGATATAAGATGGATTTTGGTCGCTACATTTTGCGAGCCATTTCGAAACCAGCGAAGATGAAAATCGAGTTATGGAAAATGAAGCGGCATAGCTAGCTCGGATGGCTGAGTCTGAACACTGGGAATAACAAGAAAAAGAGAAACACCATCCAACAGCCTTAGGATGTCAAACTATGAACAAGTACCATGGAGACTGCGCCATCAGCTAATAGGACTGTTGGTGAACTGTGATATTATCCCTAGATGATATCTTACACAGCGACTATTCATACATATTTGCCACAAATGCCTAGATATAACAACCAAGTCAATGGGAAGGATGCGGGGCAAAACAGTGGCTGACATATTCCGGTTTGGAAGCGGACGTTACCTGAGAACAGAAAAATGTGGGTTGTGCATGGAGAGGGAAGAAACCGACATTAAGTACCACCAACCTTCTCCGGAACACCTAAGCGTGTCTGATACTTAAGTAAGGCCAACAGGGAGACATAAATACCACGCGCCATCCCTCAAACTCCTACGAAGAGAAAAGACCAGACTACAGGACCTCCAAAAAACTGAAGAGAATCATTCCCCCTTTACAAACCTTTACCCTCCTACTGTAACGGGGGCAACCCTAGGAAGATGGATCCCAAGGTTGCGACCTTACCGAACAACTTCAAACTTATCGCCAAAAGTTCACCGAGATGTAAGAGTAAAGTAAATGGTAAAACTTAATATCGTTAAGCCTGATGCTTCACTCAATTAAAGTCTCGAGAGGATTGATTGTTGGAGTAGGAGGGTTCCCGCATAGACTTTCAGGTAGTTTTATCTTGTGCCAGAAACGCCCCCATCAGTGTACTCCAACCATTTGAGTACACCCTTCTACGGTAAGGGTGGTCCGACATGTCTCGTGGCACAGCGTTCGGGCATGCATGTGTCGACACTCTCGAGCCGGCGTTCACCTTATGCGGTTATCGTTTCTGGCGTCCATTTCCATTTTTCCCGACGTAATGAAAACTTCTGTTCATCGGTGTCTTGCCAGTGGCTAACAGTCAAGGCGCCTCATGAACTAGACTATCTATGACACCCTTCCCATATGCGTTGATCTCTGCTTGACTCCGGAGGCTACCATGGGCGGGTTGTCTATTTACTATTTACGGGTCGCGGGCTGCCGGTTTCTTCCGCAGGACGCGATAGTCCGGTAGTGATCCAATGGGTCCTACCCATGACCACTCCCTCGGATCTACCTTACCCGTAGTCGGAATCATGGTTTTAGTGTCTCTGCACTTCCCTTTTCGAGCCTATAGAGTCGGGAGCAAGTTTAGGCTTGGTAGTTGTAAAACTCTCCCCGTCGCCACAGCACCACCCGCGACTATCTTCAGGACACCCACGGTTATCACCCGTTAACTCCACCAATTCTCGTCTGTTTTACTCCGCACAACTTGGACGAGGTACTTCACCTTCCACCCTATGCTCCCTTGTATATCCGACGAACAGCGTACGGTTGACCGGACGGCAGCAATATATACGGTGTTGTAAGCATGTCTGCAAAGATTCCTCTTTGCCAAACTGCACACAACCACACTACAGTTTGCCCATTACGTCTGGGCCTCAAGGCGGGGTCGGAGGGGTATGATAGGAATAATGTCTTCAATTTACAGCTTCCGCGAAGCTACGTAGCTCGCCCAATAGCATCCCCCGGAACCCCAGATACCAGTATCATGCATGGCTTCCCGTGACAAACATTCCAGTCCATTTTCCCGAACTCCCCGTGGGACTTCGTATTGAAAAGTAGGGTAACTCAGGAGTCTTGGAAGGGTAACCCAAGACCCAAGGCAGGGTAACCTGATCCCGAGGGTAGGGTAACCTTGTCCAGCAAACAAGTTAACTTTTCCCTGTTACCCTGTCTATCCCGTGGCCGGCGATAGACCTTTCTGACCTGTCTCCAGTTACCCCACCTATCTGAGCAAATGCCCCTTCATAAGTCCCTCAATACGCTGACACCGCTCCCGCGTGTACGCAGGCACCTAAGTCCATTACCAGCCAATTCTGTTCATTCTCGGAGCCCGGGCCATCAGGTCTCCATAGGTCAAGTACTTACTTGCCTCCCACTTTCTATCAGTTCCGCTCCTGGCTACCTGTATGGGTACAGGTTCCATTTGCCATAGTTCATGTATGCTGAGTCATTACACCTACAAACCTTGCCCTAACCGAGAAATGTCAGCCTACGAAGGAACAAGCATCAAGGGACGACACATTATTGTGGACGATGTGCTGCCCAGTGGAAGCATTCCACGAGAGGCATACTGGAAAATGTTTTGCGTTGACAACTGCGACGATTGCGGGCGGGTCGATATCGCAACAGAGGACCGGCAAGGACAGACAGTCCAAGACTACATTGACCTACCGCACTACAAAGAGTCAGATTGCTTTGCGCGAGAAAAACCCTGCCAGGAGCGCTCGGAGAAATGGTTGGAGGAGGCGGAATGGATCTGGCAGGACGACATGAGATTGTTGCAAGATAGCGATAACGATTAGGATGGGTCGTATGGGGACTTTCAGGAGAATAGCAGGTTTACCGACTATTAGGATTTCATTAGCTCATTTTATTTGGTGAAATTCTTATTTTATTTTGCGAGTGTAACTGCTATGGGTACTAGATTGTTTTATGTTTTATGTTTGGTTTTCAAGTATCGTTTGATACTTGTATTGTTTCGTGTGCTATCGGTTCATATACATATTGTTTTATGTTCGATTTCAAACCGTCGTTTGATGCTTGTATTGTTTCATGTACTGTCGGTTGAGATGGACCTTGTTTTATATTTGGTTTCACAGTATCGTTTGATCCTGGTATTGTTTCGTGTGCTACCAGTTGATGCACACAACATTATAGGATATCACTCACACTGGAGATAAGTGATATGCTGTATTTAAAGACCGCTGATTCCCGCAGTAGAAACAGCAGACTGCGACAGACACCATTCTAAATATACTTGGTTGAACGGTTACTTCTCTTATCTCATATTACACCTTGTTCGAAGACTCCATTAGTCAGTAGCGCTCACTTCTTGTTGACCAAGAAGCCATCTGCTCCTATCATACCGCTATGTGACTAGGGCCTGGCCCGCACATGCTACATCCTGGGCTATATCCCCCCTGCCACAGGAAAGGAAAGACACCGGCGGAACGACTGAAGAAAGGTAGCATACCTGTCGGGACACCTCAGAAGGAAGACAATGACGAAGAAGCATCAGGCCACGCGGTAGTAAAGCAGCCACCAGACAAATTCCCCCGTGACCAACCAAAAAACTTGTCACACGACAGCTCCCTTAAGGAAGAGTCTACAGAGAATATGTCCAAAGGTGAATCCGCCAGGATGGGCAAACAGGACCCAAAATCAAACTTCCATTGCCACCCTCGTTCTCACGCGAGAAGGAGAATCTAAAACCTGCAGCCTTTGACCGATGGGTAATAATCACTTCTCAATACCTGGTCCTGCACGGGGTGGGTAAAACGAAAGAAGGAAGTGGAGTGTACTTTGGAAGCTTCTGCACTGCAAAGGCAGAGGAAGCATACCACCAAGCAATGGACCACTATAAAAGTTGGGATAAAATCCGCGGAACGACCCAGATAAAATACCCGGGAGAGAGATTCCAATCCTTGCGAAAGAAGGAAGAACTGTGCGAAAGGTTCCAGAATATCCAGCAAGTACGGCATGGCAAAACAGACTAAATGACCGTGGTCGCGACGGATCTCTTAATATATCACAGGCGATTGCCTAACGGGTGTAACAGGGGCACCCCTAGGAAGATGGATCCCAAGGTTACGACCGCACTGAACAACTTCAAACCTATGGCCCAAAGTTCATAGAGATATAAGAGTAAAGTAAATGGTAAAACTTAATATCGTTAAGCCTGACGCTTCACTCAATTAAGGTCTCGAGAGGATTGATTGTTGGAGTAGGAGGGTTCTCGCATAGACTTTCAGGTAGTTTTNAATATCGTTAAGCCTGACGCTTCACTCAATTAAGGTCTCGAGAGGATTGATTGTTGGAGTAGGAGAGTTCTCGCATAGACTTTCAGGTAGTTTTGCCTTATGCCAGAAACTCCCCCATCAGTTTACTCCAACCATTCAAGCACAGCGTTCTCCGCTAAGGCTGGTCCGACACATCTTCTGGCACACCATTCCGGCATGCATGTGTCAACAGACTCTAGTCGGCGTTCACCTTATGAGGTTATCGTTTCTGCGGTGCATTTCTAATTTGCGAACCAGAGGGAAAACTTCTGCGCATACGTGGCTTGCTAGTGGCTAACCGTCAAGGCACCTCATGAACTAGAGTATCTATGACACCCTTCCCATATGCGTTGATCTCTACTTGACTCCGGAAGCTACCATGAGCGGTTTATCTATTCACTACTCACAGGTCTGAGGTTTCCGGTGTCTGCCGCAGGGCATGGTAGTCCGGGAGGGATCCAATAGACACTACTCATAACCACTACCTCAGATCGAGGTTACCTGTGGTAGAAATCATGCTTTTACTGTCTCTGCACTTCCCTTTCAGAGCCTATAGCTTTGGGGACACTTCCGGACTGGGTAGGGGAAAAACCCGCCCAGTCGCCCCGGCACTATCCTGGTCTACCTGTGGGAACGCCACAGTTAACGCCCGTTAACTCCACCAATTTTGGTCTGTTTTACTCCGAACAACTTGGAGGAGGTACTCCACCTTCCATCCTATGCCCCCTTGTATATCCTACGAACAGCCTACGGTCGACTGGACAGCAGCGACATATACGGTGTTGCAAGCATGTCTCCAAAGTTTCCTCTTTGCTAGACTGCACACAACTACCTAACCGTTTGCCCATGACGTCCGGGCCTCAAGGCGGGGCCGGAGGGGTATGAGAGAAATAACGTCATCAATTTACAGCTTCCTCAAACCTATGTAGCTCGCCCAATAGCATCCCCCGGAACCCCAGATTCCAGCAACTTGCATGGCTTCGCATGACCAACATTGCTGTCAATTTTCCCGCACTCTCCGTGAGACGTCGTATTGAAACATAGGGTAACCCAGGACTCTGGGCAGGGTAACCCAAGCCCGAGGGAAGTGTAACCTTGTCCAGCGG
Source organism: Tuber magnatum (assembly GCA_003182015.1). Taxonomy (NCBI): domain Eukaryota; kingdom Fungi; phylum Ascomycota; class Pezizomycetes; order Pezizales; family Tuberaceae; genus Tuber; species Tuber magnatum. The sequence continues at coordinate 1,109,746 of PYWC01000047.1, forward strand.
ACCAGATAACTTTCCCCTGTTACCCTGGCTGTCCCGTCACCGGCCATAGACATTCCTGACCAGTCTCCGGTTACCCGGCCTAGCTGCGCAACTGGCCCTTCAGAAGTCCCTAAGTACGCTGACAATGCTCCAGGGTGTATTCAGGTACCTCAGTCTCTGACCAGCCTATTCTGTTCATTCTCGGAGCCCAGGCCATCAGGTCTCCGTAGGTCATGTACTTACTTTTCAGCCGGTTCCTAACAGTACACCTCCAGGCTGCCTGTACGGGTATAGGTTCCCTCTGCTATAGCTCCTGTATGTTGGGTCATTACACCGGGACGGTATCTCAGTACACATTGTGACAAAGGCTGTATGAAGCAATCCACCACACACTCCGCCACGGGGTAAAACCCATGGAAGAAGAGGGAGAGTCCTTGGACAAGATAGTCAAACGGGCCGAATGGAAGGACGCTATCATGTATCAAACATGAGTTAACCGAACCCATATACAATAGCAGAAGAACACCAAAGGATCATCATTGCGGGACAGTGCAAAGAAGGACAAACCATACCACAAAGATTCCAGAGACAAGAAAGATAAGAAGTGGAAACAACGCGATAAAGGCACATGATTCGAATGCGGGAGAAAGGGGCACTATGCAAAGGACCGCTATGCCAAAAAGGGGAAAGGAAAATCAACTAAGCGAGAAACCAGTACAAACCACATGGAAGGAACCGAATGTGTAGAAGTAGAAATTAACTTTGTGTAAATAGAAAGCCTCCGCACGCACCAAACGCAGGCAATCAGGCCCCTTGACGCTCTTGAAGGAACGATTCAGATAGAAGGCCTCGCGGCAAAGGTACCATTCGACACAGGAACAATCCACTGTGACATAGTTAGCGGCACCTTTATCTCTACCCATGGTATCCCTACAGAGCCTCTACCCCAACCAACAATGGTCAATATGGCCATGCAAGGCTTCCGCACCTCAAGCCATGAAAAGTGTGGCCTGACGGTGCGACTCGGAAAAAAGAAATAGACATACAGGAGATGTTGGTAGGAAATCTCGCAAAATACGATGTCCTCAGAGGCCTGCCATTCCTAAAAAGACATAATGCTCTTATCAGCGGTCGGGATACAGCAGTGGAATTTCTCGATGACAAACTGCATGTGCTATGCAAACCAACAAGCGGGGAATTCCAAGCCGCTGTGTCAGGCACCACTACAAGAACATTGTTGGAAGAATGCAGGAATGTATTCCTGGACAAGGTCCCTGAAACACTACCCCCTGTGCGTAAGATTAGCCACCACATTCGGCTAAAAGATCCAACCGACCTACGTAACCAACCAGCATACTCGCTCCCCGATGCCTGCAAGAAGAAACTCAAGAAATGGATAAAGGAGAAATTTCAGGCTGGAGTTGTCGTGCGACAGGAAGTTCCAGGAGCGGCACCTATGTTTGTACAACCCAAGTCAGACTGCAGGATCCACCCCTGGCAGACCTGAAAATCTGAAACGACAAGAGGATCACGGATAGTCCATCGATTCCAAACCAACAGCAGTCGCTTAACTGAAGAGGAAAAGCAAAATTCAGAACTAAGATTGATCTAAGTGACGCATACTTCCAAACACAAGTGGACAAAGACAGCATTAAGATCAAGTCATTTAAAACCTCCTTGGCAGGATTTGTCAGCAAAGTAATGCTACAATGAGATATGAATGCACCTGCAACCTTTATGCGGATAATGGAAGACCTCCTAAGGGAATTTCTACATCATTTTGTATGGGTATACATTGATGATATTCTCATATTCTCTGAGACGTCAGAAGAATAAGAGACCCAGATACGCCAGGTATGTCATCGGCTCAGAAGGGCAAAATTCTATGCAAGGAAGAAGAAATCAGTACTATTCGCAGATAAGCTGGAAGTACTAGCAGACATTGTGGATAACGAGGGGATCCATGCCTCTCCCCGGAAAATACTAAGCATTGTGGGTTGCCAAGCACCTTGGAACAAGAGGGAATTGCAATGCTTTCTAGGAATAGTGAACTATGTGGCCCAGTTCCTGCCACACCATGCTACCTTGATGGTACCGCTGACAGATCTGATGGGAAACACGGAATTCCTATGGACGACCACCCATCAGACTGCATTCGAGATAGTAAGAAAGTGAATCATGGACCACAAAGTCATGCGACCAATACATATACGAAGCAAGGAACCGATTTGGCAAATTACTGATGCCACAGATTTAGGAATTGCAGCATGGGTGGGACAGGGGCACAGATACGGAACAGCCTGACCAGCCACGTTGCACAGCACGAAGTTCACGAACATACAGATGAATTATGGAACTACCGATAAAAAGGCTTTAGCGATAGTGGAAGCGCTTAATAGGTTCCACAATGTAGTATTGGAAAATTCCTTTACAATAGTTACAGACCACCAACCCTTAACACACCTACGAATGGCAAAGAACCCGAGCAGAAAGGAAGTTAGATCGCTAAGTGCCTTGGGCCAATATGACGGGAAGATGGTCTACGCACCAGTGAGTACGAACTATTTAGCTGATACCCTTTCCCACATATATCACAGAGAATCAGACTTGAATCTACTCTATATCAATAATCATACAAAGGAAGCGAACGACATCTCGGATAGCACAGTCTACGAGCAAGAATCAAACGCGATGGAACCTGAAAGGCATATCTCCCCTACCTCCCCTCCTTACTCATACACTGAGTACCCTAATCAGGCTCCTGGACCCTCTGACAGCCCTTGCTCAATAACTGCGGGAAATGATTGGGGCGACCAGTGCAACCTGAGAAAAACGCCGCCTGAAGAAATCCAACACCGCATGCTACACTACTTACACTGTTATGTGGATCATTGCCCATATCGGTAGACTGAGATCAAATTCAGAAACAACCACTCCAGACGAAAGAGGAATCCAACCCCTCACCCGCTCAGTGATGCACCAAGATCCTCAAGTACAGAAATCGACCTGAGCACTCCGGAGTCCCCTGAAATCAATGACTGGGAATGGCAACAAACGATTGGCAGGAGACCAGATAGTGCAGGGGAAGGGCCGTCCAACCTTGCCCTGCCAACATCCAGGTCTTATGCAATTCCGGCACTGCTAAACCCGGAACTCCCAGCTTTCCATATGCCACAACCATATAGCCCGCCGGCGGTTAAACAAGAGGGAACCAATAGAGGACATTATGTATGAGACAATAGTGGGATTCCAGATGCCAGGAGCTGATAGCCCACCACCTATTGGATAAGCACAATGACCGGAAAGTCTAACAAATAAAGCGATAGTTTTAGTTGTACCCCCAACAATGAGTCAATATTGACGAGGACTTTACAATATCTCAGAAACCAGGGTGGAGGAAGACCTACCTGAGGCAACCAGAGGAACCGAGATAGAAGATCAACACGACACCTTACAAGCAGTCAATGAAAGGATCAGAACATTCTGAGCACATATACTTGCAGCATACTAGAGAGAACCAATTTGGAAAAAATCAATGCGAATATGGACCCCACAGGAGATTGGTCCTCCTACAAAATTGCAAGCGGAATGCGGTCCACAAGAACCAGATATGGGGAAGACTGCCAGTATATCCAAAAAGGCCATGCATACGGAAATACGACGTTAAGGGAGTGTGTCATTAGTGGAATCCACAACAAAGGCCAATAGGGTCTTGAATGAAACTTACGGTACACTACCGAATACCTATTTTGGCCTGAAATGCGAAAGGAGTTCTGAGCATATGTGGCCCAATGCCACACATGCCAGATAAATAAGGAGCCAACAAAATTACCAGAAAGAAAGGCTTAGACAATTACCCTGCCATCGGAAATCATTGAATCAATAGCCATTGATTTTGCGGGACCCTTCCACAATTCAAGGGTATACAATACAATGCTAGTTGTGCTGGAGAGGTTTTCGGGATTCACGTGTCTCAAAACCTACAACTAAGCATGTAACGGCAATAGCAACCTGTGAACTTCTACGCAACAAGATATTTACACCCCATGGGTGCCCAACATCTCTAGTAAGCAATACTGACCCACGATTCGAGTTACAGGTGTGGAGACAGCAGTGTCGATCACTAGGCATTCAGCATATCGAGGCGGCACCAGGCCATCATGAAACAAATGGACAAGTAGAAAGGAAAATTCGAGAATTAAAGACAGCTCTTCGTAACCTAGTCAATTCAAGACAAAACAATTGGTTTGATACCACACCGGAAACAGCAGAATAGCTAAATGCAGGATGGTCAGAAACCCTTCGTATGTCACCATATAAAGCTATTTTTGCAAAAGACTACGCGCTACTCCCGCTACCGAATTTCAAGAACTCAGCGGTACCGGCCGCCGACGAATTGCTGAACAGACACCAAGCAATCCAGAACACAGCATTTAATGCTACCAAATTACTGCAATTTAGCAGCACAAGAAGGGCAGCAAAACGGCGCAGACACCCTACACCAATACGGAAAGGTGACCTGCTATTGGTTAATGGAAGCCTTCTTGCAACAGAATCGGGTCGAAGCACGAAAATGCAACCGCGCTGCCGAGGACAATTCAAGATAATTGAATATGATGACCACAGGCAAAATTACACAGTAGAAATTGATGGCAGAATGTACAGAAACCGACAAGCGACATTCCATGCATCTAGCGTGAAACAATACCTCACTAATGACACTACCACCTTCCGCGGAACAAGCCATGCAAAGCCACCTCCAATGATGGTAAATTAAAAACCAGAATGGAAAAGAGAGGTTATACGAGAGCACAGGAAGCGCTATGACCATGACAGGTTTCTGGTCAAATGGACGGGATATCCCGAAACTGAAAACACCTGGGAACCCCTCGCAGGATTAGAAAATGCGAGGCAACTAGTAAACCAATAGTGGGAGGACAATAAACCAGAAGATGAGCTACCCCCTACAATAAACCATGTAACCGTGGTATGGTGCCCAACCCTGCCAGAAATACAACACCTCCGCTCAGGTACAGATGAAAGGATACAAGATGGACTTTGCTCAGCCCATTTTGAGAGCGATCTCGAAAGCAGCAAACACGAGAATCGGGTTGTGGAAGATAAAGCAACATACCTAGCTCGGCTGACCGAGGCCGAGTACTGAGAATAACATGAAAACGAAACACACCATCCAACAGCCTTACAATATCAAGCTAGGAGCAAGTACTGCAGAGACTGCACTATTAGCTAAGGGGATGGTGGTAAACCATGATATTATCCCTAGACAATACCTTACACAACCATTATTCATACATATTTGCAACAAATGCCTAGACAAAACAACTTTGTCAACGGGAAGAATGTGGGGCGAACAGTGGGTAACATATTCGGCCTGGGAAGTGGATGTTACCTGACCGAGAAGAATGTAAGACATGAGATGGGCATGGAGATGGAAGTAACCGAAATCAGGTACCACCCACCTTCCATGGAACACCTAAGCGAGGCCAATACCTAAGCGAGACCAACACCGAGATACAAATACCACCCGCCATCCCTCAAACTCCTCAGCAGAGAAAAACCACCCTACCAGGCCTCCAAACCGAAAGAAAAACTCTTCCCCTCTTTCAAAAAACCTTTGCCCCTGCACAAAACTAAGAAATGTCGACCTATGAGCAAATAAGTATCAAGAGATGACACACTATTGTGGACGAGATACTGCGCAGTGGAACAATTACACTAGAGGCATACTGGAAAATATTCTGCGTCGACTACTGCCATGATTGCGGGCGGATCGATATCAAAACGGCGGACTGGCCTAACCGAACAGTCTGAAACTACATTGACCTACCGCACTACAAAGCACCAGGTTGCTTTGTACACGAAGCACCCTACCAGGAGTGCTTGGAGAGATGGTTGGGGGTGGCAGAATGGATGTTGCAGGACGACATGAGATTATTGCAAGATAGCGAGTATGATGAAGATAGGTCCTATGGAAACTTTCAGGAGAATAGCCGGTTTACGGGCTATCAGGATTTCATTAGGTTATTTTATTTGATGAAATTGTTATTTCATTTTGGCAGTGTAACCGGTACGCGTACTAGGTTGTTTTATGTTTTATGTTTGGTTTCACAGTATCATTTGATACTTGTATTGTTTTGTGTGCTATTGGTTGATACAAACCTTGTTTTATGTTTGCTTTCATAGTATGGTTTGATACATGTATTGTTTCGTATGCTATCGGCGGATACGAATATTGTTTTATGTTTAGTTTCACAGTATCTTTTGATACTTGTATTGCTTCGTGTGCTATCAGTTTATACACACAAGGTTTTGGAATATCGCTCATACTGGACCTAAGCGATGTGCGGTATTTAAAGATCACTGATTCCCGCAGTGGAAACAGCAGACTTTGACAGACAGTATTCTTAATATACTTGGTTGAATGGTTACTTCTTTGATCCCCTATGACACCCCATTCGAAGCATCCTTTAGCTAGCAGCACTCGCTCCTTGTTGATCAAGAAGCCATCTGCCCCTATCGTACCACTACGTGACTAGGGCCTGGCCCAAACACGTTCCACATGGGCTGTACCAGACCCAACCTACACCCCTGCAGGCTGCCCTGAGGAAGACTGGTAGGAACAGGAGGGCAAGTAATGGTTTACCCCACTGAAGCCCAATGGACTGGATTCTGTTAGAATCAGTAAAGCACACAAGGCCCTTACACAATGGAGTCTACACTCACGGGAGTTGTTAGCATGCCTGAGGATTTGCTCAAAACAGGTTACCCTGCTCGGCTGGGCAGCTGGGCCAAGGGGAGAGAAGTTTGTCCCCGTCCTAGGTATCGGCAGCGCAACACAGTAAAGTTACCCTGACCTCCAGAGTCGGTTTTCCTACTGAGGGATCACAGTTACCCTGCCTGGGGACTCAGGTTACCCTCTATAGGAACCTGAGTTACACTATCTGGTATTACAAGCGAGCCCAAGGAGTTTGAGGTAATGAGCAGAATCTTTGTCACCCGCAGCTATGCATAATATGGAAATCTGGGATTCAGAAATATGCTATCAGGCGAGCTACACAGCTTCGAAGGCGATGCACATTAGAGATATTATTCCTACTATGTGCACATGGCCTCGCCCTCAGGCCCAGATCTCATAGAAAAACAGTTGTGTAGTTATCCGTGGAGGAGCATAGGGGAATGTTCGTAGATATGTTTGCGACTCCACATATGTTGTATCTGTCCCATGGACTATAAGCTGTTCACTGGATATATACAGGGGCACAGGGTACAAGCTAGCGTACCTCCTTCAAGGTGGGCAGAGTAACATAGAACAAAACTGAAGCAATTAAGGGGAGTGAACCGCCAGGGTCCGACAGGGAGTCCCCGGTAGTGCTAGTGCAACAGGGAGGATTTTACGCCTATTAAATGTGAACCCATTTCCAAGATAGTAGGCTCCGGAATGGAAGTATAGAGGCACTTAGAGCATGATTCCTACTGCAAGTAAGGTGGATCCAAGATAGGGGTTATGCGTAGTCCCCATGCGAGAACTACATAAGCATGATGCCTCACGGAAGATACTGGAACTCCTTTAGTGATAAATACTAGATGGATAGACTGCCCACAGAGGCTTGTGCGATGACATAGTGATCAATGTATATGAGAAGATTGTCCTAGAGAGTACGGTTCACCAGGTGTGTTGACGGTTAGCTACAGGCAAGGCACCGATCCAAATATGTATGCACTGGGGCAGAGAAAATAGAGATGCGTCGCGCAAATGATAACTGCTTGCAGTGAACACCAACTAGAGTGTGTCAACACATTCATGCCTCAAAGGTGTACAAGGAGATGTGTCCGACCACTATTGGTGAAGAAGGGTGTGCTGCAATGGTTGGAGTAAAGTGCTGGGACAGTTTCTGGCATAGGATAAAACTACTTGAAAATCTATGCGAGAACTCGCTTACTCCAGTGATAAATCCTGTCAGGACCTTAATTGAGTGAAGCATCAGGCTTAACAATATTAAGGTTTACGATTTACTTTTCTCTTACATTTGTGCGAACTTTTGACAATAAGTTTGTAGTTGTTAGATGCGGTCGCAACCTTTGGATCCATATTCCTAGTAGTATTCCTATTGCAGTACCTAAGATCCCATGTCAACTACCAGCAGGACAACTGGTCCAATTGCCTACCCATAGCAAAATTCAATGCCAACAAACATGCCTCTGAGTATACTAGCCTTTTCACATTTTTCACTAATCCTGGTTGTGCCTCCCACATGTACTTTCTAGACACCCACATGGGACCCTTGGAAGAACCTGAGGCCAGTGACATCTCGCAACACAGGCAAGTAATATAGGCCCACCCGAGCTCCCAGATCCAGTATGCTCAGGATCGAAAAGGGGAGTATACAGACTGAGGCCACCTGCTCCCACCCCACCTCCATGTTGTGGACCTATTCTGATTCCATGCTGAGAATATTCCCCCCTGTCGACCCTCCCAGAAACCAGACAACAAGGGTTTCAGCCCCTATCGAGTGACTGCATAGATAGGGGTGTATGTCTACTATATCACTCTCGCGGCCACTATGAGGATACACAACCTCCCTCATGTTTCACTCCTCGCACTTGCCAACTATGACCCACTTCCAGGAAAGATGATACCACCCTGACCAGCAGTGGCAGATAATAGTGAATCAGTGTGGCAGGTGGAACGAATAAAGGATGCTAAGATGGTTCGGGGACATCTATGCTATCTGGTGCGATGGAGACAGTATGAGGAAGCCACCTGGGATCAAGCAGAGATAGTTAATAGACTACAAGTATTCAACCAGTGCCACCCCTACTACGCTATTAAACTTGGCCTATTCTGTGAGCACGAGCATGTACCTCGAAGTACTTCGGTCTATGTGAGTGGGGCTAGTGTCACAGCCACACGATAGTGGTATGGTAAGCCTTGAGCTTTTGATTGCATAGATAGAAGTTGCTGTTGTATGGTTGCAAAGAGATGGCAATGCTAGTCTAGTTGAGGTTGTGTGCAATGGAAGCTCATAGAAAGTGATAGAAGATTGCGGCTGCACGGTGGGAGAGAGGTTAGTGGTGTTAGAATTTGTCAGGGGAGGATTTTGCTTTATTATATAAAGGGTGTGCCTCTCAGTGGTTTTCTTTCTTTATACAACCTGGTAATTCCCTGTCTACATCTATACTTCAGAATTATAACTTTCTTTCTTCTTCGTATCACTAGAACATGTGAACCCTGACCCTTACCACTGGGACCCTGTCATTGAAGCCCTGCAGCCTTGATACAAACACATCGGGTCTGTACCCCTGCCCTCCATTGCTTGGTCCTCCTGCCATGGTGTGCCTTGAACTATCTGCCCTTGATCCCGCACGGACCTTGCCCCTTACACAATGGCAAATAAAATATTGTTTGCTCACACTAGTTGCGAGGAAAACTGTTTACACAGTCCAAACAGTCGCACATTTTCGAACACCATCTTGTGGAAGTTTAACCTTGAAGAAATGCACAATAAAGTACATGATTGTACTATTCTCAATGTACAAGATTGAATAGAATACCTATTCAAGCTGAAAACAGAGAAGGATTTCCATTGATTCATTGCCCAGTACTACATATGCCAGACTGATAAGGAACCTGATCAATGACCACCTGGAAGTGCTCTCAATACCACTCTTGGGCAAGAAATCTTAAAACCAATAGCAATCAAATTTTACAATAGTTCAACACCTGTTCTTGTTTCAACAGGATTCTTGTAGCCATAGACGGGGTCTGTGCTTACACATAGTTGGTACTGAAATGGACAGATCACAGTTGAAGATCCAAAGATACAAAATGGTTAAGCTTCACTTACTTACAAATCACTCTAGTAATCTACCGCTTCACACATATAAAGAATTCCAAAACTGTATTCCCATAACTTTCAATTTATACTAAGAAGACAAAGAAACGAAGGCAAACCTATGTTCCACAGATGTAGATACAACATCGTTGTCATTCATCACAGGTCGTACTTCCACAGTAGGTTCATTGTCTCACTGTCTTGAATTGTTTAGGGAAGAGAGAAGAAACTACTTTTATCCCTTTCTGGTTCACAGCACACCAGTGTAGCTAGGTACAACCGAACTCTAACAAAATAAGAAAACCTACCCGACTTTATCACTCCGAAATCCTCAATATAGACTAAAACAAAGTGAAACATTTTCACCTACAGCAATACTGACACATAAAGGTATAACAGCTAAGGGAACCTGGGATTTACTATCCACCGACATATCTATACCTCACAGGTATTCAATGTCAATGGTAAATGACACTAACCCGGAGTTTGAATTAAGTTTATAGAAACAATATTGCTGATTACTAGGGATCAAACATATCCAGGTAGTACCGGACCAGAATAAAATAAAGAGACAGATAGAATGAGAAATCAGGGGGCTGAAAATGGCCCTCTAGAACTTAGAAAAAGCAAATCAAAATAATTAGTCTCCGACAATCTCAAAAACAGTAGCCTGCCTGAATACTAGATAGTTGAAAGACATAAGCTGTCACAATCTGGCTAGAAGAGCACTAGCCAGGTAACGGCAGCGAGGAACAGGCTTCATATGTGACCTTACCTAGAGGTTATACGGTTAAGTTCTGTTTTAGCACATGACCTCATTAGCAGGTCATGAGGTTTATTTATATTTCAAATGTATTTGGCACAGGACACACAGTTGACATGATGGGAGAGGTCTAGACTTGTTAGTATGGCTTACTGACAAGACCGACTCATTTATGTTTCACACATGACCTCTTTGGTAGGTCATGTGGCTTGTTTTGCTTTGATTATGTTTCCCACATGATCTCACTTAGAGGTCATAGGATTGTTTTATGTTTTGCACACATGACCTAGTTCGGTTATATGATATTGTAATTGATTTGATACCTGATCTCATGCCAGGATCAGGGCAGGGTTAAGGTTCTGAGAAGATGCTTATATAAAGGCCAGGTTTTCACTAATGGGTTAGCTCTTCATACAACTATCTACTATTATTTCCTATCTACAACTTTAAACTCTTTATAAAACAAAAGCCATTACCCCCCAAACCTTTCTGCCCCTCAGAAAAGATACAAAGTCAAGAGCCTATCCGCTAGGTGAAGTAACCTCCGTATCTAATGGCCATGACTCTCTGTACTCATGAGAGACTGCTTCTTACATGAGAATACTAAGATAGGCTGCAGAGGCGTGTGAAGCTCTTGCACACAGCATAGCATAGTACGAAAGACAAAGGTCGTTACCCATCATGAGTACACTAAGTAGTAGGAAACCGTAACATGAGTACGTTACTGTACCAGGCAGTATTTGGGAAAAACTACCTGCTACTTCCCCTGATACTATGGACAAACTCCACAGTACCAGCAGCAGATAAACACTTTAATAGATACAAAGGAATACAAAATACACTATGTAATACACTTAACCTAGCATAGTTTCGATATATAAGAACAGTGAGCAAATCAGCAGAAACATTCTACTACCATTGCTATCAGGAACCAACTGCTACTATGTGAAAACCTTCTCACAATAGACCTAGGAAGAAGCAAAAAATTAAAGCCCTATTGGTAAGACCCATTTACGATTGTCCTGTATAACAATCATATATAGAATTAGGGAATTTGAAGAGATAGCAAAGTGTACCAACATCAAATCATGATGTTCCATGCCTCTAGAGTCAAAAAGCGATCTACCAAATAAGAACACTACATTTCTACTAAGATCCCACTCAAAACCCACCCTGATAATGGTAAACCAAAACCTGGAATGGGAAGCGGAAGAAATACCTCATACTCGGAAATGAGACAACCAGAACCTGTTCATGGTAAAACAGCAATGACATTTGGAAAAGAAAAATAGTTTCAAACCTCTAGAGAGGTCGAAGAATATACTAGAACCCCTAAACCACCGGTTCGGCATAGTTATACCAAATGACCAAATTACTTGCTATGATAAACCATGTTACAGTTTTATAGACCCCAACAATACCAGATGTCCTTAGGCTCTGGACTGATAATAATAGGAAACTACAAGAGGCGTTCAGGGCAGCACATTTAGAAAGTGACCTGAAAGCAGTGAAGGTATAAACAAAGTACTCAGGAATGGGGTCGATTGGTAGGCCTCACTAAGAGAACACTTTCATCCAATAGCCTTTTCATATCACACTATTAGCAAGTATTGTGGAGACTGTGGCATCAGCTAATCGGGCAGCAGGTGAATTATATTATCTCTAGAAAAATGCCAAATATGCATAGGGGCTGCAAAATAAAAATATAAATACCTCCCTATAGCACAAAAGCAATTAAGTAAGTACAAGAAAATCTCTTCCAGTCCATCCTCCCAATACATGATAATAACCACTGTTTGTTCAAAAAGCCTTTTGATGCTATTAAACTATGAGGAGGTTAGCTAGGAACTATGCTACTAGCTTGTAGGACTATAGGGATGTCATAGAATGATCCTACAGATTGTTTATTTCCAAATCATCTATGTTAACCACTGTGGAGAACATGGCCATCCCAATATTGAAACAGGGTGTGAGAAAGACCAGGGGGTACGGAGTTAGGTGGATTTGCTTGAACATTGGAAAAGTGTACACTCAGTGCAAGAGATACTATATCCAGACTATATGGACAAATGATTGATTGGGATGGATTGGATCTTGATGTAATGACCAAGCATATATGAGTGGCGGCAATCTGAATGTACACCCATACTGGTGACCAGGTGGCCAACAGGTAGGAACAGGCAGTCAAGGAATTACTTGACTCATAGGTATCCCAGAGTCAGTGTTGCCCTGTAAACAAGTATCACCCTAGATGCTTAGGTACTTGGATACCAAGTACATGGATATAGGCAATGTCAGCAGACTTAGGTACCTTGGGTAGGCCAGTTACCCTGCTCAGCAGGGGAACAGCGGAAAGGATACAAGTATCTAACGCCCTTTCAGGTGTAGGCAGCATATTAGGATAAAGTTACCTGGATGTCCAGGTAGAATTACTCTACCTTGGGTGCCTTGTTACCCTGTCCACGGCCTCGAGGTGCCCTACCTTCCATCACAAAGTCTGTTAAGGACTTTGGGAAAATTGACTAGTATGTTTGTCATGTGAAACTTTATAGGATCTCCAAACCTGGGATTCTCTGAACCTGTTGTATATAAGACAAACTGGTATAGCATAATAGGCATGTTATATGATTATTGGCAAAAGGTCACATGAACAATCCCAGGATCCCCCAGAGTATATAGAGAATGTGAGAATTCCTGCCAATACGACGCCAGCACAAACGCCTCAATTGCGCCACCACAGAAGGTTACTGACCGTGGAATTTTCATTGAATCCCCGGAGAGGATTCTCGGCGCTCCTTATAAGGTTGAATGAAGTGATTCGCTTAGTTGTTTGTGAATAAAAATACCTGCAAAGGTTACTCGGCTGTGCCAACTGATGGATACCAACCGGGAAGAGGTCTGCTACTGCAATAGGAGTTCCCGGCTGCCTTGCAGGCAGCATGACCAAATCTCAAGTCAGTTGGTGGAGGAATACAGAGGAAATGCTAAAGAGAGAACGACGCTCCAGAGATGATCATTTATCTACACCAAGGGGCATGATAAGGTAGAGCCACAATAGGGCCTACAGCATGAAAGGTTAACCCTGAGCGTCAAGAGACCTGAGCACTATTGGTATAGTAAGGAAGTAGCATACCTCCTAGAGGTTGATCCAGATGAATGATGGATCTAACTGCATTGATAAGTCTGTTGTTGAGGCTGCACACCCTATATGGAGTGAATGAACTAGTAGCCGCTTGCCAAGGTGAAAGGGTTCAAATGAGTGTGGACTGAACAGACACTGGGGGAAGAGGGATGGGAACACCCTCCTCGCCATCTGCGGAAATTCAGGGTCGATCAGGGTAAAGGTTGTCAGATTCTACGAAGTTCGCACTGAGAAGACAGATAAAGGTATACGTGGTGTACCTAGCCTGTCCCTGCGAATACTCAGATGTGGAATATAAATATTGAGGTTGCTCCCACACTTCTATAGAGATGATTAGTGACAGAGAAGAGATCTTATCAATATATTTATTATATGATGCACCTTGTATGCTTCTATTTACTCTTGAACATAAGTGAGCCTTCTTAGTATTCACTTCGTCATATATCAGGCCTTAGTCAGAACTCGCTAGGCCTTAGGGTTGGCTGCAGCCCAACAGGAATACAAGTGGTTAGATTATGCAGCTCCGCTGAAGCTGTAACTTCCAGCCATCATTCCTATCATACCACTCTGGCCCAACCTTGAGGCCTGCACATCATGGGTGAACGGTTGTGTAGTTGTGTGCAATGTGGTAACAGAGGACTGTTCGAGGAGAGCTCCTAACGCCCTATGCGCTTAGGCCATCAGACCAATACTATGCTATTCGCGGAATATATAATCAGGTATAGGAGAGAAGGTGAAGTATCATCTTCAAGTTGTTGGGAGTATAAGGGACCAGAACAGATGGAGATAGCAGAGGCTAGCTATGTGGGTCCCTGGGTTGGTCCCGGATGGTACCAGGGATAACCAGAAGAGTTTTACACCTATCCAGCCTAAACCTGCCCCTATGCTATAACCTCTTTCAGGGAAGTTTAAGGACGCTAAAAGTATGACTCCTATCATGACTGAGGTGGTTTCAAGTATGGTAGTCATAGGTAGCTCCCATTGGATCACCTCACTGGATACCCCACTAAGGGAGTCTCCACAGGCCCTTTGCTCAGTGGAAGTAGATAGAATGGGTAGCCTAAATGAGCAAACCAGGACTTCTGTGGATAAATGGTATATGGAAAGGTGTTCATGTATTAATAGGCCCTCTCAGGTGTCCAGACTGTTAGCCACTGACAAGACACCAATGTAAAGAGGTTTTCCCTCCGGCGGCTATAATTGCGATGGGTCACAGAACCTGAACTGTAGGAGGAGATTGCTAACTTGCGTTTGTCGATATACATATATCTGTAGAGATATGGAAGAAGTACCAAACAACCCTTAGCAGCGAAGGGTGCGCTCCAAGGCTTCCAGTAAACTAATAGGAGAGTTTCTAGCATAAATTCTAACTACTTAAATCTATACAAAAACTCTCTTACTCCAAGACACTCAACATTCTCTCAAGACCTTAATCGAAGAAGTGTTCAGCTTAACAATATTAAGTTTTACTGCTTTCATTGCAGATATAATTGTGTGTGGACCTTTGGCAATAAGTTTGAAGTTGTTCACCATGATCACAACCTCTGGGTCTATCTCCCTTTGGGTACCTCTGTGACAGTTACAGGACAACATGGAAATATTGTATGACAGCAACAACGATAATAACAGTTGCTATGGGAATTTCTAGAAAGAAAAGGTCGCTTTAACTACTATCA
This sequence comes from Tuber magnatum, assembly GCA_003182015.1. Taxonomy (NCBI): domain Eukaryota; kingdom Fungi; phylum Ascomycota; class Pezizomycetes; order Pezizales; family Tuberaceae; genus Tuber; species Tuber magnatum. The sequence goes on from PYWC01000047.1 coordinate 1,125,160, forward strand.
GGATTATGTTTTTGGCCTTTGTTTTTGTTTTTGTAAAACTTTGTTTCATATTTGGAGGGTAACTAGTATGGGTACTAGGTACAATATTTTATCTTTGATTTTACAGTATTGTTTGATACTTGTATTGTTTTATATAATATTGTTTGATATATACAAGGTTTTATATTTGGTTTTACAATATTATCTCATACTTGTATTGCTTCATATATTATTGGTTAATACATAGAAAGTTTTATGGAATTGCCCCTACCAGTGACCAGTGACTATTGTAATCAAACACTGCTAGATTCCACCATAGAAATAGCTGACTTTGACTAAAAATGTTTTTAATATACTTGACTGAATGCCTACTTCTTCAATTTCCTAATATGCCTCCCTTTTGCCTCATTTAGCAAACAGTGCTTGCTTCTTGTTGATCAAGTTACCACCTGCTCCTATCATACCACTACATGATTAGCACCCCTATGCAAATATGTTACAATAGTATAACCCAATTGGTGTCGATATTTTCAACCATTGTATAATACTTCTATCTATAGATCTTGCAATAATGTATCTAACACTTCTACCAAATGGATTAGTAAGATTCTTACTATATAGGATTAAGATTATAGTACAGTATCTTCTTTGGTCAAAATATATAGCATTGAAGAATAAATTATATTAGTATATAAATTGACTTATTGTAATACTAGCACTAGTTCTACTATCTTGTATATCATTAGATCAACAGAATAAATACAGATTTCCCTTCCTACAACCTGTCAAATAACTATAATAAGTACCAAGTCATAGTTCACATAGCTGCACTGTATTAAAGTTACTACTTTTCACAATTAGAATATTTACAAAACTGGCTTTCTACCTTTTCTTAGCTATTAGATACTCTAATTATTAGTTCTTTTCTTTTATTATGCTAATTTTTACTGTCCCATTAGCATTATAATAGCTCATCTACCATTAATCTCAAATTAATAGAATCACTAATTCAGAAATATAATCAAAAGTATTAAAAACCTCAAAAGCTTCTCTCTGTCTGAAAGACCAGTACTCTTTAATTTAGCAAATAATAGCAAATTACAATACTTACTACTTCTGGCAGTACTCAATATTGTTACTACTTTATATATATAAGTTACTCTCCAGATGAATACATATTATGCCAATTTATATCACCAGGTGTATGTCCAGCAAATAAGTTATATACCCAATAGGGATATTGGCCATGACAGTGATATCAGCCACAATAACAACATAGGTACCAGTACTAAAATTTCAAAATACAACCTAAACCAAACCAAACCAGAGCAGGAAACTTTAATACAATACAAATATTGCATTAATAGATATAGAAGGAAAAGGAAGAAGAAGAAAAAAGTAGATAGAGATGGTAATTCCAGTTGTTTTGAGGAAAACCTGAATGCAATTACTAAAAGCACAACAAGATAAAGAAGAAAGCAAGATTTATAGCAAAAATATAGCCAATTGACCCCTTGACATTGTCCTGATTTAAGAGTTTGTAGAAATCAGTTGGAGAGATTGTTATTGTGGTCTACCAAGAACATTGACTAGTGGTGGCTGGAGGGGGTTCAGGGGAATCGGAGGATCTTCAGGATAACTTGGAGAATGAGAAGAACTCTCTTCCAGTCAGACCTGCTTGCTCTGCGAGCTCTGACTAACTCTTCTGGTCCTCTTAACTGCTCTCCTGACTAGTTCCTCTTTTTGCCTCTTTTCTTTAAAGTCGTTCTTTTATTTTTCTTCTTGGTCCTTTACAAGTCAGGCCTTCTGGGCCTGATCAAGACAGGAGCAAAAAATAAACAGTGCCTTACTAATATGCTGGCCATGAACTTGTGGTTTTCAGGAGCAGAGGCAACTTGACAAACTGTTTTCTCTGCTATTATTGCTGCAGTTAATGCAGTCCCCATAGTTACTACAAGAGCAACTCCAGTGTCACAAAGAACTGTAATATCGTCCGAGGGTTCTAAAACTCGCTTCAACCCTGTGACTTGCTTGATAGTAGATGGAGGCAGATAATAAGAGACAGGGTAGGTGTAAAAAAGCTAGTTGTGGAGGTAGAATAAGAAATAGAAGCCAACAGTGTAGTTGTAGTGGTGGTGGTAGTGGTGGTAGTAAAGCGAATGCTCCGCGTGATTGGCTCTATAGAACTACTACCTATTCTACTATTTAGAATATTGAGTATGCAGTTGTGGCTATAGGGATAGATACCAGGTGCAGCAAAGGCATATTTAATGTTTGCTTCTATTAATGCCTTTTGGCATGCCCATTGACAGAGAGGAAAGCAATCACCTTTGTGGACTACTTGGTATTGGTAAGCATAAGACCAATTATCTACCTTATTGCTGTAATATCTTCCTAAGTGCCAAAAGATTCTGATATCTAGGGGCTGTGGCAGATCAGTTGAGTGACTCAGAAAACAGAGAAGGTGAATATCATGACTGAAGCAGAATTCAATAAATTCAACAGTGAGGTGAGGGAAGTGTCCATTCATAATCAGTAGTTAGGGATGACCTGATTGGGTTTTAGGCGCAATGAGCTCGTTCAACTAAGGAAGTCCAAGCTTGTCATTGGTCTAGCTAGTTTTTGAGATAGCAAAGCTGGCTAGATCCCACTCTTCATAGTCATACTTTCCGATTGTATGCACTTCAACCATATAAATAGGCAATGGGGAAAGCACCATTCCTATTGCAGATATTCATTCCATCAGAATAATCCATTCTTGGTTTCCCAGGTACCTGATTCTCGGATTCTGTCTCCTATGACTGCGTATCACTTTTTCACCCCTTGCTATACCTAGTACAAAACCCTTCTCACCTGCATCCTATATATCATCTGCACAAATTCAATACCAAACTTTTACCATGCACAACCAATTTCAGAAGCTTTTTATACCATCAGGCTTACTAGCTACCTCCCCCTGATAATCAATCCTACTCGCAAACTTGGCTGAGATCTCTGGGTGTCTGTTTAGAAATCTCAAAATCCAATGCTCACCAACCGTAATCTCCTCTGTTGGTGACCTTTTCCTGACCAGAACTGAAGCCATATCATGAACATGGGCAAGCCTTGGTGGGATCCCTATTCGATCTAAATGTTGAATCCACCTTACTAACTCTCTCTCCTCCTCGTCCGTTAGCCTCTGCTGATTTTCATAGGCAATCTTCTGGGGTTTCATTTTCCCAAAAAATCGATTGCTCAGAGCAGTGTGGAAAGCACCATATCGCTGAGCCGCAGCACATATACTGATTGGATGTGGCTCATTTAGGGCCTCGATACCTTTGCTCAGTTGAATCTCCTTTCTGCAGTCAGTGCGTGCCTTCACTTTGCCCATATCAAACTCCTCTTGTGGTATGCAGGATGTCTGATGAGGAAGTCAGTTGATATGGCTGTGGCTCACTTCCCTGTCGTTGGCAATATCCAAGTCGGTTACGTTAAGTATCACATATCTAGTTTGAGTACCAGGGACTTGGCCCTGCCTTTTTTCTTTACGAGACATATTATAGTAAGAGATATGCTAGACTCCTGTTCTCACCAGTGTTACTGTAAGTTTCCATATGAGTTGCACTCAGGTAAGTTTGTCATCCTTGCAGGAAATGTCCTTCCTAGGATGAATACCTATTGAATAAAGCTGTATAAGCCTATGCTAATGCCAAACTCACTTGTATGAGAACTTGCAGTAATCTTCTGACTTTTTCTTATTTTTGTTCCCTGCCTTCTTCCAATACTAGTACTCGCACCGCCGAGTTGAGGCGAGACACTTTGTATGGAAATTGCCACCTTGGGCGTCTGGCTTCAGCACGGCTGCGTGAGTATGTTGCAATCATAATACTTTTTATCGAAGGTGCATTTGGTATCCGAGTCACTTGCTTCCTTTATAAGCACCAAGATACCCCTCTCAGCAGGAGACTTGGCAGACTTAGACACTGTTGGGGGTTGGTCTTCCCAGACTACTGCTGACTCAGCACCTCCAGACCGCATGCTTTCTCAACCCGTCACAGAATTCTATTTATTCCATATCCTTCTTCGCCTATATGGGACTAGTAACGAATTTTATCATTTTATCATGCGCCGCCCGAGGGATTGTCAGCTGGTTACCGTAGGCTTTGCGGAACCCGATGTCTGGCGGATTTACTTGCACCGGCTGGGGGGAGATGGCGTGGTTGGTGGAATAATGCAAGAGGTTGCAGCTGCAGGGTAGCCTGGCACCAGCGGCCTGCGAGGCGGGTAATACCCGCTGAGGCACAGCAGTTGCCCCGTGCCAGGAACGCTTCTGACGCATTGCTGTTTCCGGGAATGAGATCGGTTGAGAGAAACATCTCCCATGCAGAAAAGCTTGAAGCCTTAGACCGCCTGAAATGGTGGCTATATAGGAGTGGGCTCCCGCCAGTCTCATTCTAAAACGTAACAATGCTTTACTGGTTGGAAGCGATATACGATATATTTACCCTTTCGGTCACATAACCGTGCATAATAATCCGGATCATTCAGGAAAAAATTGTGCAGGACTTTGCTGTACAACACTTTCCCACAACACTCTGCCCAAATCACGTCAGCGAATAATAGTGGGAGGAAATCAAAAACGGGCAACCGCCCACAAAGCCCCAGTGGCGACATGCCAATACAGTACTGGAGAATTCATTTGCAGTGCCTCATGCGGGAGCATCATATATCTTTTTTAAAAGTCCCCGTAAAGTGAGTTACGTGCCCCTAGTTCAGGTCACGAGAGCTCCCGCAGGATCTGTCCCCTGAAGCCACCAATTGTACCTAAAGTGAATCACTCGCTCATTTCCCATATCTAGGGCTTCGGAAAACAGAGGGCACCGTACCGGTGTCCCGATATGGTCGCGCCCCACCCGGGCATCCCATTTGCTTGCGTGATTGGGCGCGGTGCCAATAGCGGTTCCGTGCCGTACCTTAAGATTAGGCCTGTCACGCGCAGCTATGATGCTATCATCTGTTTAACAACGCACATCAATATCTCGTGTTATCACAGTAGGGCTAGCCACAGACCCCCCCCCACTAACTTTGCTGCTGAAAAGACAAAACTCACCATTGATGAAGTCACAGGATGAATAAAAAAAAAGCAAAGGTGGAAGAACAAGAAAACTAACAAATTCGATCAAGGTTGTAGAAGCATGGTCCTTTGACTATCGACATGTATCGTGAAGTTGGTCGTTTACACAAATCGATATCGATGGTTCACAGTTCCCTTGTCTATTTTCAAAGCTAGAGGGGAAGGTCCCTTAAATACCAGCAAAAAGAAAATTTTCTCTCCCACAAACTTTTCTAGACAAACCATCATACAGAAAAAAACCCTAATGATTTTGATAACAAAAACCCACAAACCAGGTTCCTGCCCCCACAGATGCACCTCCATTTTCCATAACATCTACCCTGATATTACAACCGTCTTCACAACTACCTGAAAGCACTTATTTAGTAAAGCAAAAACTTACTCACTATCTGGAAATATGATTGAGGTCTGAAATATCAAACACATGTTGTCCCACTTGCCAAACCCCTTGAATATCTCCCATTGCACCTTTCACATACTCCAATGCTCCAACTCCACCATTCAAGCTTTCTGCTGAAGGATAATCTGTGGTCCTAGGGATATGGAGTAGGAGATCATCAAGATGGTATCACTTGGTGATGCCAGGTGGATCGTGTAGTTGCCAAACATGTGCTGAGACTCCAGACTTTGAAATTCTCTGCAACAGCCATGGGGTTGACCAACGAGGCTCCAACTTGCGCCCTTTGTTTTTCCCAAGCTGAAATTCTCATAGAAGGCCTAGGTCCCCAGAACATGGTTTATGATAACCAGTAGTATGATGAGGTTTGGTACTATCTTACTTTCTGGCTAAAAGGTTTTCAGCATTGCTTTGCAGTTCATCTCTTGTATCGATATAGGCATGTAGTCTATCTTTAGTAACAGGCTCTGGTATCTCCCCAACCTTCTCTATATCTTGCTTGATCCAAAAGTCAAGACCAGTATCCATATTCTATGTTGTAGTTGGATTAAAACCAAGGAGAATCTCGGCAGGTATATAGCTATGAACTCGGATACATCTTGTATTGATACTAAGAACTGCATTGCGAATCTCTAGACCCCAGTAGCGAGAAGGCCCAGTAGCAATACAGCTTAACTGGATTGTGCCCATTAGCATTAGGACATATCACTCACTCAAACTAACACACTGTGGATATGAAATTGCTGAAGCAAAATGTATAACACCATGATCTTTCCATATCTTGGTAATCATGGTACCAGTAAAATGGCTACTATTATGTGTATATACTGTCAGTAGCCATCCAACTATAGGAATAACATGGTCGAGCAATGCTTTCATAGTAGACATCTGATCTGCTCTTTGAGTTCCAATAGCCCAAAGGAATCAAGAAAAGTAATCGATGACAACAAGAATGTAGACATTTCCAGTTCCTTGACATAGAGGATTGATTGGTTCAACAAAATCTATTCCAATCATATCCATAGACTTGAACTGTATAATTGACTGAAGTTCACCAGCCTTTTGAATTGTTGTCCCTCATTGGCAGGGTTCGCAGAAAGATACCCAACAGCCAACATCGCAAGCTCTCCCAGACCAATGTACTTTTCCATCAGCTCAGCCAAGTGTGATACTAGCTGCAGAGTGTCCATGTCCTTTATGCAAATTGCTAAGGGTCTTTCTGATATCCTCCTCCAGAATACATGTCACTAGTTCTCCATTCTTCTCATGAAAGAATAGCTTTGGTTCTGACCCATCTACTATGACATACTTCCTCATATTCTGCGCCAAAGTCCGTCTTTGACTCCTTCCCAGATCTTTCCACCTAACTCCCACAATTCCATTATCTAACCCATCCAGCCTCCCTTGAACTACTACCCCATACATCTTTAAATCTAACCACTTTTTCCATCCCTATCTTCGCAACTCCTTTGCTGACACCCTTAACCCTCCATTCTCTTCTTCCTTACCAATAACCTCCTCTTCTTGTAATACCAGCACCCCAGAAACCTCTTTTAAACACTCAAAACAACTCCTCCCCCTTTCTCCTCTTCTTTTCCCTTCTTTTATACTATCCTCCCGTATCCAAAAGCTCTTTTCCTGTCTCAATCGCCATGCAACTGGTGGAGATATTGTTACATCCATAGCCAAACCAGTTGCGGGAATCACATTCCCCACCAATGGTCGTATTCCTTCTATAGCTTCTATAATATATTTAGACTGAAGCTTTATTGGTAAACGAGAAAGACTATCTGCAATACCAATAAAGTTTGTGCTAGCTGGTCGATGCAATAGTCGAAAGTCATATTCTCTCAGTCTCTCCTGCCGCTATGCAATTCATCCATGGTCATTATTGTCCAGTCCTGTCAGGAGAGTCTTTAAACCTTCATGGTCTGTATAAACCAATATAGGATATAGTAATACCATTACTATCTATCTAACTTCAGCCAAACATTGAACAACTACTAAAGCTTCCCGCTCCAAATTTGAATATCTCATCTCAGTATCCAATAACTTAAAAGATATAACGAGAATAATGCGCACAGCCTTTTGATGGGATCTGACATTGATTGCTTCAGTTCCAGGCTCAATCCCCTCCAGGTGAAACAAAACACCTCTAATGTCATTTTTTCTTGTGTCAACAGCAAGGTGATACTGACTTTGAGGATACAGGACCGCTATAGCATTATTCGCAATTGCCTGTTTAATAGCTTGAAAAGCGACCTCCTTCTCTGGACTCCATACAAACTCCTCTATTTCAACTTGTTTTCCTAACTTTTTTTCTTCTTTATCATCAATTCCTCCAAGCTTCTCAGATCTATACCTCATAATCAGGACTAACTCTGCACATCCAGGAATGAACTGTCGAAGAAAGGGTGTCAGATGACAAAAAGCTTGAACTTCTTCCAGGTTTGTTGGAGTTTGCCACTCAAGAATTGTCTGCCTTTTTCATAAAGATGGATGAAATCCATTTGGTCCTGCTTCAAGTCCGAGAAAGTCCAAGGAATCAACAAAGACATATGACCTTGAGTCTTTCAAGTTCCTCGGACCCCATGAACATCTCGCAAAAAACTCGTCATGCAAGAACTTATACATTTCTTTAAAAGTTATCGAATTTCCATAACTGTTATCAATCATTGTATCAAATTGCTACCTCTCCACAGTCTCCAATCAATGACTCCATACTTTCTAGCATGGCTTTCTTGCCTGAGCTATTATTATAGCCTCCTGGAATTGCACCAAATACCAAGTCTCTGAATCGACTATAGGTATGGGTCCCTGTGGTTAACTCCTGTCCCATAATATTGTAACAGTACATACTATATGGGGTGATAAAACCAACCTTTGTCTTGTCTCCAGGTCTCACAAGTATGGCCCACTATGAATTTGCTGTATCAGTTGTGAAGAAGAACCTCTTCCCTTCCTTCAAAACCGTATCAATAATTTGTTCCCACTGGGGAGATCAATACTGTGACTTTTTAGTAACATGACTGAGAGGAATAAAGTTGTGAACCATTCTTAGATGAGGATCCTTTGGAAGTGTATCAGCTCTTGGCTGTAGTAGAAACTTAATCCTCGCTCCCGACTCACTATTGCAACGATAAATTAGGCCTGCTTCTTGCATTTTTGCTAACAGTTTTCGACAGAATGTGATCTCTTCCTCAGTATAAAGTGGAATCCGGGCTTGATAAGGTTTTGCTCTTGACTGCAAGACAATGGCGTTCTGATTGAGATCTGTCTTCCTTATCTTAAGTAGGCCGGTCTCAAAGACATCTCGCCAGGTATATAATAATTTCTTTGCCTTTTCCACTTCTTTTACCTTCAAATATTGTCCTAGGCTTAGGTTTGTTCCTGGAAACTACACATTAACCATATCTTCATCGGCCTCTTTTCTGGATACGATTTTCCGCTTCTCAGGCCTCCATGCTGGAGGAAAAAGTTCTGCCTTGTTCCTGGTTACTGCTATTTTCTGTAAAACCTTCATCATCCTTTGACCATTTTCCTGTTCTCCCCTTCTGCTCTGAGTCCCACCAGCTTCCTTCTCTTTATTACTTTCTTGTTCTTCCTTACTTTTGTTCTTCACTATCTTTTTAGCCTCTTCTAAGTGTTCTTCCATCTCTTTAACTTCTTCTGTTTCTGAGAATAAGGTCTTTATACTTTGATTCTCATCTTTCCCATAAAACAACCAGTCCTCCTCTTTAATATTCCTCCCAGATTGGTCACCTCCTCCAGGGTCATACATGCGTCGCTCTGTTCCCTGATACCAGAGCAACACAACTAGTTTTCTGTAACTATCTCTCTATCATCCCCCTCTTTCCAGTGATCCAACTTGTTCAACAAGGGGTCAATCACTTCTTCTGCCTCATCATCTTCAACTTCCAGCTCTTGTTCCTTTTCCATTAGTTCCACCCTTGCATGTGATCTTTCTATTGCTATACCAGAAACCTTTCTGCATACATGATCAGTACTTTCAATAAAAAAAACTTTTAGAATCATGGTATTCCACAGCCTTGACTCTCTTGAGCCAGTGACGAGATAACAGTAGCTGATAGGCCTGTGAGACAGCTACTTCATAAGCCTTAATGTGAGCAAGAATACCTGCTACAACCACATCAACACAAACATAGTTTTTCAAAACAACTAGATGATCATCAGCCAAACGCATACCCAATCCTATAACTGGAAATCTTTGAAGCCTTAACCTATTCAGAAGCTGAGTAGGAATCAAGTCTAGCATTGCTCCTACATCTACAAGTACATCAGGAAGTTGAACATTACTGACCCAGGCCTCAATATAAAGACACTCAATATTCTCCTCCTGACTTGGTATCACTTCACTTTGAACCTCACAAACAATCAATGCTCTTATTGCAGAAACATTTGCTAAGGATTGTACTGCTGCAGGTATACAGGATCTTTGCTTCTATGCTCTCTGTATAGAAGATCGCAAGAGCTCACCTAAGTCCCTACGAAGACGTGGAGCGTAGTCTAACAATTGCAGCAAAGTAATCTGCTAACAGAATGTCAGTGCCTTAAGAGTATCTGCAATTGTAAAGGGAGTTTGCCCTATCATCCAATTAATTGGTGCCACTATCCCTTTTTCTTTCTTGCCCTTGAGAATCCCTTGCCTATTTCCTTTCATTTGCAATATACCAGGTTCAAAAACCTCATTGTAGTTACTTACCTCTTGACTGTTATCTATTTCTATATCTTCAACTTGCGGTTGCACCTCGGTCACAATTTGTGGAGCTCTTCTGTAAGCTAACAGATTGTTTGTTGGCCTGGATGATCTTCGCACACTCCCAGCATCCTCCTCCAGAGGATTCATTTATCACAACATCTTATATAGTCTTGCACCACTTGTACTTGTAGTGTCTTCTTCATCAATACAGGTACGCTTTTCTGCTAATGCATTCTCAAAAATTGATCTTACAGCAGGAATTTGAGCAAGTCTGACATGCGTATTTCCCAGCTCCTGATGGTTCACTGCATATGAGCGGACATAAGACACAGTGGCTGATGTCACGGTACATGGTCTTAAAGGTGGTGGAACCAAAACCTCTGGCTGTAGAACTAGAGTACTCCCAGATACCAATTGTGTAGTATTAGCTCCAGAAAGGATGACCTTACATGCCTTTTCCTATCTTGATATTCACCATCCTGTTGCTCTCGCTCTCGTCGCACCGAAGCCCGATTCTGTTGCTGCTCATATACAGATGCTAAGGGGGTTGCTGGACATATCAGAATAATGACCCTTTAGTCCACAATTAAAGCATGTAATTTGTGGGTTCGGCCGACAAAATCCACCTCCAGGATTACCAAAAGCACTTTGACTGGAACGTCCAATAGATGCCTCACAGGATACCATAAACATATTAAACTGATCTTGCATCATAACTGGAGAAACCACAAAAGGTGTATTGCCCCTAGACTTTGAAATCAAATCAGCTTTTGCTACTGCATTTACTGCAGAAATGTTTTAAACAGCATGGTGTCCTGGAACTGTTGTATCAGACTCTCTCCCCTTAGACATAGGTGCAAACGGGTCTGATTCTCCTATATCCTGATAAGCAAACTTCACAACTGTAAGAGCCTCCACAAAAGAAAAGTTGGGGGCATCCTTCAGGTCAAATGTAATACGTTGTCTTCGCTCTTGATCATACATACCACAAATAAAGGAAGTAGCGAACAGTAAATCCCTATCTTTTGGGATCTTGCGTGATAACATCTCCACATGGTGACCATAGTCTCGAATATGCTCTGAATTGCTCTAATGTAGTGAAAGCATTTCGTTTTGTACCGCAAATAAGGTAGAGGCCTGAGTTCCTTCATCTCTATAGCAATCTCTAAACTCTTCCACAATTTTGCTATAATCTTTCTTGTTGGAGTCAGGAAATATATAGTACCACCAATGCCAGGCATCACCATTACGTTCAAGGTTTTGACAAAATAGACAAATCTTTGACTTGTCAGAAGCCTCCGCACCTGCTGAGTTGACAGTAAGATCCCATGCGAAGGCTGCAGTTTCTATATCATATAAATACTCTTTAATACTTTCTCCCACATCCATATTGGCCCCATTAAATGGGGCTATCTTAATCAAAGTATTCATCATGTTCAGAGAATGCCTTGAAGAAAAAGAATTGGAAGGAGGAATACTTAACAAAGGACTTGTAATTTCAGAATATGGATCTGATGGTAACGAGAATAATGCTGCTGCCGAAGTTGAAGAACTCTTAGAAAGTTGTCGATACCGTTGTAGAAGCTCTTGTTGCAAGTTAATGGTCTTACCATATAAGGCTGACGCACTTCCTTCCACTTTGAAAGAAAAGTAAACCTAAAAAAACTAAAAGAATCAAGTAGCACAAATGTGGTCTCTTTAGTACAGGAACCAAAGAATCCAAGTTGGAGCACCAAATGAAAAGACAAAATTCACACTTGATGAACTCACAGGATGAATATAAAAAAACAGAGATGGAAAGAACAAGAAAACTAACAAATTCGATCAAGGTTGTAGAAGCATAGTCCTTTGACTCTCCACACGTATTCCGAAGTTGGTCATTCATACAAATCGATATCGATGGTTCACAGTTTGCTTGTCTATTTTAAAAGGAAGAGGGCAAGGTCCCTTAAATACTGGCAAAAAGAAAATTTTCTCTCCCACAAACTTTTCCACACAAACAGTCATACAGAAAAAAACCCTAACCATTTTGATAACAAAAACCCACCAACCAGGTTTCTGCCCCCACAGTACGCTAATAATCAGAGTGGGTCTTCTATTCAGGAGCTGCCATACCGTATATGGCTGCCAGATCCCCCTGAAATCCTCATCAAATCTTCGGTCTAGTCACCCACTGCTACTGTATGCACTGCTCAAATACCTCACGGTACGCGAAACCGTTACACGATGTCTCTCCTTGACTTACCAAGCGAGATAGTCCTTCAGATCGCAAGAAACCAGGGCCTACCCGACACGAACGCTCTCCTACGCACAAACAGCGGTCTATCCCGACTACTATCTCACGTTCTTATCGACAACGTATTCCCAACCGACATAAGACTGCAGTGCTATGGACAAAGTGCACTATTCTCCGCTGCGCACCGGCAAGATAACGTGACAGTCAAGAAGCTCCTAGGCAGCGGGCTTTTGAACGGAGAGGAGACACTCACAACAGCGGTATCCTCAACGAGCGAGTCAACTATCCGCACACTGATAGACTCTGGCGTCGACACAGCGGTTAAGGCGGTGAGTCGTTTGACGCCGCTACACACAGCAGTTCGCAACATTCGTCCTGCAATCATAGAGTTACTCTTGGGAATGGACGGAATCGTCGTAAATTCGCGGCAAGGCGGCCGAACGCCAGTACACCATGCCATCACGACGGGCAGGGAGGAATGGTACGATTGCTGCTGCACGATAAGAGGGCCCAACTAAACCAGCCATAGCCGGCGGGCCCTCCAGCCCTACACCTTGCGGTTAATCTACCGGACAAGAGGATGACGCAGTTGCTCCTGTCAGACGAAAGGCTCGACGTCAACATCCGTAGCCCGCGAAATAATACACCGCTGCATCAGGCTATCTATCGCGATAAAGACCGGAACGACATACTCTCAATACTGCTGGCGGATAAGTGGGTAGACCCAAACCTCAAAAACCAAAGCGGTCTCACACCTTTTCACGAGGCGGTTAAGCTTGGCTGCGAATCCACGATACCGATATCTCTGACCTGCCCTGCAGTCGGCATCAACGTCAGGGATCCAGCTGGGGAGAGGCCCATCCGCCGCGTCATCTCGCTCGGCTGGAGTGGGGTGCTGCCACTTCTGGTCAAAGACGGAAGGTTCGAAATCTGAGTCGGATCGCCATGAGGACACCCTTGCACCTGGCGGCTTCGCTTGACCAAATGAATACCACGCGGTTACCACTAGGCCATGGAGAAGTAGACGTCAATGCCTCGTCGGCGCTCGGAGAGACACCGTTGCATGTTGCAGCAAAAAAGGCATGAGGGAGTTGTTAGGTTGCTGCTTGAAAGGGGTGATCTCTATATTGATGCCAGTCGTGTTGGTATCGGTTCTGTTAGGTCTCTGGCGAGAAACTATTCCTCTATCAGGAAGCTAGTGCTGGCTTATGGAAACTCTGGGCAGCAGGGCGTGGATGGAGCATCCATCCCTGTGGGGGTAGCGGCGGGAAGGGGGATTGGGAGGAGGAACAGGTGGGGATATTCCTAAGGTGTGTATCATGGAAGTGCACAGGACGGAATATCGTTCGTTACAATGATGAGGGTACTTGACTAAATGGGTCGCTATGATTAAAGAGTTAATTGCACTGTTGTTACCAATCCGACCCGCTACACCGATAACAAAGAAACGGCAACGAAAGCGCAGAAGATGAAACAAGCCTCCGGGACCTAGGGGACACTCCAGCTAATCCAATTCCGAAAAAAGGTCCGACAATCCCTCAAAACGGCGAACCAACCCCCAGAGCACAAGCAGGGGGTGGCTCTGATCTCTGTTCCTTCACGCCCGCGCGGCGGCGTATCATACATGGGCTACCCCCACAACCCCGACATTCCTCCAAACAAACTTCCCCCCCCCACAGCACGCTCCATGTCCTATAACTAACAGGGAATATAAAACAGAGAATGTGAGGCAATTATCCTCTCCTCTGATGGCCTTTCTACCCACTCTCTCGATGTCCTCGTGCCCGTGCGAATGCGAAACTCTTCCGATTCGTTCTTTGGCCCCTTCCCCCTCAATCGATGGGAGGAAATCGCTGCGCTGTAAACGCAGTTAGGAGGTGTGTCCTGAAGTGAAATCCAATTGGAGAATTTCCGGAAGCTATCAGGTGACCCCCAGCCTAGGGGAAGGCGTTCTCCCCCCACAGGCAAGCATGCAGGAAATGTTGGGGTAACGCCTTCGGTAACTGCTCGTGTGGGTTTCTCATTCATCGGCATCACCAAACTTTCGAGGTCCGTGCCAGAGGTGCCTGTCTGGTAGATGTTGTATCATAATGGGGGGTTAGAGGCAATGGTTAGCCCGAGTGCTTTCGGTGGGAGGCTTGGGGATTTCCTGCTGTATGATAAGTTCCTGTAATGGACAAGAGTTAGTGGACCAGAAAGGTTAGAGCCATTTCATAGGGTCACGGCAGGGGTTAGTGGTAAGAACGGTTTCCCCTGTCGAAGGCAAGTTGTTGGCAAGTGTGACGACGACAATCCCCATTGGTTCTCTATTATTGGAAGATTGCACGGGCAAGACCGTATCCCTCATTAATAAAATGTTTTCGCGAATATCACTGGAGTGGTTGGTACCTTGATATTTTGCACCGACAATTGGATAATTTATTCTGCTATGTTGCGAGGGTCGTACAACAAGGCGCTGTATGTTTGCTAAATTTCTTTCAATCTTTCCCACATCCTTACTGGTTTCATTTTAGGGGTTAAGTGACGAAATGATAGATCTCCTAACGTAGTAGTATGCGATTGGGGCATACCGGTGCGCAACTAGTGGAATGAAACATACCGGTGCTTGTATATCCAGAGGTTTCAAATGACCATCGCACAATCGGTGCCGCCGGCTTGGATTGTATATGATAGCGTCGTTCTCCTCTCCGTTGTCACTATTATAGTATAGGCAAGTGGTGACCGAGAACAGGGGCACAGAATACTCGGGGGATGGCAGCAAAATCAGTGTGTATCTGAGCGTCCATACAGGTTCATCACTCCCCCTCTCCAGGCACTTCTCGCCCGCTATCATACGAGTATGATAGCTATATCGGGGGGTGCAATAAAAAAAAAGTTGTTGCAACACTTCACAAGTGCTGCGCGACCCTGCCTGCCACATCACCCCCACAATAACTGCCAGGAATCTTGACTTGATGGATGCAAAAAGCAAAGGCAGATTGTGATGATGAGGTGGTGTCTGATCGTCGGTCATCTTAACAGATATCGGTATGCGTTCCAGTGGTCTTGCACGGTCTGGTCTTGCACTGTTATCGTGCGTCCCCCACAGGATTATGAGAGTATCATACCGGGGTAGCCGAATTGTGTCGATTCGGCTGGCGTCATCCCACACCCCCAACCCTAAGTAGGGGTGAGTCACATGAGGAAAGATCAGGAACGGCACCGTGCCTCTGAAGAACGGTTCGGCTCGCACGGCAATGTGTGCCGTGCTGCATCGTGCTAAAGGCACATCCTCCATGGGGGACCGAATCGGCTTTCTCTGTGTGGTCCCCCGGCAACCAGTCTAACCCCAATGCTTCAAGTCATCCACACCCTGGCATGGCAGCAGGCCAACTTTATGATACGGTACCGTACTCGAGCATAATTACCGGTATACTCGGACTACCGGTCGAGCGGCCATAGGCGAGGCGAACCGGAGCTCAACTGCCTCAGAACCAGTGCCTAACCTTCTAAAGTCCGGTGTGTGTAACCATGGAAAAAGCCAGTCTTGGCTGTTTCTTTTGAAGGGGGGGGGGAAGTGGCAGAAACTCATGAAATTATCATATGATACTCTCTTGTTGGCCAGGTGGCCAAGGAACGAGTCAATAAGGACAGGTTCGCCTCACCTTGGCACCCAGGACTCGAGTATGATACGAGCACGGTATCCTTCCGTATCATCAATAACGGTATCGTAGTGGACCTTCACTAATTTCACTAACTGGACACCCCTGCCCAAAAATCAGAATAACACTCTTCTATTTTCTTGCGAAAGGTCACGCTGGGCACGGCAGGTCCCGTTTTCTTGGGATTCGATATCCCCTGGTTACAGTGGGCTCGAGGGAACTTGGCATTTTCTCAAAGCCGGTTCGAGACTCGTTACGCTTTGGACCGTAGGGAAGATGTACTGTACTGTACATACTGTATCACACGTCTGGTGTTCTGGGCTACGGTACTGTACTGTATCAGTAGAAATCAACATCTTGGCCAACGCTGACTATCGCAAATCTCAAGCCCATCTAGCTGAACAACTGCACCCTCCACGCATGGGGCAAGTTGTAACGAGCAATATCTTGGCAATATACTAGTCCTTCAAGACGCATATCGCCATCGAAGAATAGAACGATCGGCGTATTAATAAGAGGTTCTGAACGACCCAAGTGCTGATCCCGAGCCTCTCTGGAGTCCCAATCGGGCCTTTGGAGGAAAAACCCCAACTCAGTCACAACAGAGGCACTCGCCCCCCCCCCCTCGCATGGGTGTAACCCGGGAAACCGGGCTGGTGGGATTCCTTTCTTTACTCCTTTGGAGCCAAAGCTTGTGGTATCCCTGAGAACGCACCCGTTTCTGCGTGGATGCCGTAAGGGCATTGCTTAACGGAGAAGCCCCTGATCCACGCTGAATCGAATGACCTCGTTTGGAACACTCGAACCGGACTCCAGAAGAGCTGTTCCGTATCATCATGCCCGGAGCCATACTAGGACCCGAAGAAAGAAAAAAGTGAGAAAAAAGGAAAGGGGCGCAAGGGCTCGTGCAGTACCGGTACTGTACTTGTACTAGTACTCGCATTCGAGCACCAAGTCGGGATCAGGGATACAGCCAAGGTGCGAAATACTTCGCCCCCTTGTAACACGGTATATCATACTTCAGCTATATTCATTGCTCCTCGGCCCCTAGGCCTCCTCCTATTTTTTTCCCATCGGAATAAGCGGTGGTGCGCCCACTACCTGATTGTGGTATTTTTCTTTGCTTTGGAGTTAGCCCACATTACCTATTAGGGAATACACCATCCTCAATGATGTTACGGTATACCGGTACTTTTATTGCGATCGGGGCTTACTTGCAGGAGGAAGGAGAAATAAAGAATGGAAGGAAGGGGGGGGGGGAAGTGAGAAGACGGGCAAATAAGAAACCACTCACAAGCCCAATTCACACCGGGCCCCACACTGGGGCATTCTCATTTCCCCAGTCAAACGGAGTATCTTTACACACAGCCCAACTCCCAGTTGACTTTGTGCAGTGAATTTTCGATATTGGAGAGTCCCGAAGCGAGGGAAAGTTGGAAGGTTGCTATCGCCAGTATCCCCATACCGGGTAAAGTGAGGGTAGCAACCATGATTTATCTCTTCTTCAAAATTGAAGTAGGCCGAATTACGCCATTGGAGGATCTCATGGATCTGATGCTGTGCCGTGATTGGCACATGAGCATGGCTCGGGGAGCTTTAAAGGACGGATAGCGCTGCCCCCATGGTCTGCCCGGTTGTCACACAGTGGTACAGCACCATACCGGTATATCCGCACCGGGATAAGTGTTCAGAAACAAAAGGGATCTGTGCGCCAGCTCACTTGCCTCCTCCGATCGACCAGCAACGTCAAAGAAGTAATATCGCCTGACATTGACTCCCTATGTGGGCTAGATGATCGTTTTTAGTCGTGAAAGTGGGATCAGTAAGTTGCTCACCCCGGGAGGCAATCGGTCGATCCAGCTATGGCCTCTACACAAAAAGAAAGAAGTTTCCTCAATCGGCGGTATTTTGATGTCTGCCATGTCTATAATCCCACGACTGGTAAGTAGGATAGGGATATCACAATTTACTGCGCAGGGTTAAATTACCACTACCGGTATCTTGCCTCAACGCACTACTTTAGTTCAGTTCATGAGCGGAATGACTCGTGCGGCCGGATTGAAATTGGACAGCTAAGGTAGCAAACTACTGTACAAAGAGATTCCAGCCTCAAATCGGCCGGCCGAGTGGATAGGTCGACGGGTTCAACGAGCTTGGCACTGGTGGAGTGGGCTTGTAGATGTGGTGTTTATAAGCTAACAAATTCTATAGTGTTTAAGCTGTTTTCTTATCCATCATGACGCGCACATATTCTAACAAGAAAAGGAGCACATAGAACGACGATATTATTTCCAGCCATTGAAGCAATAATTAGGTTCGTGTCATGAACAGGATATCGCTCCTCCCCGACGCCGAGGATCTGATGGAAGGGAACGGACAGAGCTGGAGGGTGACGGACAGGGATTAGTAACGGGGGGTCTACTGTGCGAGTGACGGGGTGGTGAAATGACTGATTATCTTAGATTTTCTACGAATGGCCGTGGGGACCCAAAAGCATAATGAGTGTTCTTTTTCCTTTTACTCTTCTGAAATTATTATACGAGACAACGGACGAGGAGGAAGGGGAGGTCCGGGCATCCTGAAAGCCCCTTCTAGCCCAACGCCTTTCGCGAACTCCCCCTCTCTTTTTTTTCTTTCTCTCCCCTCCCCTCCTGCCTGCCGTGGGCGGGGTTCTGGGACCCCTCTCCTGGGGCAGAGGGCGACAGACCCAAAGGCGGCGGGTTGGTAGTAGCCACTATAGAACACGGGGAGCGTAATGCCTATGTGAGAGCTGATACATAGGAACTCCCCTCCGTCTTGGAGGCGTATGAGTACGGGCAGGAGATTGCTCGTGGTTGAGACGATTCTGTTCTGGTGGAGGGTGGTGGGGGGGAATAAAAGAGAGGGCGTCTGCCCCCCACCGTGCATGTTGTATTGGTCTTTACAGGCAATTTTACAGGCAACCCACATGCGTGGGTTGGATTGTTAGTTCGGCGAGGGACTTCCGTTATCGGCTGAGACTTTGCGGCGGCGAGAATTGGGCAGAAAGGGACTGGCAACCCATTCATCCCGTTAGAAGGCGTCTCCGGGGTATCCTTAACAACCCGGTAGTGGAGGGGTGTGGGACTTTATTACCGTTGTGTAATTTGTCCCTTGCCATAAGTACCCGAAAGTAGGTATTTCCAAAATATATGGCAAAACACCTGTACGTAACTGAGCGCCCATACAAAATACACCCCCTTGTTTTCGGGTACTTGTGGCCTGGGACAAGTATCGCTGAACTCGTGGAATCCGATATCTGTGAAGCCAGTTAATGCCGTACATGTTGACGAGGACTTACTCGCCTACCAGATATTCCTTCACCCACAGGTCCTACCTGCCTCTAGACAAATACCCAAAAAGGATATAGTTTGATTGACCGCCATTGCCCGTAACCATTAGAACCAGTGAGTTTGCGCGCCTCAGGAGCGCATCTCCAAAATTGGACAGCAATTTTAGGTCAAGCTTGAGGCTTTTCTACCGCCGCCGTCGGCAGGCAACCTCGCCCCCCCCCCCCCCGAGTTGCTATCAGTTTAAGGAGGTGCGATCAACGGGAGTCAGGTTCCTATTCTGCTCTCGCTCATGAGGCCCGTCAAGGGATCGAGATTACAATCGCAGTTGGTTGTTGCTTGGCTGAAGTTCGGAGGAGTTTTTCCCATGTTGCTTCCACTAGGGAAGTAGTGCCCCTTATCATATCGTAAGGAATAAGCCTAGACAGGCGCTGGAGACCGGATTGTCCCCAAGGGAAGAGCAACAACATTGAAACCCCACAGGTGACTGACTTGAAAGGCGTTGCCTTTCCGATGCCTGTTTGAATTCCTCCCCTTTTCTCACCATTTTATAACTCCTGCTTCCATTTGGACTCGGGACGGGGTTTATAAACGTGGGGGAGTGTGACGGGAAGAGATTGATAAAAAAAGCATAAAGCCCCCGGAGTCTGCTGACGGCTGAAGAGTACAACCACCCTCACATCTCGGCATCAAACCTCACAGTCGATGCCAGAACGCTCTCTTAAGTATTTTTCACCATTCACCCCTTCTCCACTACATAGCCCCCCCGCAGCCCTCCCCCCAGCCTGGCCCGTTTTCCAGCCTACTTCCCCAGCCCCCGCCAAAATGCGGAGAAAAGTCTACAGCCCGGGCACTGTCATGCGAGATCCGGGTGTCGGAAAGCAGCTACCCTTCAATGTGCTCAGCTTTGAAGGCTGCGAAGATGCG
This sequence comes from Tuber magnatum, assembly GCA_003182015.1. Taxonomy (NCBI): domain Eukaryota; kingdom Fungi; phylum Ascomycota; class Pezizomycetes; order Pezizales; family Tuberaceae; genus Tuber; species Tuber magnatum. Next base: position 1,145,481 of record PYWC01000047.1, read on the forward strand.
CACACTGGTCTGCCTGAGTATCCTGGTCAGGACCCGTCAGCTGTACGGAGCCAGGGCATCCCCACTGGGCTGGCCCCCAGTGAGCTACCTGCGGCTCCGCTAATGCATACCCTTCGAGGGAGCGGCGAGTCCTGGAATACCGAATCCGTGTCCCTACAAAACCTTGATCCTCGCTTGAGACAGCCTTCCTTGCGTGGCAGTGGAGACTCGTATAGTAGCTACAATACCGACTACTCTCAGCCGTACCCTACGTGGAGCGGCACCGGAGACTCGTATAGTAGCTGCAATACCGACTACTCTCAATCGTACACTGCGTCGGACGGCGCTATCAATCCTGCGAGTCTCCAAGAAAAGAGGTAAGCGTAACCAGGCTCCTATTTCCAGTCTCTTCCCAAACACCTATACTCGTAGCAGTGTGCTAACCATCTAGCAACCCTTTAGTATGAATAGCGACTCACAATACCATCAAACCTACCTGACCGATACGCCACAAGCGCTCTCCCCCAGCGAATGGCCCACTACCTCATTCTCCTATCAGGACGACTCGCCCGCCCAAAACGCCGGGTGCGGCACCACCCTAAACGGGGACTACTTCACCCTTAAGGTTAATCACAACTATTTACATTCTCCCGTTAGACAAGAACAACATCAACTGGCCAGTGGCCTTCAAGGACTGGTATCTTACCCCTACCAGGGCATCAGCGATCTCGGGCCCACTCCTCCCCCTCCTGGCCCACCCACACACCGCGATGAGGAACAAGATACTGTAGCCAATCACTCAAATCTGGTTGTCTATGTATGCCACACCTGCTAGGTTGCATGTAAACGCCAGACGGACCTTGATCGACACTTCAACTCGTCTAGCGCGCATAGTAGTCCGAAGGGGCCGAAATGTCCAGAGAGAGGTTGCAAATTCACGCCGAAATTCACCAGGCCTGATAATTTCAAGGTGCACTATAAAAAGCAGCACGGAAAGAGCGAGGTTCAGGCGGATGCGTTTATCGCGGAGTGGAAGGCTAATGGAAAGCCCTAGATTCTTAGTGGGGAGGTGAGTCGTTGTGCGGCGTTGTCGCGGTCGGGTGCGAGGGTACGGTAGCAAGATGAGGCGGTATTTGGTGAAGACGTGCGGTGGTAGGGTAGGAGGAGGGGGGGCAAAGGGGTGGGAAGAGAGTGCAAACGCGAAGGGGGTTATCTGTTCTTGTAGAAGTCTCTTCCGTGGCTGTGGGGAGCGGTTTGAAGGAGGCCTAGTGGCATGTTCCTTCGGTGAGCGAGGCTCTGCGGTAGTACAGGGCGACTGTTTCATTCATTTTTCCTTTTTGCTTTTTAATCGCATTATACCATCACCTCTATTTTTTTGCTCTAATATTTCACAAGCTGTGCTGTATGTTCTACAAAACAACCTGTTGTTTTGTTATTATTATTGTTTTTTCTCCTTTTTCTCCTTCTTTTTCTTTGTGCTTAGGGAATCAAACGATGGGTTCCTTGGGACACCGCGGGTCACTCGGGGCATTCTGGGACGTGGTGATATTCGGTGAGAAAATGCAGCGAACCGATACCACAAAATCCCAAACCATTAGACAGTGTGCTATGTCGTTAGAGTTACTTCCACTCGTATGGTCCAGTATTTTCTTGTTTTTTATGTTCTTTTTAGCAGGGCTGAAGGACACACTTATCGCTCGGTTCTTAACGCAGTTCCGGAAAGGGAAATATTCACTGCCTAGCGCACGGTCCTCTGGCTCTGGGTACTGGTGACTGGGTATATGGCATTGCTCTGAGTGCTGAATAATCTTGCCTGATTACTTAAGCACATATACCGTTTTAGGCAGTTCCATAGCTTAATAATCATATTAGGGGAGAAAAACTGAGCTACCCTACTTTTAGCTATATTTTTGGGTCGCGGGGGGAGGGGGCGGTTTGATGTGCAGCAATTGGCCCATGAGACTTTCCGAACAAAATGCCCCAATTTCATACACCTTACAACTTCGTACCTGTGTGGAAGTGGCGGGATGACTTCCGTAGATTGGATGATGTGCTCGACCGGGCTGCGCTTGCGGGCTTTAACTTGCTCTGTGTTGCTTTGTGACCTCGTATCCTGCGAGATAATGTGTTGAAAGATAGGCTTATCCGATGACAGTGTAATGTGACTGATAACGCAGAGGCAAAGGGCTATAAAGTAGGGGCTATAGAAGAGAAAAAATGTCCATTGGATTGTCGGGTGGCATTTGTCGCTCAAATCTCACTGGGAGGAAAGGGCCCACCTGTATACTGTACCGGTACACAAAATAAAGCGTATCAAGCCATGGACTAAACAAGAAGTGCCATAGTATGAAAAACCCTACTACCGGTACACGGAACCGCTATCTGCTAAACCAGTACCCCTTCCACGACGCCGGCAAGTTATGATTTCGCAAGCTTAAGAGCGGCCACTGGCAGAACACATGAAGCAATATGTTTTCATGTTTTTTAAGAAAATATTCTGTTGTGTTGGTGGAGTAGCGTACCTTCCAAGTTAGGGATACTTTTCACGAGAAACACTCGGGCTACCCCTAGCCGGCGCTACAGTATATTAATTACGGTATCTAAGATCCTACTACACCGTCTAGTCGTGTCCAATATGTTTCCGCACTGTCCATAGTAACCGGGATAAAATAGTTCACCATTTCCTTGATTTTAAGGTTCCTATATTGAAAATAAGTAAAATGATTAAGCGATAATTTGGTTTATATTTCATGGAAAGAGGGAATATGAAGAATTAAAGTTAAAAATAAAAATCTGTGTATTTAACCAGCAGTTACCAACAATCGGTATGTTACCGAGCCAGTTCAAAGCCAAAAAATACTATTTATCGGAAACGGTTCTAACAATCCAGACTGAATTCTTACAGAGGAGTCATATGCTAAATTTAAATATCAATTAATTCACATATCGGAGTATTAGTTCTGCCATATTATAAGCTTAAGTTACTACTAAGTACAGAATGAATAATCTGAATAAGAAGTATCGTAATAAAAGAAATAAAGGGGGGAGTGTATTTATTTCTGATCACATGTGCTGTGGTGGGGTTTGCTGACGGCTCCCCCCTCCCCTGCGAGTGACTATCGGTGATGGCATCCTTCTTTTCTAGTAATCGGCTCGCCTACTAGCTCGCCTATTGGCTCCCGCTATTAGCCGAGCGCTGATGTTAGTGAGTGGGTGATAGCCAGGCGGATTGGAAACCCACCCAACCAATCAGAAGAGCCTCCAGGGTATCCTTGCCGGCCCAGTGACAGCTGCTGTACATTGTTGTTACCATGTACTGTACAGTCCCATCGAGCTTGTAGATCCCGATGGCAACGAAGTTAGCCAATGCCGTACATGATGGCGCGGGCTTACTTTCTCGCCAGATATCGCTTCTCCTACGGCCTCTATTAAAACAGCTAATGGGGATATAGTAGAGTCGACGGCAGTTTCCTGGGACCGTTGAAGTGAGCGACCCCTGCGCCTTCGGTGGCGAGAACGTTTCAGGAGCGTCCACTGGATAGGGATTTTGGGTAAAGCTTAAGGCCTTTGCGCCGCCGCCGTTGACAGGCGACTTACCCCTCCCTCCCCGTCCTTCTGCTGGTTTGAGGAGTTGCAGCTAGCGGGGATCATGTTCCTGTCCGCTCTTGCTCGTGAAGACTGTTAGAGAATTGGGATTCGAATCGTATTTGGTTGTAGCTTAGCTGGGGTTCGAGGAGCTCTTTCCGTATTGTTTCCGTTAGAAACGCTTCGTGCCATATCTAAAGGAACAAGTTTTGATAGGTACTGGGAAATCGACAGTCCCAAAGGGAAGAGAAACGACTTTGAAACACCGCAAGCAATTAATTAATGTGGGAGGCGTCCCTTTTCTGATGCCTGTGCCTAACAGAGTGAGTAACCTCCCTTTTTCCCCTCTATCTCTTCTCTGTTGTTGTTAACCCGGCGGTGAAATTGTTGGGGGGGGGCTCATAAATAGCCCTCGAAGTCGGCTGAAGCCCTCCTAGAGAACACCAACATACCCTAACGTGAGACTTTATAAGAGGCTGGGGCACTCTTTTAACCTTTATTCACCTTTTGCTTCTCCACTGCACAAGCCCTGCACCACTCCCCAACCAGCCCCACTTCCGAGCCCCCCCTCCTCCTCAGCCCCAACGAAATACCGGTACCAATGGCAAACCCGGGCTACAACAGGAGTTCCAGCATGCGGGATCAGGATGCCGAGATACTACCACTCGACGATGTGCCCAACTTTGAGGGCCCCCAAGTTGCGTACCATTCCCCGTATACGCACCCCCCCCAGGAGCAGTTCATCGCAGAGGACCAAAACACCCGCGCTGGGCCAAACCCCGGCAAACTATGTAGAACTCCACCACCACCAATCTTTCCGGACAACGGGGAGAGCTGGTATGACCAAGCTGCACTCTCATATCCTGGTGGTCACTTAAAACAGGCGGCGTCCTTGAAGTGGCAACATAAACTCCGCTCAAGCCGTGGGAGTGGTGTCGGTTTTGCATCTTATGATCTTTGTCCTCGTGTTTTGGGGGCGGCAGCGAATGAGGTCCTGCCCGGTGTTGACGAATGGAACGACGGCTTTAGGCAGCTCTCCCGGTACAGCTCCACCGATTCCTATGGTAGTTACAGCACTAGCCACTCCAGACAGGGCACAATGGATCTGAAAAATATCGATCCCGAGCTTACTGGGGACAAAGGGTAAGTGCATAAGGTCCTATCCCGTGTAAGCTAACCATCCATTAACCCCTAACTTAACAGTCCCTCCAACTACCCGTACCAAATCCCCTTGGCCTGTGCACCGCTAGTAGTCTCCCCCAGCGAACTGACTGCCACCCCAAGCCCCGCCCTACTGAACTACCAAAGCGGCTACTTCGACCCTATTCTCAATTATCCACAACACCCTGTTAAGCAAGAACAGCAGCCGGCCAATGGCCCGCAAAGCCAGGAACTAGACCCCGGCCCGGGCATCGGCGATTCCGTGCCTTCTCCTCTTCCTCACTACCACCCCGTGCAGTACAGTGGGAACCAGGACACCACAGCAGATCGCCCAAGCAATCCCCCCTACATATGCGAGATCTGCGAGACAAAATTTGGGCGAGAGACGGACTTGAAGAGGCACAAGCGAACGACTAAAAAGCATAGTCCTCCGAGTGGACCGGCATGTACAGAGCCCGGCTGCAAACACCCCGCGAGATTCACCCGAGTTGATAACTTTAAACACCACTTCAAGAAGCAGCACCGGAAGACCGGTGATGAAGCGGATGCGTTTATCGCGGATTGGAGGGCTCGGGAAGAGCCTGGGTTCTGGGTGGAGGAGGGTTGTAGTGACGCGAGAGGGGCGGTGACAATCGGTGAAGTCCTAGGGTGATGGGGTAAGAGGATGAAGTGGGAAGAGTAGACGGGGGGATGGTAGGGAGGTGATGGGCTTTCTGTTTTTTTCCACTTCTGTCTCTTATGATCTTGGCTGCTGGCGGTACTGTACTTAATAAGCGATTGGAAGGGGCTATGTGCCGAGTCGGTCCTCTGAGAGGCTGTACGAGTACCGGCCAGGTTACAACAAGGCTTGCTGATCTGCAGGCCGTCAGATCAGCTCCTTTTTCTCAGCCTCCCTTTTTGCTTTTAATTTCATTGTGCTTTCTTCCACTCGCTTGTGCGAGGGCTTGTGTCTGACATTCTGTACTGTTCACACCGACATACCCTTGCCGTTATCGTTATTATTTCCCCCCGATTTCTTCTGCTTTTTCCATGCTTGGGCAATGAAAGGGTGATTTCCCCTAAGATATACACTATGCATCACTCGGAGGATCTTGCGATGTGGTGAGATTCCGTGAGAAAATGTAGAGTTCTCCGAGGACCCAGTCTAGCTTCAGATCCCGGGATTGTAAACACCCGAAACCCAAGTCCATCAACACTAGTTTTGTGAGGGCCAAAGTACACTAAAAATGGGTGACTTTCAAGTGATAATTATTGCTCTGATTTTGCCATAATGAACTCCAAAAGAAACTTTGGGAGATAGCGAAGTGTCTGAAATACACATTACAATTTTTGCCGTATTTTATCTGCTCCGTACAGAAAGTGAGAGGCATCCGAAGTATTCGAGGCGTGTCGCGGCGTATCTTTTGCATAAAACAAAACGTTTTCTTGACAGGTATCATACTGTTGTACCCAGAACGCATTGATCACTACCGTATTTTCTGGGTTTATACGGTTTTTCGCCAAGCAGGTTGCGTGCTCATCACGCAAGCATTATACCTAAAGTAGATAGCCAAGATGGCACATCCTACCCAAAGTGATCTGACAGGTCAACTTCACCTCCTTAAAACAATTATCATAATATAGGCTAAATGTATCTCAAAAGCCACAATGCCTATTCCAATCAATTACCTTGTCCTATTTTTACTTCTACTATGCTTTGCTCTTTCCATTACAGCAACTCGGATACAGCCACAACTGCATCCACGTACTTGAAATGAACTCAATAGTCAGCAAGTTAGTGGGTGAACAGTAGCACCAGGTCCAAGGGAAAAACTCCGGCCTGGACCAAAGCCTAAGCCACTCACAGAAAAGATATACTGTGAGCGGGGACCAATCAAGAAGATACGACACACCTACAATAAGAAGCGAAAATTAGAGGTGATACTTTTCCTTATGCATTACCGAGTACCGACTACTCCACATGAAATACAATATCGTCAACCGACTCAGAAAGAGGCTGCTAAATTTTGAAAAATATCGGAGACAACAATACAGCAATGGTGGAGTAATCAAGAGGCCATTGTAAATCAGAAGAGGACAAAGAGAGAGCAGTTAGCAAAATGGATATGCAGGTGGCCAGAGATGGAAAAGGAATTGTTTGAGATATTCTTAGAGGAGAGAAAGAAAGAGAGACTAATTCGGTGAGGATGGTTTCGAGCTCAAGCTCGGCAACTCTTTAGCAAACATTATAGTTGAGTACCCAATATGTTTGTATTTTCAATTGGGTGGTTTAGTGGATTTCATAAGCGGTGGAGTATATCCTGTCGGGCTCTAACAAAAATTTCATCGCGACTACTGGGCAAGTATGAGCACGTAGTAATTAATTGGCTATGATTCAATAGTCGCAATTCACAGCCAAGGAATCACTTTGAACAAGCTGGTCTAATATCTGATATTGGCCACTTTTGTCTTTCAAATATACTCAATCTTGATAAAACACCAATTCCCTTCAAATACCTTGATGGCAAAATGTATGATATAGCTTGAAGTAAAACAGTAGCAGGAAAGACCAAATACAGTGGTTGGGATAAGAGGCAGGCAACGCTTATTCTCTATATCTTCACAGATGGGATAGCAAGAATGAGACCCAAACTTATTTTTCATGGAACAAGTGGTGAAAATGTACACTGAAGAAAAGAACATCTTTGGCATACAGGTGTAACAGTTGAGTTCAATTGTAACGTGTTCACACCTAGGATGCTAATCATGCTCCAAGTACGATAGTAACAGGTGGCCTGCTTGCTCCGCAAGAGGCAAGAGCTGTGTAGACTAAAGTAGGCTTCGAAGGGTCATAATAGGAGATCAAGAAGTAACTGTTCAACCAAGTGTATTAAGGTTACTGTCAGTCAAAGTCTGCCATTTCCATTGTAGAATCAGCGGTGTTTAAATACAAGTTCTCACTCATCTCCAGTATGAGCGCTAACATAGTCCCTTTCAAAGTATTCAGCGATACCTTTGAAAAATAGCGAGTATCAAATGATACTATAAAACAAAATATCCAACATTCAAAGTATCAAGTGATACCTTTGAAACATAACAAGTATCAAACGATACTATCAAATAAAACGTAAAATATTCAAAGTATCAAGCGATACCTTTGAAATATAACAAGTATCAAATGATACTATAAAACAAAATGTAAAACATAACCTAGTACCCATACCGGTTACATCAATGATACAGCTTATAATAACGAGAAGCTGTTTCTTGACTTTATTGAGAACAAACTCTGCCCAGTACTACAGAATACCCACAACCCTCCCACCTCCCACACCATGCTACCTACCTATCAAGCAGATATAGCCTTAAGCCACGAAAATCTACTTCTCATGGACATTCCAAGATTTCACACAACAGAGACGGTAGTTGAGGAACTCCACTCAGCTCAGATTACTACATGTCTTATTCCGTCGGGCTGTACCAGGCTCCTCCAGCCTCTAGACACAACAATTAATAAGCCTTTTAAGCCTTATTTACGAGAGTATACTGATACCTATATTGAAGCTTAGAGCTACTCTAACCTCTTAGAAAAATAGAGTACTAGCGATAAGCATATAATGGTTACACATGTTGTTGGTCATGCTTGGGCCGCCTTTACCTCTGAAAAAGATGAACTTCTCTGAAAGTCCTTCTGTGATCTTGCAGTCACACTTCCTATCGATGGAAGGGGAAGATGACCAAATCCGAATTAAAGGGTTTCAGAATATCAATATTGGAGACTGGGCTGAAGATCTTCCTCTTCTTCTTCACCTCATGGAATCCCACCGCTCACTACCTCCAGAAACTGCTAACCATGATGCCCTTGAATTTGTATAGGCATGCGAGAACCAAGCTCATATACCTGATAAGAATCAGTCCCCTACCAGAACCTAACCCCCACCAGGTGGTACGCTTCTTCAGTTTTAATTCATTTCCCAGTTGGTTAGTACTCTTATTTACAGTTCTCCTCTATGGAAGTGTTCACACAATTTACTAACTCTGAAATTTTCACTACCTAACTCCATACAACACTCATTTACTGACAAATTTTTTTTTTCATTTCCTCTCTTGCTTGCTTGTGTTAGGCTTTGGTTTTATTTTCACTTTGCGACCATAAATAGGATAGTTTGGGTAGTTTTTGGAGGAATTTTGAATATTTTCAGGATAAGTTCTGCTCGGAGCAGGGTCAGGGTTAGGGTTCTTTTTGATGTTGCACACAGAAATGTCATATTTATTGGCGTGACTTGGCACTTGGCGAAAAACCATATCCCATGGACCGATGAGACATGCAGATCCACCGCCTTCCTAATGCAGTTAAAGTCAACAAGGGTAAAGCACATTAGTAAGAAATTGATGTAACCTCACTTGATGTGATCATGGTTGGAGTATGTAACGCGCAGAATGGATTTCGGAGAGCAGGGTAAGACGATACTTCGCGAGCATGAAATAAACACTGTGCTGGGGTCAAATGCATTAGGCAAACGTCCTACTGCAGATAAACAACCTAAAGAACGATTCGTAAGTTGCCTAAGTCTAATTTTAAACCTCTAAAATTATGGTGATCTGAGTAACCTACCTAGTATTGTTAACTACTTTGACAGACTAAAAAGACTAAAGCCGGGAGAATTCCGGGTGAAGAAAGGAAAGAGAAGTCAAAAAAATGAAGTGCAGAAAATGTGAAAATCCTAGAGAGTCTGCCTGATCCGCCGGAATTTGAGGCCTATGAAAGTTGGTTTCCTGCGCATTTGACAACACCAGTTCTTCCTCCACCAATTGTCAGTAATCCGAAGCCTTTAGAGCTCTTCAATCTCCTTTTTGGCGAGGGTGTATTAGCCCAAATGGTTGATAATACAAACCGGTATGCATGTAACCGGTACGGGTTACCATTGTTTTATGTTTGGTTTCACAGTATCTTTTGATACTTGTATTGTTTCGTATGCTATCGGTTGATACATACATTGTTTTATGTTTGGTTTCACAGTATCGTTTGATACTTGTATTGTTTCGTGTGCTATCGGTTGATACACAAATTGTTTTATGTTTAGTTTCACAGTATCGTTTGATACTTGTATTGTTTCGTGTGCTATCGGTTGATACACACATTGTTTT
>PYWC01000047.1:1167908-1189772 GCA_003182015.1 Tuber magnatum
ATAGGCTCGAAAAGGGAAGTGCAGAGACACTAGAAGCATGATTCCTACTACAGGTGAGGTGGATCTGAGGTGGTGGTCATGGGTAGCGCCCATTGGACCACTCCTGAACCACTGTATCCTGCGGAAGACATCGGAAGCCCGAGACTCGTAAATAGTAGATAGATAAACCGCTCACGGTAGCTTCCGGGGTCAAGTAGAAATCAACGCCCATAGGAAGGGTGTCATAGATAGTCTAGTTCAGCAAGGTATCTTGACAGTTAGCCACTGGCAAGTCACCGATGTGCAGAAGTTTTCACTCCAGCGGGCAGAATGGAAATGCGCCGCAGAAACGATATGCACATATGGTGAACGCAAACTAGAGAGTGTCGACACACGCATGCCTGAAAGGGGTGCCAGGAGACGTGTTGGACCACCCTTAGCGGAGAAGGGTGTGCTCGAATAGTTGGAGTAAAGTGATGGGGGAGTTTCTGGCATAGGATAAAACTACCTGAACATCTATGCGAGAACTCTCCTACTCCAACAAACAATCCACTAAAGACCTTAATTGAGTGAAGTGTCAGGCTTAACGATATTAAGTTTTACCATCTACTTAACTCTTACAAATGAATGAACTTTTGGCGATAAGTTTGAAGTTGGTTGGTGCGGTCGCAACCTTGAGATCCATCTTCCTAGGGGTGCCCCCGTTACACATAGTGGTGAACAGAGTCTGTGCTGCCCTATGGCAGGACAACAATACTGTACTGTTTTTGACTATGATTCATGATCTTTGGCAGCTCTCCTATAGTAAGAGGAAGAAGCCCGAAAAAACAAGTACAAATGCGAGTGCTGCTCGCAGGCCCTTTTCAAGTTATGAACATGAGAAGCTACTCCCTATTCCCATGCTTGTTAATGACTACAATAAGTATATGGGGGGAGTTGACATTGCAGACCAGCTGCCGAGCAACTACCCATGTCATCCGACTAGTAGACGCAACTGGCTACCCTTATGGTTCTGGATACTTGATACTACAATTACCAATATGTACATAATTACTCATCTCACTAACCCAAAGCAAGTTCGCAAGGTCTTCCGGTGCGATCTGACTTTAGAGCTAGTTACGACTGCTGCTTCTCAACTACATCCACTCAACTCACTACCAAAGCCTAATCCAAGAGCTTATGTTACCTCCAAGACCTCCTTGCCTCTATTTTCTTTTTGTACCACTGGTGACCATCAGCAGATCTTCCAAGCCAACAAAAAACAACAATGCTGGTACTGCCGCTATAAGAAAACCCATGGAGATCCAAAAAATCCGCCTTCTGCACGGAACCGCGCATCAATACTACAGCAAATGAAGGTTAGCGATACCGGAATTTGGTGCTCATTATGTGAGATACCGCTTTGCAAGCGGAATGGGTGTTTTCAGGATTTTCATACCATTTCATAGTCTTGTATCGCTAGTCCATTTTGTATTTTCTACTATATGCGCATTTCACAAGGAAGCAATTCTGATATCACGTGGGTTGTTTTACTGACATCATGTGCCAAGCCCTCCGCCTGCCACTACCATTTTAGGAAGGCGGTGAATCTGCATGTCTCATCGGTCCATGGGATAAACCCAGAAAATACGGTATTAGTTTTCCATCCCAGCATGGCAACCTATTTTTCTATTTTTTTTTTGTAGTTTCTTCCGAAAAACCCGCTGAGTCCCCCCAGACCAAAACACTCTACTCTCGGTGCGTTCCGGCCTCCCCTCCCCACTGAACACACGCGACGCCACCAACGCGCCCAACGCAACGGCTCCCCACTCCGAGCCAGCCAACCCCTCAATCGGACCTGACTACCGCACGATAGCGAAAACCCACGGGAAAGGAGCAATTGAGTAAGATTACGAGATAGTTGAAACAGCCCTCCCTACCTATTAATACCGTATAAATAATTAGAGTATCAAAGAAATTAAATGGCAAAACGAGCCGGGCTTTTTTAGTAATCAAGGCCCAACTTTAATAGGAGGCGGCCATATGCTCCCAACCGGTAAGGCCTATTTCTAGCTATTTTTTCGTGTTACTTCTAAGGACATGTTCGGGAGACGGTTAAGCTGGGGTCCTGACTGAAAAACAGTAGTTTTGGAAATCGAGATCGGGAGGTCTGAAGCTTGCAAAAGGTGTTAGGAAACCTACTCGTAGTGTTTGAAATTTTATCCGCCAAGGTAGTTTTTAAAAGCCTGATGCCGATCCAACGATCAACCCTGCTATTTCCAAGACGGTAGAACGTATAATACCACAAACGTGATCCTTTCCTGACACTTACATATACGCGGGGAGGCATTCATATGGACAATGAGGGCGGAGTGTGTTCGGCTTGCGTTTCTAGCAGCTAGGCATTAGCAGTACATAACCGGCGAGTTTGCAGACGAGACGAGGAAGCCATCAATTGACGTCGATGGTAGGGGTCAATTGCAGTAAGAACTCAAGTATTTGGGGCATGTGCTAGGGCGTTGGAGTTGCATCTCCCCCTAAGGTCTGGTGTTTTTTTTTGGTATGATATCAGTTTCGCCACTGTTCCAAAGAAGGGAATTTTGAACTACGAGTACCCTGCACAGAGTCCTTTTGTTCGAGCTCCTACGGTAGCGGAATACCACGGTCTGCCATTGGTACAAACTTGAGCCTCGACCACCAAGATAATAACCCATGAATACCAAAACAAGATAATAAATCAGCCCTGTAGAGAACAGTAAAGGGGGCTCTGTAGAAAAAAGAAAACCCAACAAAAAACTCCAAAGGCTCCAACTATCTCCGATACCCCCCCACCGCTTTTAGCTCAATCGGCGAGGGATGTGTTATGGATATCTTAAGAATTAAAGGATACTTTACCCAGACCAATTCCTCAGCCGGCCACGGTAGGTACAGTACAGTACCGTTAACGCTTCAACCACCCAAAAATCACATTTTGCTCTAAGCTTAATCGCTCCTCCCCGTCAGCTTTGATTCCCCCNCGACAGACAGTATTCTTAAATATACTTGGTTGAACGGTTACTTCTTTGATCTCCTATTACACCCCGTTCGAAGCCCCCTTTAGCCAGCAGCGCTCGCTTCGTGTTGATCACAAAGCCATCTGCTCCTATCGTACCGCTACGTGACTAGGGCCTGGCCCGAACACGTTACAATGCAGACCTTAAAAGAGTAAGTGAGAAGACATATTCATTGTCTTTGGACGAGATCAAGGATGGCATGCCATCTGCTTGGGCACAGAACTGTAAGTCTAATGCTCAAGACTCTACTTATTGTCATTCGCTCTTAAGCATAGAACCAAGTACCACCCCCAGTAGATAAAACATACTTCAACTACTAATAATATGTGTGAAAGTGTTAAACCTTTTCCATAGGCCCAGTGTCGAACTACCGGAGAGCCGTAATCCTGATTCAGCTTCAATCAGGAAGTTAACCTTTCCCCCAACATGCCAACCTACTATGCTTCCACCCAATTTCCCAATGCATGAATCCCAAAGTCCTTTTCCACCTGGTAGTAAAGCCTTCACCAATGCGAGTGGGAAAATGTAAGTGATCCAGTTATGGTATAACCAATGCCTCTCCAGGTACTTAATTGTGTTGCAATAGCAGTAGTTCTCTTCTTCAGTCAGGTAACTCATATTCGAATTACTTTGAAAACGATTGAGTACCGATAGGAGTAGAGCTATCGCTTCGCCCCTGGAATCCAGTTAGTATTCCAGAAATGAAGATCTTTATTCGACTTCAGATTTGGATGGGAGTTCATCCGGAGCCAGCAGTAGAGGACCACTGGAAGAGGGAGAGACAAGATCCTAAAATGCATCATATGTCATGCAATCGATATCTCCCAATTAAATGCTACTTCCATATATCGCCCCCAGAAGAAACCTATGATCGTGCAAATTGGTGGAGGAAGATGGAACCATTAGCATCCCATCTTCGCAATCGCTACCAGACTTATGTCCTTCCATCCTCTAATCTCTCTGCTGATGAGATGATGGTACTCTGTAAAGGCTGGTCAGCTCACACTATTAAATTGCCTGGAAAGCCAATAGACCAAGGGTATAAGATCTATGCTTTATGCGATCAGGGATATACATATCTCCTTTTGTTCTATTCTGGCCAAACTGGTAATGAGGTTAGTGACTTTACCCATAAAACAGACTCGTTGACACATCTTGCGGAGAACGAGGCGCTTGCTTTATTCAATTCTACTGGTCGGACTCTCTCGAAGGAGGAAGAAAAAAGACTCTCCCGTGGTTTTTCTCCAACTACCCTGGCGGTCTGGCAGCTTGTCTTTTCCCTTCTCTTCCACTCTCACCAGTTTAATGTCTATATGGATAATTATTTCACTATGATACCTCTATTCCAGCACCTGCGATATGATGGAATCAGAGCACCTGGAACCACTCACGCCAAGCGGCATGACTTTCCCCCTGCCTTTGCGATTGGCAAGGAGGTTACATCATGGCTTCTGGAGTGGAACCACCTCTCTGGCATAGTGTAACGACCCAGCATACATGAGCTATGGTAGCCGGAACCTACAGCCATACAGGTAACCCAGAGGCGAACTGGTAGGAACTGGCAGGCAAGTGAGTACTTGAACTACAGAGACCAGATGGCCAAGGCTCAGAGATAAGCAGACTTAGTGGGCACAAGTATTTAGGTACATGGCTACACCCGAGATTGGTGTCAGCGTACTTAGGGACCTATGAAGGGGCAATACACAGCTAGGCTGGGNAGACAAAACAATTGGTTTGATGCCATACCAGAGACAGCAGCATACCTGAATGCGGGATGGTCAGAAACTCTTGGTATGTCACCATATAAAGCCATTTTCGGAAAGAATTACCCGCTACTACCCCTAGCAAACTTCAAAAACTCCGCAGTACCGGCTGCCGAGGAATTACTAAACAGGGACCAAGCAATCCGGAACGCGGCATTCAATACGATTAAAATGGCACGGTTTAGAAGCACGAGAACGGCAGCAAAACGACGCAGACACCATACACTGATAGGGAAGGGCAATTTGTTACTGACATATGGAAGTTTCCTCGCAAAGGAATCAGGACGGAGCAAGAAATTGCAACCACGCTGGTGTGGACCATTCAAGATAATTGGATACGATGAGTATACACAAAATTACACGGTAGAAATGGATGGCAGAATGTACAGAAACCGAGAAGCGACATTTCATGCTTCCACCATGAAAAAATACCGCCCAAATGACGACGTATCCTTCCCTGCCAGGAGCCATGCAAAACCACCCCCAATTGTGGTAAATGAGAAACCAGAATGGGAAGTGGAAACCATACGAGACCACAGGAAAGGATATGACCGCGACCAGTTCCTAGTGAAATGGGTGGGGTACCCGGAAACAGAAAATAGCTGGGAACCCCTTGAGGGATTGGAAAACGCAATGGAAGCGGTTAATCAATGGTGGGAAGACAACAAATCCAAGGACCAGCTACCCCCTACGATAAACCATGTGACGGTGGCATGGAGCCCGACCCGACCAGAAATCCAACTCCTGCGCCCTGACACAGACCAAGGAATACAGGACGGATTCTGGTCAGCCCACTTCGAAAGCGAATTCGAAAGCAGCGAAGATGAGAATCGGGTAATGGAAGAAGAGGCGGCATACCTAGCCTGGCTGGCCGAGGCGGAGTACTGGCAATAACGAAAGAAAAGAAAATTCCATCCAACAGCCTTACGATGTCAAACTATGAGCAAGTACCTTGAAGACTGCGCCATCAGCTAATGGGACTGTTGGTGAACCGTGATATTATCCCTAGACNAGGCCGGGCCTGCCGAGAATTTACGGTACTGTAATAGGGCGCAAGTGAAGGACGGCCCTCGAATCTGATGGGCTTCATCCAATGGTGCCGTATGATACGTTGATGTGGATACCCCAGGTATGATGCCCTACTCTGGAAACCGGTGAGCGGAACCACAAGTTTATGCCGTATCGGCCGCGAGCCGATAGGTTTACCTCTCACCTCTAATATAGAAAACGCTCCAATAGAAGATAAACGTGCTATGATAGGATGTTGCATGATAGTTGCCTCGCTTGGATATGGCGCTAGGTATGTTCGCCTAAACTTATTCCAACCGAGAGCTGGTTTAGTGGTGCTCTCCTCCCGCGTAGCCGAGAAAGGAGTTCCAACGTCCTATCATAGCGCAGTCATCTTCTACGTATCATATCCGAGTATAGCACGAGCATGCAGGGCCAGCGCTTCACCGGTGCCATAGAAACTGGAATAATTTGACCTCGTGCTAAGAGGTCCAGTTTTCCCCACTTTGGGTCAAGGTGGGGCAAATCGGAGAGGCTTTCAGCCCTACACTTGGACAAATAAAAAGAGGGGAACAATAGCATGCTTTACCAGGAGAGGCAACTGCAACGTCCTAGCGCGAGGTCCAATCATTCCAGTTTATGGGGTATTGCCGTACAAAGCTCGTGTAGTGTTGGGTATTGTACAAGTATGAGGAACCGAAAAACAGACTGTTTATGTGGACAATTACGGCACGGCGCCTTTTTCTTCATCCCCGAGAAAGGTGGATTTATTTGCCGGGGATTTCTACCGCCCATCGGAGTTCGCATTGGTCGGTCAATTCGGATAATCACTCACAACGTCACCTCATTTTAGAAACTAGCGAGAGATGCGAAGTCTGTAATACCGTCCAAACATCGGCCGAGTCTGAGCTGTACCATGCCAACGAAGCCTACTCGAGTTTGAGTGCATGCAAAGCAGATAAAAAAGTCACTGTTCTTTGGCTAATGTTCAGGCAGAATTTATATACAACCGCATTTCAGTGAAGCTTGGAGCGGGGTATGTGCCCAGCAATTCCCCGAGTCGGAAATTTGGTATCATATCTTTTGCGCCGGGAACTCTGGGGGCCAAGCCGCTGGTCCAAGAAGTGCGGAGGAACCAAAATCCCGAAGCGGGAAGCCCCGTATCCAGGCACGTGAAAAATGCTCGTATTCCAGGGAAGACAAGTTTACACCAGCGCATCGCAGTCACCGCTGGTCTACTGATGCACTCGGCCCGGTCTAAGACCGGCAACGGCTGGAAAGCAGATCACTACAGCAGACAGATTTGCTTGACACGTGGGTGAGCGTAAACACGTTCAACCGTGTTATCACTATTTGAACAAAAATTGCGCCTGTATCGTGGTCCGTTATTCAACGCTTCGCCTGTAACGCAGCATGGCCTGGACCCCCTATCCCCAAGAATATTATTAGTCCCGGGAGCGTGCGCAATGGTGTAGCTAAACACGCCTTTAATAGCTAAAAGGCTACGACCGGCGAACACGTTTGGACGTTAGCACGAGCGGCGGAGGGATGCAACTCGACACACTCGAGACCCATGTAAGGCGCAGCATCTCAACCCTTGCCTATCCAAGTCCAAATACAAATCTGCCCCCTCACCCCCCTTTCACACCATTGTAGCTTTGGGACTATAGGGCTTTGTATACCTCCGCGCAGGCTAAGTTATAGTGCAACAGACCTAGGATTTCCGTGTGCTTTTTGGTTGGTAGCGTTAACTCAACTTGCGCTCAGGCACAATCCTGGCCTATGAATTATCTATTTCTCATACTCATGCTTCACGATGCTTGTGAGGTTCTCCACTTATCCCTCCTCCCTCTGACATCCAGATATCGCCCTCTTGTTCAAAGAAATTCACTATACCTGTTCGCTGGAAAATTCAGGGTCCCACTCCCACTACCCACACGAGAAATGAAGTGGTCTTGATTATGGACTAATAATATCAGGTTCGCCAAGGGTTAGGGATAGATTGCGATCGGCCGCCAAATCATAGCCAGCTTGGAGGTTGGGACACCGTGGCAACCAATCGTTGCCAGTCACGAAATTTTTTCGGGGTGCCGTTATTCCCGTTCGCCAATCTCCATTTCGTGCAACCATTGAACCATCCAATGGCTTAGTAAACTAGGAGCGATGTGCTCGTAGAGGGCTTAAGAACGCCGTGGAAAAGACCAAGGTCACCCTTCATGGAATCCTCGTCACTTATCTGATATCAGTACAATTTTCCCGATTGTGGTCACAGAATCTCATAACTGGGCTTGAAGTCTCCAATTGGAAGTTTTGGTAGTCAAGATGGATATCTTTAAGAAAGGGAGCAACTAGTCTTCGGCATAACCCGTGGCCCTTCAAATATGAAATGGAAAAAAGCGGCTGGGTGTATGACACCACCGCTTGCATATCTTCGAGACAACACCGAGGACTCAGATGACCATATAGGGCGCCTGCGGGTTAGTCTATTCCCGGCAGGCGTACTCTGACGGAACCTTCAAAACATCAGTGAACCACCCACGGCCTTTAGTTCCGCCTATACAAAAATTCTAGTGTTAAGTGTTAGCTGTTTTTGATTCCTTATTTATTTATTTGTCCTTTCTAATGCACTGTTCGGCTTATCACGAGAGTGGAATCTTTCCAGTTTTTATGGTATTTTGGCTCAAATGAACTATTCTAAAATTGTACTCGTTTCGACATAACTAAATTAAGCATGGAAGCTCTTCTAACGGGCTTTTTTTTCCTATCAGAATAGTGAATAGGACAGCCGCTATCCGAAAATGGCTCGTTTTCTGCTCTCAGGTCAAGGACCTTTCAGTGTCAAAAAAAAAATCCTCTATAGAAAACACATTCCTCCATATTGTGATGAACAGAGAAAAGGCGCTTACCTTTTCCCCCCTTTACGTCCCCAAGGTGCCAGGAACTGCTAGGAAATTATGACAGGAGCTCAGCGTTACCCGATAAGGGGCTCGAAGGCGTACTTAGGTCAAGTTTTTCCTTCCAGTGCTAATCCAAAGGCCACCTCCCCTCGACAAGCAATCCAACAATTATGGTTGCGCTGGCCATCCCGTGGATGTACAAGTCATGAATTAGCAAACGCCTGTGTATCGACCCCACAAAAGGTGAGGCTCGAGCTTCACTAAGCTGTCAACAGAGTGAAATTATGAATGAACCCCAAGTAAATACCTAGAACGAGACAGCATATAGTCCCAGCATCACCATTTCAGTCTTCCCTCGATCCAACAATTTTTCAAAGGTTAATCACGTCTTAAACCTCGTTTACCTTTTACCCTTCTGGCTTTTTATCTCTCTACGCTCTTCTTTTATTCCTTATCCACCCCAATCCCCCGTCAAGAACACAAAGGCCGTACTCAGTCCTCGATATGCAACCCGAAACATCCCATCACACTGAACTGCAACCCTGCAGTCCTGCGTGAGAACTTCCAAATATTGCATATTATACCCAAGTCAACTTTAGTAATCCCCAGAGTAATTTTCTGGTATATTTTCCTGCTCCGTACGACTTCTCTCAAAACTTGGGATCCTAACAACAGCCAGCGCCGTCCTGCGGAGCCGGGGTTCCATAAGCAGCAGCACCGATCCTTACCGGTACCGCACTTCCGTCCGGAGGCAGACCGGATTTGGGCGGGCGAACCCGAGGCCCAACCTGTTCATGATGTCCATGAGAAACAAAAGCGGGGTCAGGTGGGGCTACGTCTCCCCAGCCAGGGTGCTGTGGGGACCGTTAACTACACCAACGAGGGGGATGCCACCAGCTCTGGACAGGGTTCTCCATTAATTCGCGGGGACTACTACCTCGGCGTGACTTTCGGCCCGCCCCAGCCATCTCATGAAGTCTCACACGACGGTGGATATACCGATTTATATCTGTCTACACCTGAGAGTTCTTGTGATATAAATTGGAACACCCACCAAGACAGCAGGTAACTCCTCACACTGACCCAAAGATAAATTTAAACCCAGATGATAACAGCCCTGCCACTACAGATTCCATATAGGAAACGACTCTTCTGGCCTCCCTAAAGACACTCCTCTCACCCAATCCCCCATCGGCACAGACCCTGACCTTAACCAAGATTACCCCATCGCCCGTCCCGACCAGCAGCCACCCCACAACGATCGCGGCGCCCGAGAACGAAAGACACGAGGTACCCAACCCCCATATCGAAAGTCCTCGCCCGCCACGTGTGAATCGTGCTGTAAACCCTTCCAACGTTCTGGGGACCTGAACAGGCACCTTAGGACTACGAGAGTGCATGGTCCAGCGAAGGGGCCGTTCTGCCCAGTCGGGGGCTGTGAGTACTCTAAGAAGAGGCTCACCAGGCAGGATAATTTGGGGCTACACCTTGTAAAGGCTCACGGTTTCGAGAAGGGGGAGCTGCAGGGCATATTAGGTGGCCGAAGGACAATGGAAGGTCATAACACCTACTAGCGTAAAATCATGGGGCGGGGTGAGTCGAATTGGGCAACAAGATGGCCAGAGCTCGGTGCGGGCACTCGATCTCTGTTCCTGTTAGATCGGGGTTTCTATTGGGAGGATTGGTGTACCTTATATATATATAATCTTCATATTGTACCTATTACCAACGGAAGCACCGTATCTTGGACCCAGCTTCTCTTCCCAACACCTGTACCCCCCTTTTTCCCAATCTCGGTGTTTAAGCTCTTTCACTTGCCATCGTGTAATGGAACTGCGACTGCACGTACGGCTCCCCCCCCCCCAAAGAGATGTCCCCCAAGTAAGAGTGCCTCCTTGGTGGCCTAACCAGGACTTCTTTTCCCATATCGATGCGCCATTGTGTGGTGCGGGTGGGCTATCCCCCTTCCACTCGGAAGAATATTATTCTTGTTGCCGCCCGATCGGCAAACCCCGGTTTGTCTGACGCCCTTCTTCACCCTTCTGTCAGTGCGTGGGCCATAAAGTATTGTGGGGAATACGGATGCCAAATCCACGCAAAATCCACCGAGAGAACAGCTACATCTAGGTTGAGGAGCCTCACACAAACACATACCTCGAGAGTGGAACCCTCGCCGCTCCTCCTGCTCTCACCNAATACGAATACCATCGCCTTAGTGAACCCGCCGATCAAGGAGCAGGAAAAAAAAAGAAAAAAGGAAGGGAAAGATAGCAAATACGATCGGATGCGAGATGAGGAGTACCGGGAGACGGCTGCTACCGGTGAGAATCATGGGCGAAGGGGGGAATCGAGCTGAATGGTTTGCTTTACCTGGTGTAACCCTCCCAAATATCGAGGATGTCCGAGTCAAGCGAAGCTCCGCGCACGAAGCATAAACGATCACTCGTTCCACAGTGCTGCACTGGGGCTGCAAGCCAAAACCTCCCGGGGGACAATGCGCGGTACTGTACCACCACGAGACACCCCTCCTCGAGCCCCCAGATCGGGAAATCCACGGGTCGCCCCTATGACATACTGGCAACCAGCAACCCCCACTACTCCATTTACCGCAGGAACTACCGGTCCGTAATTTCGGTGGCAGACACGTGACTCAATTCCCGGGAATTTAGAAAAGGGCAAGTATGATACGGTAGTAGGGTGACTAAGCAAACGCCACTAATAGCCTTGGTAAGCGCGCCAAGGTAAATGGTTCGGAGTAGGGTGAGAAGTGGCACCGGCTAGCCATGAACATAGCGACCACAATGCCTCCCAGATCACCTGTAGAGGGATTTCGGTGGAAGAAATTAGCTTAATTCTAGCTTGTTGCAACAGCAACCGGTCACAGGTTAGGGCTCGTGTCCCACTTAAAAGATAACGTACGCTTAGTTCCAGTTTAATTAAGCTGAGAGTTCACAGATTCGCTAACGGCTTATAACAAACCCTCTCTTATGATACTCCTCGCTTCTTCTGAGTTCACATCAATATTAACTTATTCAAGCAGCTGTGATGAAGTATCATATGTTCTGTAATCGTTTGCTGATTATTAAGCTATTCTGCTAACTACTCTTTAACCCAGAACCCCGAAATCCCTCCTTTTCAAATTCGCTTGTTGTCACAGTCAACAGAGATCCACAGAGATCGCGATCCCCAACTTTAGGTGGCGAAATCCCTCTATTGAGGGGGACAGATATGGGTCATTGCGAAGTGGTGGGTGTGGAAGACCATACCTTCAAAGCGATTCAAAAAAATGCAGAAGTCAATGTCCGATACAGGAGAGGATAGGCCGCGATTGATGTGAAAGAGTGGCACACTTGATGCTAGTAGGGGGGGTAGAGAAGCGCAGATCTCCCCGATTTCTTTCTAGCTCTACGAGCACTCGAGCACTTTTGGGTTCCACCGCATATCTCAATTCGCAAGGACTCGGACCCGAACCGTTAGATGGGTTGCGGCGGTGATGGTACACCGGGTATTCGTTACAATACTGGTAAGCGATATCACATGGCTACCAAGACTCCTGCCTATTCTATTGTATCGTACCGGTATGGCACAGTGCAGTATGCGTGGAAAAACTAGATATATCTAGATCATCTAGTAAGGTCGTTCGTTACCCTATGCTTAAAACCCAAGATTACACTTTCTTTCTCGCCTATGTTTCTAGAAGCGTGCCCCCACCACCTGCCGAATACGAGACAATCCTACGAGTGCAGCTGACAGATATATCCGTCACGTGAAGCACAATAAGCAAAGCGACGGGGTGATTCTGCTTACCGGTACAATTCTTCGCGTGACGGATGCCGCACTCGCTGAGGGGCGGGGGGAACGCAAGCAGGGAAGAAAGGAAATTTCATATGTGAATTCAAGACTTGAGCACCTGGATGAGTAAAACATCTCGGCGGAGCGGATGCCGCAGCTCGATGTTTCGAAAGATGGTTTGCCAGTGGCTAACTGCTCGAGTAGGGGAGAAGGGTTTGAAAGAAAATAGTATCTTGAGGGTATCATAGATTCGCACAAAAGTTCGACAGCCCCTTTCAGACGTCCTCCATCGGCTCAGGGGAGGGGGGTTTCCTAGAGGGCTAGCCTTATAAATTGGCTCATTTGCTATCATAATAATATTATTATTTGATATCTTGAAAACTCGGAACCCTAACCCTGCAGCCGCCTTCTGCAACTATCGACTGCGGAAAACTGGCCCATACAGATCAGAACCCCCGGTATCCCCTACTCGTACTCGCGCCGCCGAGTTGAAGTCGCGCACCTAAAACTAGTAGTGATCGCTGTACCAATAGGAAATATGGTGACATAATGAGTGTGGTACTGAATTCAGCCGTATGAGTCCGGATATGTGCTGTGATCGAGCCTGAGTAGGAGGAAATCGCCACTCAATATACTTCAACTCATCACGAATTTTTCTACCACCGTACTGGCAGAAGAATTACAATCTCGAAGTCCTTGATTCTGCAACATGCCATTCACTCATTCAGGAATCGGAAGTTTCCCAAGAGTACCTCTGCTGAAATGAGCTGCTATTTTATCGTTAAACTGGCATGCAAATATGTCCTTGGCGAAGATAGAGGTGCAACTGGGGGTAAAGAAGAGGACTGCAATGGACATTGTACATAGAGCAAAGGTAATAAAACTTGATAATATTCAAAAGAAGAGATTAATTGAATTCTGCAGGAGTGAGCCTGTGACCCAGGAGACTTTGATGATGTCTTAGCATGTTTGGAGGATAATCATGGAGGTGGAAATCCAAAAATATTTCCTGATGGTTGCCCGGAGTCAATTGCCCTTCGAGATCTAAGTCAAAAGGACGAGGAGCATTGGCTGAAGCCATTTCCAAAGATTGTTAAGGAGCTTGGGATTGTGGCCACGCGTTCAACTCTCGAGCAGGTATTTCGCACACAACATCATATTTTTCGACAGCGGGCTGCACACAAACCATCCCTTACCACTCGGCAAATTGAGGCACGGCTTGCCTTTGCTCACATGGCCCTCCAAATAGCAGTAAATACAATAGTATTTACGGATGAGACCTGGGTTGAGTTTAATGCCCCACGGCGAGTAAGAAATGTGTCACGATATATTGGAGTAGATTCCAATGATTATGCTATTCATGATAGGGATAACAAGAAACAACCAATCTGTGTAATGCTCTGGGGAGCAATTATGTTCGGTCAAAAAGGGCCCTGTCATATTTGGGAGCAGGACTCAGAAGAGGAGAAACTACAGTTCCAAGATATAGTAAATGAGGAAAATCACTTACGATATAATCGACAGGTCCATAATCAAGTACAGGCACATATACTGGGAACCTAGCAATACGAGTCTCTAGTTGACTATAATACAGCGATCAAACAAAGGAATATTGAGGAAGGAAGAACCAGGAGACATAAGTGCAAACGACGTAAACCCGAGCAGCTATTTAAGGAGGAGCAATATCACTTTACGAGTACTGGTGGAATAAATTGGATTTCCTACCAAGAAAGAGTATTGCGTCCGAAGCTATACCCATGGATTAATGAGATACAGCGAAAAACAGGTATGGCACTTACATATCTTGTGGAGGATAACGCACCCGCACATCAAACAGCCCGGAGAATCGATAAAGAGGAACGACTTGGAAGAGGAATTATTACTCTCAATTGGCCTTCCAAATCTCCAGACCTAAACCAGATTGAGCCTCTCTGGGACTATGAAAAAGACGAGATATCTATATGGCAATTTGTTGGTACAGGTCAAGAGACTATTGACTCTGCAAAGACAACATTAGCAAGAGCTTGGGAAGACCTCCCACAAGAGGTGATTGATCAGAAATGTTCATCTTTTCATGCAAAACTTCGACAAGTTATTTTACATCATGAGGGGAATAATTTCAATGGCTAGGTAGGTTGAAAATCATGAGATACTGCTTGGCATGCCAACTACTATTACTCGTTATTGCTCTTTGTTGTCTTTATTTGCTGTCTCTTCCCGGTATCTAGATACATATTTCTTGCCCGCTCATACTCTGTCCTCTGTTTGTTACCGGAAGTCGTCATACTGAAGTTGGAGCTTGCCATTAGGAAAGGGTTGTGGGTACAGGAGCTATAGGAAGAGCAGAGGAGAGATGATAGTAGGGCGGGAGAGTCTCCTATATGCTTTGTCGAGACCAGGTTATGGGATGCGTGGGGGCTTGGGAGTAGTAGAGGGGATTTTTTTTTGAGAAGTTTATCTTTCCTTTGTCAGTATAAGGGTCTAAGGGGGAGTAGGAGACATGCGTGGAAATGAAACAGAATGAATATGTATGGTGATGATGGTGGAGGAATAGAAAGATGATTTTAGAGTATTCACTTTTTTGGCTTTATATATCTCCTATCTTTTCCATTTACTACGGTATCAGTGTTCCAAGAACTGTATTCAGTACTGCATACACCATATTACCTGTTTTGTATTAGCATGGCGATCATTGCTAGTTTTGGGTGCGCGACTTCAACTCGGCGGCGCGAGTACAGTATTGATAGTGCCGAATTTCCCTATATCACGCTAAAATTTAAACTAGTGTAACTGGTTTTGGACCGTTCCGGAACGGGCAATCCAGCGATATCAAAAACGGTCAGGTTAAATTAGATACCTTTTCCCTTCAGCCCAAGGAGTGAGCCCATTATGGGAGCTTCCCCTCCCTTTACAAGTCGGAAGAATTTGTGGTATTATGGAAAAGGCCCGTCGCTTGTCATGAGCCGTGTATCCCACCGTCCCCGAGGGCCGCGCACCCAATTCGGGATCAGCACTCGCTGTGAGGTAATTCGCTTGTCAATATGCGCTATCTGGTAACCGGAATGGAGTTAGATGCTAATAAATTTATTGCTCATCAGGTCCGGTGAAGTTGATTCCGCCAATAAAAAATCCACTAATCTTACTAGTCTGTCTCTAGCGTTATTCAGGAAGATTCGACACCATCAGTACTGCAAGTGCCGTGGATATCTTTTATCATATCTCTAGAAATTTCCCTATTGGAAGGATCGCATCGGCTATCCAATGTAAACCCTTTGACCCTTCCTACTGTTTTTTAAGGGTTACTAGAAGCCTAGGGAAGTGTGCAAAATTGTTTTGTCACACGGAATTTAGTCCCAAGCCCAGGTGTTTGTTGCCTCAATGATAATGTAGACGTTAAACCATGTAGGTTCTTCGCTTTGGACTTGAGTTCCGGTTACTGTTGTATTAAGAGCAACACCTGATCCGGGCATTCGTCTTAGTTTTTTTAAGACTGTATAGATGCTGCCGAGGGGAGATGAGAATATCATAGAACTTTTGAGTCAAAAGTGAGCGGGTTAGGGTTTTGCTTGTCCCGATCCCGGATGAACCAGAGAAAGACTGTGTGGTATCATACTATGCTCTCACCCGCTTAACTATGATACCTGCAAGTCAAACTTTGTTTGACCGCCTTAGGGCGGGTTTAATCAAATTACCAAAACCCTTATTTACCATATGATACGGTGGCCTAAACCCGGCAGGTCCTGGTAGACCACTCCTGGCCCGGCGCCAGCCGGATAGCGGGTCAGAGTACAGTACCGTATCCTCTCGGTCAGACTTGTCAAGCTGAAGATCTGGAATCGGAGTCTGAGTAAGTTATCCAGGACGGACGGTGTGCCTGCAGTGGACACTCACGGCGCAGGGAGAAAAACTGTTATCCATCGCTAGCCGCTTTGGTACCGTCTGTGCCACTGGTGAGGTACGGTCCCCAGTGGGGAGCATCGGCGTTTGCTCCTGAAGGCACCGGCCCACTGCCAGTATACCGGTGGTGTCTCCCTGGTTCAGGAGTTGCGCATTTGAATTTTCCTTCCTTCTAGTGTGTACCTCTCCTGCCTTTCAGGGTTGGCGCGATTTTGGAGGATGATCGGGGTCCGCGAGCAGGAATGGAAGCAAACTCAATGTCTGGTTGTGGGTGTAGGGCAGCAACGGATCCGGATAGCGTGTAGATTTTTTGGAGGACAGTATGATACATGGTGGATGTAGTGTTTGGACGTTCAGGCGTTTTGGGTGCAAATTTTCCTTTTTTCTAGTAGGCGCCCCGCCCGCGTTGCCGATCTTTGGGGCGGTGAGGGGTCCGCTCCCGCCAAGCAAGAAAGAGATAATATTATGGTAGAAACCGGAATAACTAGACCTCAAGCTGAGACGTCCAGAATTCCCCTCTTTGGATTAAGGTGGGGCTGGGACAAATAAAAAGAAAGGTACACCGGCCTTACTAGGAGAGACAACTTCAACGTCCTTGCCTGGGGTCCAATTATTTAGCTTCTGCACTACCGTACTTATCGGTACAAAGATCCTCGTGTGGTTCCGCAGTGCAAGAAGGCTGAAAAACCGACTTTTACATAAAACAATTACTTCACCGTGCCGTTTTCATCATCACTTCGAAAAGGTGGAATTCCATTCTAGGGATTTCTACGGCTCTCCTAAATGTACAGTACATCTGCAAGACAGTTGGGGCTATCGCCCACCATGCCACTCCGTGATTTAGAGACTAACTACTGGTCCGGAGCCTGTTATGCCTTATTAACCCGGACCGATCCCGAGCTGTGCTGTGCCTACCAGCTCTACTGGGCCTTAATGTATGCAAAGCAGATAAAAAAAATTCAGCTCTATTTAGTTAATACACGTGGAATAATACGAATCCCTATATACAGTACTATATACCATCACTCTCGCAGCGAAGCTCCCGGATATGTCTCACCTTCCACCAACCATGACCCGAGCCGGAAAGTCGGTATTTTCCTTCGCTAAGAACTCCGGAGCCCAAGCCATCGTTCACGAAGTTCAGAGGAACCAAATCCCGAAGCGGGGAGCCGGTATTCACGCAAGCACAAAACCAGCATTCCAGTGGAAACGAGTTTTCGATAGGGGATTATAGGTACCGCTGGCCTCCTGACGCACCCTTCCCGTTCTCGGTCTGGCCGCGACTCGAAAGTAGATCGCTACGACAAACAAGATCCCCAAATTCCTCTGAGGGTAAACACTCTCAAAAGTGCCACCACAACTTGCCAGGTATTGCGCCTGTAATGTACTTTTTTTCTTTTAACACTGCGCCTGCCATACAACAAGGTCTAGACTCCTTATCTCTAAAAATGTTAGTCTTCCGTATGTATGCCGTGGTGTAGCTAAAGGCACCTTTGAATGAACCAAACAGCTACGATTGGTGGATGGGTTCGGATGTTAGTACAAACGGCGGCAAAGGGAAGCGTGACACACTTGAGGTCCTATGGAAGGCGCAGTAGCTACCATACACCTCTCCCCAACCAAGTCCAGATTCAAATCTGCTTCATAACCCTTCTCATCTCGTACCATCGTAGTTTTATGTGTATAGGGTTTTGTGTACAAACATAGCATGTGAATTGTCCCCCCCCTCTCTACCACCACCCCGTTCCTAGGAGTCCTGCTGGCCCCCCCTCCCCTCACTTCTAGGTCAGCTCTTTCTACTCGAAGTAGATCCACTATACTCGTTCACTAGAAAACTTAAACTTCTTCTCCCGCTACTTGTGTGGGGAATGAATTGGCATTTATAAGGGACCGGTGTTTGTTGAACATATGAGAACGATTCTGGATGGAAGCCATGAACACATATGGGTATACGTAAGTGCTTGCATACCCCTAGTGCCTTGGTCACATGTTTCTATCTTAGGTTTGCTTTTTTTTCTTCTGCCTTCTTGCTCTCCTTACCTAAACAACACAACACGATTAATTCCCTCCAGTTCCTTCTTGTCTGCTTGCTTCTTCCCATACAGTCAATTTTCATCTCCTCTTTCTTTCTCTTCGCTCCACTCTCTGTATACCAGATCAACTCTATTCTCTCTTTCCTCGTTCACTCCCTTCGGTTCCGTAAAACCCCTGCAACAATTGTCGACATCTCTGTTCAATCGACCTCAATTTTCAACAATATTTGATTGGCCAAGAGTTAGTGACGGATTGTGACTCTGGGTGGCGGCCGTAACTTCTGAAGAACACCCCTCGACTTAGTAAGCTAAGAGAAGAACCTCAAAACGGTTAACCTCAAAACGCTCAAGGAGAACACCCATTTTATAAAACCTTAGCAACTAGTTTACACGCCTATCGGTACTATTTCCCTATTCCGCTTAAGTAATCACACATGATAGGGCTTAAGGTTTCCGGTAAGTTAGGACCTCTTGGGCAGCTACAATGCTGCTGTAGAAGTAACTGGTCCTTGACATAATTCGCTGCCGTTCGAGTATGATCAGAATAAAAGCCGTAATCCAATGTAACACCGCTTGCGTGCCTACACAATATCACAGAGGACTAACTGACTATGAATACCGCCTGCGAGTAGCCTATTCCCGAATTTTAGGTGGCCCCGTAAATACGCTTAGATCGAAATCTCCCCTCAGTGATTCATGTGCTTTTTCTCTGTTTCGCCTGTGCGGAGTTCTCGGTATCGGGGATCAACAAACGAGCATTCGTTGGTTCCATTTTCCCCTTCGTTAGGTATCAGAAATTTGCAGGGTGGAGTGGCGGGAGTTGAGTGATATCATACCCAAGAAGGAAGTTCACGGCGAGTAATTGGATCGAGCCTCTTCTGTTACGACTTCAACCGGTGTTCCCACTAGATGAGGAGTAACAATAGTTGTGGTGGGGGTCTACTTGCGGCGGGGAAGGGACTAAATAACGGCATGCGGGTGATGTAGCTAACGCCTGCGGCAGTTTCTAGGAAAAAAGGTCTGGCACTTTACTGTCTTGTCAGCAAAGTGAAGTTATGTAAGAATCCCAATTGAATATCAATGGAGACTCGCGTAATTGACAAGGGACCACCATTTCGGTTTTCTCTCGATCCAGCAATTTATTAGGGGTAAATCCCTTCCAGATTCCATTTGTCCTATACCCCTCTGGCTTTCCGTCTCCCTCCACTCTTGCTTTGTTCACCCCAATCTCTCCTTGACAATGCCCAGTTTGCACTCAACTTTCGATACTCGACCTGCCATGCTTTACTGCGCTGGGCGTCAACCCCACAGTACCGGGCAGGAGTTTCAGGAGACTCACGCAGCTCCATCCGGGCGCTGGGGATTTTTGAACCACCCCCGGGTATTCTATACCCTAAGCAACCCTAACCATCCTTCGGTTCAGCCCCCTGGCTATCTTCCCACCGCATATGGCAGCCGTCAGAGCTTGGAGCCTTACGACTGCGGGAACGATTTTCAGGAGCTGAGATTCGATATACAGCAGTGCCAATCCCTGCCGGTGCCTCCCTTCTCTCCCGAGGAATATTTGGGTTGGCCATATGAAGCTGGGGTTCAATCGTCCCATAGCCACCATGAAAGGCAATTATGGGGTTCAGCAGGGCGAAATATCACTATCCAAGGTGTTGCGGACACAGTTAGCTACGCCGATGAGAGTGACACCACTAGCTTAGGGCAGAGTTCCCCGTCTGTGCCCGGAAACCACCACCCCGGCGTTACTGTCGGACTGGACCAACCCCTTCCTGGAGCCTCCGTACGGCAGCATACGTTCTGTGGTATATCAGCCTACACCCGGGAGCTTGCGCGGCACCAATCGGAACACCCACCAATACAGCAGGTAACTCCCCACCGACCCCACTCACAAATCTAGGCCCTCGAGATAACACCCTTGCCACTGTAGGAACCGTGCGGAAAACAACCCCTCCAGTATCCACAGAGGCACCCCTCTTACCCGCATGCTTGCCGACACAGATTCCTACTACAACCCAGGCAATCCCACAGCCCACTCCAACCGCCGCCACCGTGCCCAGCAACAAGCCCAACAAGACACCAAACCCCCGCCGCGAAAGCGCTCATCTGTCACTTGTCTGCTGTGCGGTGCACTCTTCGGGCGTAACGGGGACCTCCAGAGACATCTTGCGACTGCGAAACACATGTTTCAGCGAATGGGCCGTTCTGCCCGTGGAAGGACTGCAAGTACTCCAACGAGAGGTTTACGAGAGAGGACAACTTGAGGGCACACCTGGTGAAGATTCACCGGGTCGCTGTGAGGGATGCTGCAAGGCATATCCAGAGATGGAAGGAAGGGGGAAGACAATAACCGTTACTCGCCGGGCACAGCAAGGCGGGGTAAAGGGGATTAGGCTAGGGGATTGCGAGGGTTCCATTTTGGGATTTGAATCCCTCTTTCTACCAAATCGGGTTTCCATTAGCAGAAATATTTCTAGCCGTGTTTAACTTTTTTAAATGACATGTCACTCCCAAGTCACCCTCTTCCCGTGGCCTCAGTTTCCCTAATTGGTGTAGCCTATATGTACATAATTTTGGGTGCATTGCACCGATTTCCAACGAAAGCACCTCAGCTCTATCCCAGCCTCTTGGGCCCACAGTTTCTTTTTTCTTAGTCTCATCGCGAAAGCCGTTCCATTTGCCATCGGGCAGCGGAAACGTACCTGCGCCCACAGTTTTCTTCCCCCGGCGTAGGTCCGCGGCAATCGCTCCTCCTTGGCAACATACCTACATTTTATTATCCACTATCGGTGTGGTTTTGGAGAGTGATTTCTTCCCCATCCTGGCGGAGTATTTTTTTCTTGTCGTGATCCAGTCGGCAATCCCTAATTTGTCCAGCACTCCCCTACCCTCCCCCGTGGCTGTGTTCGGGCTGCAGAGGTTTGTGGTGAATGTCATATAGATGCCCATCCGCATGAAATCTACCGAGAGAGCTGCAGTACAAAGCGCCCAAGACAAACACATAACTCAAAAGTCCTATTTCTCGCTGCACCGCCCGCTCTCCCCTCTTTTAAGCATCGTGGTCGCCTTGAGTCTACGCTTAGTGCGGAATCCTCAACTTTCTTTAACGTGAATACGATTCGACACCCCCAACCTGTGAGAAGCGTTAGCGAAGGGGCGGAATAGAGCTTAACCATTTACATCATTTCGTGTAACCATCCAAATCAGAGAGAATTTATCACAAGAGGTCACTCGTTCCAAGACGAGACCCCCAGGACGCTTTGTGCGGCAGCGGCTGATCACAACTTTCCTGCAGCTTATTGATTCACCAACCCGTAGCGAGATAACTTTTCTAGAAATTTTGTACAAAATCACGTTCCAAGAACCCCGATGTCTATACTTTGATAGATCCCTCGTTACTACAGCCTCGACCGCCTTCCAAGACACGGGCCGATAAGAAAGTGCAACACCTCCGACT